>JARHVA010004687.1:935000-1025000 GCA_037957365.1 Torreya grandis
TGTATGTTTAGGTTCCCCTTCTATTTTGTTTTTCTCTTTTTAGTCTTTATTTTGTTTCAAGATGTTAGAGCAAGATTAACACATGGTTTGGGTTCTCCAAGAATAGCAGGCATGCTTCCCTATGAGTTGCCAGAATTGTTGGCCATTTTGGCCCACAAACCAAGCTTATATCTAGATAAACAACATTCTGAATGGAAAATGTTATCTAAGGATCTCAATTTGCTCACAAGGCTTTTAAGACACTTTGAGTTCACTTAAAGTGTAAATTTTCATTTTTTAAGGATAGGACCAGATTTGCATAGCCCCCATGGGATGCCAAGAATGCTTGGAATGGCTTAGAAGTGCCTATGATCCATTTGGTTCTTCATGGTGTTCTTTGAGACACTTGGGCATAGTGGCACAAGTTATGAGTTAACAAGTCAGGAAGAAATGGTCACATGGGTTTATTAATGTTGGTCCCAAGTTACTATGTGCCAAGATTGAGGTCATCTATCAAAGTGTAAATGTAGTTATACATGTTAAAAGTTGGGTTCCTATGCATTTTTGCTACTTTTCCCATTGTCATTTTAGCTCAACCATCACTAGGACACCATAAAAGAGCAAGTGGAACAACCAACTTGTACATTTATTATCTCTCTCAAGAATCATCATGTGACTAGGGGATTAATAAAAAATTGTAGATCTACATGCCAAGATCATCCTAAAAAAATTTCAAACCCATGTGAGCTTTCTGGCTCAAGATATAAATCTTTAAAGATGGCCTTGTGCAGTAAGATGTTCATGCAAACATCAAGTTTAAGCTTGAACAAGCTAGGTCCTTTTGAACTTAAATTTGATGGTCATGTGAATGTCAATGATGGTCATGTAAACAGTAAAAGATTTCCTAAAAATAGTTAACTTTAATACCATAGATTAGCCATTGGCTTTCAAATAGTGGGTCCCAATAATATCAATGATCCTCACTCAATCGTATATCTCAATATAATATCATGAGATGAGTCAAATGGTCAAAGAGATTGAGGGGTCGACACATGACACAAGTGTGTGAAGCTATAGACTAACAGTAAGATCATAAGGATTAATGCATGTTTGACATGTGGCTAAAGTGGAGACAAGGTTGATAATTCAAATGCAGATCTGAGGGTTCATGTTTATTTGTATATAGAGGATTCGATGAAGTTAATGAGAGTCAATGTGTCAATGAGCCAAGTTAGATTTTGATAGCTAATTAGAGCAAAGGTGAGCTCAAGGTTTTTGATGTGGGTCAAAAATCCATTTTCAACCATAGAAATCAAGACTTTGTAGGGTCTTCTTGATGCCATTAAGGCTCATTAAAATGCCACAGAATGGTTCAACTGATGCAATAAAGTATGAGGAACATAAGAAACTACCATTGGGGCTGAATATTGATCTTTGTTTTGACAATTTTTAACATGTAGGGTTCTTTCTCATGATTGGTTCACCATTTCTAAAGAAGGATCCATACATAGTGAACTCTTGTCTCCTATAGAGATAAAGTGGGTCTATTTGGACCCGATGGAGTCTAAAAGGTGCTAAATGATCCATGGGTTTGTTTACTATAAATACTAAAGGGAAAACCAATGTCCTTAAATTGGTTTTCCATCTATAGGTGGGACCTGTGATCTAGATATGGAAATGGGTGAATATGTAATAAATGCAAAGGTGACCATCATCAATAAAGCACGTACTCTGCCACCCAAGACATGAAATGATTGTCAGTATCAAGACTTGACAATTTAATCCTCATAAGCATGACAAGTGGACTTAGGGTCCTGAGGTGGTGAGATGGTACTTGGGGAGGCAGTTAGGAGCATTTGATTCTACTCAAATAGGACTTCATCATCATGTAACAAACCCTTATCTCTAGGGGAACAATCTCAGCCAATGATAAGAGCTTGAGGATTAGTGGGATATCAAGAGGTATTTTTTTATCAAGACACTCATATAAAAGACAATCAAAGGTTTCCACCTCACTCTTTGATATGAAGGGATTTCTTCCACTCTTTAAACACCAAAATTCCCTCTCTCTTGCTTCCCTTCTACTATAAGTATAGCCTTCAAGATATTATTTTGGATCCTTCTCTTGGGCATGACTAGACTCTACCAAGATTGAGCCTTGTAACCTCTTGAGATAAATAAGATAACTATTTTCAGATTTCATGATATTATACTAGTGTGTTCATGTTAGTTCTAATTTGTATAAGTGGTAGATCCTTCTCCCTTGTGAAGTCGTGATCTCACCTAGCTAGTAGATTTTTTGGTTATAAAAGTTATGTTTAGTGTTTGATATCATATAATTGAATCCAATAGTAGACATGTTGACTAGATTAGTGCCTTGAACTAGGCCTCTCCATCATCTCCCTTAGGTTTCACTCACTTGATGAACCTCTTCATGAAATTTTGATGCATGACATGCATTTGGAGTCATAGATCCCATTATTTATTTATGTCTCACTAGTGTTTTAGAGGCTCAAGTATGAGTGGATAGAAAATCTTCATGGTGAATCACCACAAGCTAGAATAGGTTTTAATTTTACAACTATTTCTCCCTTTTCACCCTAACCAATTTTGGGTTTTAGAAGCAAAGGCCAAAAATGATACATCAAAGAAGATAGACTCGTTAAAAATCCTAGAGGTTTGGTCTAGATATAGGTAACCCATAGCCTTAGGCCATTCCCATGTTAGTCCACATTTGGAAGAAGGACCTAAACACTCCTCCTTTCATCTAGGGTGTAATTGAAAAGCTAACAATTATGGAACACCTAGTGGGACCACTTTCAAGTGCCTTGAAGCATACTCTAAAGGCATTGGAGGGAATTTGGAAGCTAAAGATATCATCAACATCATATACAAACATGTTGGTCAGAGTCAAGCATCTTTAGGAGGTTTAAATTCAACCTCAAGTTCTGAGGTACCTTTGGTTTCATGGTTTAAAAGGTAAGAAGGCTTTGCCATGATTTTGTTTCAATTCACATATTGTATAACAATCCATGGCATCCTATGAGGAAGATTTCTACTCTCCACCCCCATATCCACCTTACCATAGCCCATATGACCCATATAATCCACATCCTCCATATTACCAAAAGCATCTACCATACTTTCACCCCCCTTCACCTCCATGGCAACCCCCTCATTCTCATGATGAGCCCTATTATCAACCTTATACCCATTGTAATCCACTTGCACCAAACAATGACTACCTGCATTCAAAGATTGAGAGACTAAGAAAAGAAAGAGATGGGTTGCATGAGAGCCTTAGACAAAAAATGGGGAGAATGCAAAAATCTTATCCCTCACCAAACTAATCCTAAAAATTAGCCAAAATTATTGAAATTAGTTATCCCATCTCCCTTTCTTACCTCCTTGGTCGTAGGATATTTTTTAGTCCATAATTGTTCGCTTAATGACAAGGTAAATCTCTCTATTATCTCTAAATTAGTAGCAGATGCTTTGAATCTAAGGTATGAACTTGTAAATAACATTATTTTACAATGGAATGGGTCTCCCATGAAATTATTTAGTGTTGATAGAAGCCTCCAACTTACTTTTCATGCCTACCCCAATCTTTCAGTTGTACAACACCTTATGGTAATAAATATGTTGCCTCATCATGCCTTATTTTTGTGTAGTGACTTCATGACTAAGGTTGGAGGGTAATTTTTCAAAGACTTGTCTCATATGGTGTGCAATCTTGAACATGGTGTGGAGGAGAAATTTATGTCTGAGCCACTCTCTAAGTTCCATGTTTAGCCTCTTCGCTTGACCTCCCAAAACATAGATTTATTTCACCTTCCTTCTCTAAAATAATCCATGTGTGCTCAAGATCCTATACCTTCCAAAGAGCTTGAGGTGATACCTATGTGGAAGGCTTAGTGGGTCATGGATCCTAGTTTCATCATGCCCACCCTTGATAAGGAAGATAAAAAAAGAAAGAGAAGGTGTAAATTTTGTTATTGATCCTTCATTTGCTATTACTAAAACACATATTCCCCCTTTTCACATCCCTCCTCAATCCCAAAATCTTTCCAAGAGACCATTTAAGATCCCTAGTTGGAAAGATACCCTTGACAACATCAAGTAGTTTGATGATGCCTACTGCCCGCCCACTCTCTCCTATCTTCAAGAATAATCAAGTGCTTCAAAGACATAATATGACCATTTAAGTATAATGGATAAACTTTCCAAGTTGGTGGAAGAAGGATCAGTCATTCAAGAGATTGATAGTGATGTAGTTATAGCTGAGTGTCAAGAACACCTTGGAGAGGACACTTATAGTGTTTATGAAGAAGAAATCCAAATTGGAACCCCTTACAATGTATTAATGATGCAGATAAAGCAAGTGAAACACAAGCTGATCTTTTCCTAGAAGTTCAATTAAATGGGAGCATTCAAGTAATAATATTGATACTAAATTAAAGAATTCATTGGAAGAACAGTGGCAACACTTGTGTCTGGAATTCTTGGGTGAGATTGAACAACTTAGTGTGGTAGATATGAGTAATGAAATTGAACAATAGGCTAACATTTCAAATAAAGAAAGCATTGCAACTTTAGAGCTACAAATTTGAGAAGAGATTATACTTGAGTGGATTGATGATTTATCGCCCTTCTCTATTGATGAAGAAGATGAGCAAGCCTCAGCTGATCAAGTGCCTTATGATGACCTTGTCCAAGAGAAAGAGGTGGGTTTTAAGACAAATGTCTTACAAGCAGATGATAAAAGTAGAAAGGGGTCTTGTGGTTTATACATTGATTAAGATGAGATGTCATTTTGGGAAGACTAAGTATACTTCTACCTAAAACTAAATGCCTCACCACGACATCAATCAAATATATAAGAAAAAGAGCTCATCAAAGATGTTGTGATAGTTGGCCACTTGAAGTCCAAGGAACAAAGTCAATTCCAGCCCTTGACTAATGAGGTAGAGAGAGAATTTTTTATGCAGGAAGAAAAAGTTTGGGAGGAAGATGATTGGGTCTTGGATACATATCTTCAATCCTTATACCTAAGAATGGAGATAGGAGGCCTAGTTGCATCATAAGACTTGAGTATCCATTTGATCCTATCTGCAAGAAGATGCCATCAAGGAAAACCAATAATGTTTCAAAGATCCATGCTACATCAAATAAATTACCATTTAATCTTGGGGGAATGAAGTCAGTAAATGTTAGTTTTGTTGTAGTTAGTTTTTTTCTTCCAAATAAGTGATTTGCATAGGCTTGTAGGTTTTTTAGGTTCTTTCCCCTTTTTTTTTGTAGGTTAGTGGTCCTTGTGTTAGTAGTTTAGGTTCCCCTTCTATTTTGTTTTGTTCCTTTTAGAATTTATTTTGTTTCAAGAGGTTAGAACAATATTGGCACATGGCCTAGGTTATCTAACCATAGTAGGCATGCTTCCTTATTAGTCACTAGAAGCATTGGCTATTTTAGCCCACAAACCAAGCTTATGTCTAGATAAACAAGTTTTTGAATGGAAGAGGTGGTCTAAGGATCTCAATTTGCTCACAAGGCTTTTAAGACACTTTGAGTTCACTTAAAGTGTAAATTGCCATTTTTAAAATATAGAACTAGATTTGCATAGCCCCCATGAGATGCTAAGAATACTTTGAATGGATTAGAAGTGCTTGGGCCTAGTGGCATAAATTTTGAGTGGGCACTTCTCTGACATCATATTTACCATGTGTGGATAAGTCAGGAAGAAATGGTCACATTGGTTTGTTCACGTTGGTCCCAAGTTTCTTTGCACAAAGTTTGAATTCCTTCACCAAAGCACAAATAGAGTTATACATGTGTAAATTTGGGTTCTCAAGAATTTTTGATAGGTTTCCCATACTTAGTCATTTAAGCTATATCGTCGCCAAGATGTCATGCAAGAGCAAGTGTAACAACTAACTTGTACACTTAGTATCTCACTCAAGAATCATCACGTGACTAGTGGATCAAGTGAAAATGCAAATTTACATGCCAGGATCATCCTCAAAAAAATTTAGACCTACGTGAGCTTTTTAGTTCAAGATATAAATCTTTAAAGATGGACCTATGTAGTAAGACATTTGCATAAATGTCAAGTTTAAGCTCAAATAAGCTAGGTCCTTTTGATATTAAATTTGATGATCGTATGAATGTTAATGATGGTCATGTGAACATTAAATAATGTCCCATAAACTATCAAATTTTAAACAATAGACTAGCCATTGGATTTCAAATAGTGGGTCCCAATAAGATCAATGGTCCTCACTTGATTATACATTTCAATCCAACAACATGAGATGAGTCAAATAGTCCGAGAACTCAAGGAGTTGACACATGCCATAAGCGCATAAAGTTACAAATTGAAAACAAGATCTTAAGTATTAATGTGCATTTGACACATGGTGAAAGTGAAGACAAGTTTGATAATTGAAAGGTGGATCTGAGGGCTCACGCTTATTCACATCTAGAGGATCCAATGGAGTGAACGAGAGTCAATGTGTCAACAAGCCAAGTTTGATTTTGATAGTTGATTAGAGAGAAGGTGAGCCCAGGGTTTTTGATGGGGGTCAAGAATCCATTTTTTACCATGAAAATCAAGACTTTACAGGGTCTTACCGATGGCATTAAGGCTCATTCAAATGCCATAGAGAAATCTAGTTGATGCAATGAAGTATAAGGAACATAAAGAACCACCATTGGGGTTGAATATTGATTTCTCTTTTGAAAAATTGTACCATGCAGGGTTCTTTCTCATGACTGGTTCACCATTTCTAAAGAAGTATCCATACACAGTGAACTCTTATCTCTTACAAAGATAAAGTGTGTCTATTTGAACTTGATGGTGCTAAATGATCCATGGGTCTATGTTAATATAAAGACTATAGGGAAGACTAATTTCCTTAGATTGGTTTTCAATTTATAGGTGGGACTTATGATCTGAATATGGAAATGGGTAAATATGTAATAAAAGCAAAGGTGCCCATCATCAACAAAGTAGGTACTCCGCTGACCAAGACACAACATGAATGTAAGTATCAAGACTAAAGGATTTGATCCTCATAACCATGGTAAGTGGATTTAGGGTCCTAAAATAGTGAGATGGTATTTGGAGAGGTAGTTAGGGGAATTTGATTCTGATCAAATAGGACTTGATCATCGTGTAATAAACCCTTGTCTCGAGTAGAACACTCTTAGGCAATGAGAAGAGCTTGAGGATTAGTGGGATAGCAAGAGGTCTATTTGTTGATCAAGACACACATGTAAAAGACAATCAAAGGTTTCCACCTCACTTCAAGATTTGGAGGGCTTTCCTCCACTCTTTGAATACCACCCTCTCTCTTGCTTCCCTTATGCTATAAGTATAGCCTTCAAGCTATTATTTTGGATCCCTCTCTTGGCCATGACTAGACTCTACCAAGATTGAGCCTTGTTGAGATAAATAAGATGATTGTTTTTAGATTTCATGATATTAGAATAGTGTGTTTGTGTTAGTTCTAATTTGTATAAGTGGTAGAGCCTTCTCCCTTGCCAAGTCTTAATCTCACCTAGCTAGTAGATTGTCTGGTTATATAGGTTATGTTTAGTGTTTTATGTCAATTTACTAAAGCCAATAGTGGACATGTTGATTGGATTAGTGCCTTGAACTAGGCCTCTCCATCATCTCCCTTAGGTTTCACTCACTTGATGAACCTCTTCATGAAATGTTGATGCATGGCAGGCATTTGGAGTCATATATCCTGTTATTTATTTCTATCTTGTTAGTTTTTAGGGGCTCAAGTATGAGTGTATGGGTAATCTTTATGGTTTATCACCACAAGTTAGAATAGTTTTTACTTTTGTAACTCCTCCTTTTTCACCCCAACCAGTTTTAGGTTTTAGAAGCAAAGGTCTAAAATGATGCATCAAAGGAGCTAGCCTCATTAAAAATACTAGAGGTTTGGTCTGGATATAGGCAACCCACATCCTTAGACCATTCCCATGTTAGTCCACATTTGGAAGCAGGACCTAAACACTCCTCCTTTCATCTAGGGTGCAACCTGGAGTGCTAACAAAAACTATCTAAAATTGCAACGAGGCAAAGTACCCTAATGTAACTTAACTATAGCGATAATCCCTTCATATTATAATGATGGGAATAGATAAGGTTTTTGATAACTTTATGCTGCTGATTCCATGGATACTATTAATAATACACATACATCCCATAAAACTCTCTAAAATTATAGACCGGTGACTTCTCAACCTCTACAAGTTTATATATAATTCAATGCAAAATAGAATTATGTTTAACTAAGTTATTGATTCCCATTTTCTTATGTTCAATAAAAAAATGATATAATCTTTGATCTCTATTAGATACATGGCTAAGACTTATGTCACATACAAAACATATATTAGATTTTGAGGCATTTCTTATATAGTTTAGATTTAGAAGTTGAATGAGGCATTCATCAATGTATCAAAAAATGTGACATTTGGTTTATGTCTAAAAAAATTAATATTTTCATGTTTTTGAATAAAATAAACATATCATCAAGATAAAATTCTTGTTGGTTAATTATTATTTTCAATTCCATATGGCTATGATAAATAAAAGTAATGAAACATTATTTAAATTAAAAAACAAATTCAATACTCGTGCAAAGATACATATTTATTTATCTCTATTTCTTGATTAAAAAACAATTCAAAATAAATGATTTGGTATTGGTCATAAAAAAAATGTTTACCACAGTTGAGATTGTGTTCTTTGTTTTATTGAATAAATTTTGGTTGATACACTTTATTATATACTTTAAGGTAATTTTTTTTAAACATTAGTAATATTTAATTCCTTTCTAAATTTTATTTCACTAGTTGAAAATCTTCGCATATGATAGGAATGTCATCTTTTTGATGCGACGAAGAATCTATCCTTTGTCCATGATAATATTACCACTATTATAATCAAATAAATACAATAATAATTTATTATTTTCTTCTTCTATAGTGCCACAACACCATCATATTATACAATGCTAGTAGTAACCACTGGACCAACACCTAGCCTAGTGACTAGTGGCCTTGGAGGACCAACACCAGGACAAGTACCAGGAGGACAAACATGCCAAGCACCAATTTCTCTTCATCCTTAGAGATATTAAAAGATTGGCATGCACTTTATATAATATCAAGGTGTGGAGAATACCATATAACATGTGCTCAAGTGTGAATTATAATGGCATGCTTAGGGAATAACCTAGTCTGAGCACAAGGCAACCCAGTTCATGACAACCTTGTTTGATTTTACCCATACTTGGTATAGGAAATTTGATCCTAACTAGGCTATGGTTGATTGTGACACCTTGAAGGAATCCTTCCTAAAGGAGTCTGATATCCCTAATTTTGAGTAGTAGAGTATTTTCGCTCTCAAGGAGTTCAACTAGGGATTATCAAAGAGTGTGCACTTGTATGACACTAGATTCAAGATGCTCATTTCTAATATCCCTTATGATATTCACCCCTCCTAGAATTTGTAATGGTTCATTGGAGGATTTTTGTTTCCTTTCAGAAGAGAACTATCCATGAAAATATTTATAGACCCTGAGGAAGTGCTTGAAGCCATGCTCAAGGTTGAGGTGGTTGGGAGCACTGATACAAGCATTAACCCATTCATAGAGGTGTAGATTGCATCTATGGCCTATCAACTATAGAAGATGATTGTTATCTCATCACAAGATGCTCAAAGTGGGTTGTGGTGCATCGAGTGCAAGATGGAGAGGCATTATAGAAATAACTACTTTCAGAGGAATGTACGCACACTACTTCTTAATTGTGAATTTTTTCATGAGGTGTATGATGTTCAAAACTACCCCTTATTGTAACACACCAATAGGTTAGCATAACCATCTACTGTAATTTGTGTGACACCTATACTCATAAGACATTTGACTATTGAGTAATCAATGAAATACACTAAAACATGGAGAGAGGTGCATGACAGGCAACTAAAATAGCCAAAGGGTAGGCAAACCAAGGAAATGATGGTTATGGCCAACATAATACTAGATATGGGAACCAAAGGGGTGCTATAGGGTGAGGAAGAGGATGTGACAGAGGAATATTCCCACTATGATCATGCTACAAGTGTAGGTTGACCGAGCACTATCAACATGATTGCACGATGCATCTAATGTGTGGGTATTATCGAGGACTGCATGTAGTTAAGGAGTGCTTTGAATTATATATAAATCTAACCCAAGATGAAATGGGCACTAATAGGGGCATAGGTATGATCTGACACAAGCCTAAAGATATGAAATGGGATCCAATGGCATAGCCAACATGTATAGATTTAATCAAAGTGAAGTCAACCACATGGAGTGGGTTCACCACTCAGCGTCCAACTATGCCAACACAAGAGCTGTGCCTAAAATATGGTGAGCCAAGCTGTACCAAGCACATAACATGGCTTGATCTAAAATTTATGCCCTAACTTGACCCTATGCATCAAAATGCCATCCTACAACAAGTCATGAGTGTAATACAAAATTTTTAGGGAGAACTCCAACTAGCCAGAGATCTAGAAGTGTAAGCGACCACCTCGTATATAAAGTAAGATAGCTAGGAGGCTAAAGTACTGGAGCTAATACAGATCCTACACCTCCTGAAAATGGATGGGATGTTCCCCTATTAAAAAATTTATCTTAGAGCATGCATGGAGAAATCCAAATGAATTTTTTGAGCCCCATACAATTGAAGTTGTTACACTGCACACGGAGTGGGTGTGTGAAGTAAGGCATACTCAGAACATAGATTATGAACAAGAGCTATTAGTAAATTCCATCATCAATTTATGGTCTGTATGTGAGGTGTTGATTGACACCATCACAAAGGTAAATATATTGACTAATAACACATATGAGAAGATGGGTAGGCCAACCTTGAGGCCCTCTCCCCATGTAATTTTCATGGCCAATAAGACCTGAGTGTAGCTGATCAAAATTATATAAGACACCATTGTAGATATCATTGGTGCTGAATTCCATGCTAAATTTGAGATTATTGAGTTGGCTGAATAGGAAAACTACCCAATGCTTCTAAGAAGGTCTCAATGCTACACTAATAATGTAGATATGCACTTCAGAAAGTGATATATGACCTTAAAAAATGGAAAGGAAAGGGTAGTGATCCCATTTTCAAGTGACCAGGGACTCCCTATATGGAGAGCATTAATTTATAGGATGATATCAACCCTTTATATAACATCGCAGAATAAGGCATCAATAATATCCATCTTTTTTATCAAGGGGTGCTTTCTTGGGAGGATGGGCACTTAGCCTCAGACACCACCGATGTTGCTTATGAATAATGAGTTGAAGAGGCATATGAGGCCACTGGTTGTAGATGCTAGTTATTTCACATAAAGGCACTAAATCCTATGAAAATGGGTTGGTCCCAGATTGGTCATGCTCTAAAATAATGGGTCCTACGCCATGAGGAAAAAGGAAAGAGGGTATTCTACTTGAGCAAAGGTAATCTTGTATTGCTTCAAAAATTTGAATGGAGCAATGTAGTGGTAAATTATGTCAATGACCTTGAAGCATTCATCCCCAAAGAGACAAATGGATTGGGTACACTAGTGTATACCTTGAAAATTACTCTTCTGTATTGGTGGGTAGCACAAAGGTCTAACTTTCTAACCTAACCAAAGGTAAGAGAATCCATTTCTACTAGATTCAAGAGGAGTAATGAGAACTTGTATATCTCAATGTAATCTAGTGACTCTGACCCCATAGTGCCTATGTGCTTATAAAAAGAGACATGGACTTATTGTGGTATGACTTTCCTAAGTAAATTATGGGTGCATACCTTCTACAAGACTCTGAAGATATGAACATGAGCATGGTTCATGGTCAACAAGACATGACATAAGATAACCAATTGGGAGGCCCTTAAGGAGAAGTATGTGCACACCTTATCCTTTTCATCACAACACTTGGATCTGGTTGAGCCACTACAAGTAACCTAGTGGGTAGTGTTTAAGGATATCATCATCCTCAAAGAGTGCCTAAAAGACATGTTTAGGGAAAAAGGGCTGGCACTCTTGACTTTCTTTGAGGAACAAACGCTCAATAGTGACTCAAGTTAAGAAGATGATGAAATTTGGAAAGAGTGATACTATAAAATGTTGACCACTAGAAGAAAGCTCATGTTCCAAGTAAATGATAGCACTCCTAGCAAATAAGACCCACTCATCTTCATGTAGAGACAATAGAGGGAATTCAAAAAGTTGAGGACTCACACCAAGAGAAGAATGAGCCATACTATGCACCACTAAAGACCATCAAAGTAGACATCAACATAGAAGGAGAGCCAAAGATGGCCACTCTAGGTTCCTATTGGTCTGATGTAGAGCTGGCATACATCATAGACCTCCTAAAGGAGTTCCAAGCCTTGTTCCCTATGACTTATCAGGATATGAAAGGCATACATCCATGCCTTGGGAAGATGAGCATAAAGCTAATCAATGGTGCAAGATCGATCAAAAAGTGCCCCTATAGAATGAATCCCAACCTCTATGCCAAGGTCAAAATAAAGATCAACACAATGTTGGTCATAGGTATCATTTACCCTATGCAGGAGTCTGAGTGAGTGAGCCTAATGGTAATAAGCATCAAGAAGGATGGACACATTCATAGTTAATGTCGATGCTTCTAGCTCTACAATTGGTGCCATTTTGGCATAACCTAGTGAAGTTAAGATGGATCATCCCATTTCCTTTGCTAGTAGAAAGTTGACCTCAACATAACAAAATTACACAATAATAGAGCATGAGGCACTCATCATGGTCTATGCCTTGCAAAAATTTAGGAAATATTTGTTGGCAACCCCATTCATATTTTTCACTAATCATAAGGCACTGAAATACCTTATGAATAAGCCTATTTTATATGGGTGCATATGCATATGGATAGTTCTATTCCAATAATTCTAGTTCTTCATTGTTGTTAAGCCTAGAAAGTAAAACTTAGGGATAGACCATTTGTCCCACATCAATTTGGGAAATGTGGTAGTGTTTATTGAGAATGACATGCCATATGTGTAACTTTATAGAGTTCATTACATCCCTAAATATTTAGTAGAGATTTCCACCTTTCTAACATCTAGAGTTATGCCCTAGACTATGACAAATAAGGAGAAGAAACAACTAGCAATTCACACCACCCCCTTTCAGCTCATTAGTAGCAAACTATATAAACTAAGTAGAGATAAAGTGTTATATTGGTGTGTCATTGAGAATGAAAGGGACTCCATCCTTCATGAGGTGCATGAGAGGATAACAGGAGGCCATTGCGTAAGAGACACAATGACATGAAAAGTGCTACAGTTAGGCTTGTGGTGACCAAGCCTATTCTAAAATGTAAATAACTATGCCAAGGCATGTGATATATGCCACTACATAGGGAAGTCTAATCAGTGGGATGAGATGCCCTTCATCCCAATTCTTTCCCAAGTACCATTCAAGAAATGGGACATTGATTTTTTGGGGCTGATAACTCTCATAGCATGATGCATAGGTGTAAGGTATATTCTTGAGGTTATGGATTATTTCACCAAGTGGGTTAAGACCACATCGATAAAATACTACACAACTTCCATAGTCACGTGCTTCATTCAGGAAAACATAATAAGCTGATATGTATGCCCATTTAGTCTGACTAATGACATGGGAACTCATTTGATCAATGCAATGTTACACATCTTATTGATCAAGTACATGGTGGTAAACCACAAGATGATCCCTTATCATATACAAGTAAATGACATAGCTGAAGCATTCAATAAGATCTTGGGGATGTGCCTCACAAAGATATATGATATTGGTCACAAGGATTGGGATGATCAAGTATCGATAGTGTTGTGTGCATACCACACAAATTACAAGTGCCTGAATAAGGATACGCCATTTCAACTAGTGTTTGGTGCCAAGGAAATCTTATCAATGAATTTGTTGGGGATCAACCAATAATGGATTACACTTATGAAAGCAATGAATGCGGAAATAAACAGATAGATAAGTAACTGAAATGATAAATAGCACAGAACAAGATATACAAGAAAACACCCTGAAAACTTGTATTAAAAACTCTTTACAATAGGAATACAAATGAAGAACTTTGTTCTTCCACACCTCTCTCAGATGCACACAAGATCTCTCACTAGATCTCTATTCCTTAAGAGCTCTCTCTCAAGTACAGTCCTTCAAACATTCACAATGTTCTACTCATACTCTATTACACTCTCATCATCTTCATCATCCAATAGCTTAGAAGATCTCTCCTACATATAGAAATAGGAAACTTAAGCATGCTCTTACAACAAACAGTTAAGCCTCTTCAACAAGGGCTCTAAAAATAATATTGCTAACAATAGAGACGCGAGCATGAGTCTACAACTCAAACTCATCATGCAAACACTCGCTTCTGTCCTCGGAAATCGCTTTCTGGACACGCAGGTAACCGACGTCGGTTCCTGCCTGTTCGCCTGTGACCGTCGCCGGCCGACCATACCGCCGACATCGGCGCCTCTGAACTGCAACTGACCGACGTCGGTCGCTCCTGACCGACACCGGCGTCTGTGTAGACCCGAACCTGTTTGTCTTTGCTCCATGGTGAAGCTTTTAGCTCCACATACCTAACAATCTCCCACTTGGAGATAAACCAGCTGCACCAATACCTGTACAGCAAGATCTTCTAGCTCCTCCATCTTCAACTTAATTATGATGACCAATAGAAGTTGAATGAAGATTCAACTTCTCCTTAGTAACTGGCTTTGTTAGCATATCAGCAGGATTCATGTCTGTATGGATCTTCTCCAGCTTCAACTCACCATCTTCCAATACCTGCCGTATGAAGTGGTACCTTAGCTGTATGTGCTTGGTTCTAGAATGAAAAGCTGAGTTCTTTGCCAAATGGATTGCACTTTGACTGTCACTATGCAATCTGCAACTCCCATGCTCCCTTCCAAGCTCTTCCATGAACCGTGTCATCCATATCATCTCCTTGCTAGCTTCTGTAACTGCAATATATTCTGCTTCTGTAGTTGACAAGGCTACAACCTTCTGTAACTTAGAAATCCAACTAACAGCCGTTCCACCTACAGTAAAAACATAACCTGTGGTGCTCCTCCTGCCATCCAAATCCCCTGCCATATCTGAATCTACATAGCCATGTAGAGAAGTATCTGAACCTCCGTAGCATAAGTGTCTACTGCTGGTTCCTCTAAGATATCTAAGGATCCATTGTACTGCTTTCCAATGTTCCTTTCCTGGATTGGCCATATACTTGCTTACTACTCCCACTGCTTGGGCAATATCTGGTCTAGTACACACCATTGCATACATCAAACTTCCTACCGCAGAAGAATATGGAACCTTGTTCATGTACTCTACCTCATCATGTGAATTGGGACATTGTTCTTTACTTAACTTGAAATGTCCTGCCAAAGGTGTGCTTACCGGTTTCGCATCCTGCATGTTGAACCGTTTCAACACCTTGTCCACATAATCTTCTTGAGACAATATCAACCTGTGATTTTCTCTGTCTCTCTTGATGCTCATGCCAAGGATTTTCTTAGCTGCTCCCAAATCCTTCATGGCAAACGTTTGAGCTAACTTCACCTTAAGCTCTGAGATATCCTGCATGTGAGACCCTGCAACCAACATGTCATCTACATACAACAATAGAATAATGTATCTACCGTTATCAAATCTCTTAAAATATACACAATGGTCTGATTGACATCTACTGTAGCCATGCTCAGTCATAAACCTGTCAAATTTCAAGTACCATTGCCTTGGAGCTTGCTTGAGGCCATACAAGCTTTTCTTTAACCTGCACACTAGTTTCTCCTTACCCTTGACCTCAAAACCTTCTGGCTGTTCCATGTAAATTTCCTCATCTAAATCTCCATGAAGAAATGCTGTTTTAACATCTAGCTGCTCGAGATGCAAATCCTCAAAAGCAACCAAAGACAATACAACCCTTATAGAAGTCATCTTAACAACCGGAGAAAAAATCTCGCCAAAGTCAATACCTGGCTTTTGTGCAAATCCTTTTACAACCAATCTGGCCTTGTATCTCATCTGACCATCCTCACCTTCCTTCAACCTGTAAGTCCACCTGTTCTTCAGTGTTCTCTTACCAGCTGGCAATTCAACCAAATCCCATGTTTGGTTCTCTCTTAAGGACTCCATCTCCTCAACCATGCCATGCTCCCACTTACTCCTGGACTCCACCTGTTAAGCTTCTTCAAAACTTTCTGGTTCTCCACCATCGGTTAGTAATAAATAATATAAAGAAGGAGAATATCTAATTGGAGGCTTACTTACCCTTTCAGACCTCCTGATTGGTGTCTTGGACTCGTTTTCCACAATCTGTCCACCCAAATTTTCTGACAGTGACCGACCTCGGCCACCTGTAGACCTGTTACTGGCCGACGCCGGTTCTTCCTGGCCGACGCCGGTGCCTGGTCTGCCGACGTCGGTCTCTGTATGACCGACATCGGTTTCTGTACTGCCGACGCCGGTTCCAAACCTGCCGACGTCGGTCTCTGTGTTTTCCTGTAAGTGATTATTTCTTTTTCCCGCGAGCTCATTTTGGACCATAATTTCGTCCAACTCATTATTGCTCTGCCCAACTTGATCTAGCTTCCTTGTCTGATCACTGTACATCACTCTTTCATTGAAAACAACATCACGGCTCCTAATTACCTTGTTAGTTCCTAGATTCCAAAATCTGAAACCAAAATCATCTGAGCCATAGCCTATAAACGTGCACCTCATAGACTTAGCATCAAGCTTCTTTCTATTTTCCTTATCTATGTGCACAAAGGCTTCACAACCAAAAACTTTGAGATATGAGAGATCAACCTTTTTACCTGTCCATGCCTCTTCTGGAATTCCACCATCCAGAGCTGTAGAGGGTCCTCTGTTGATCAGGTACACTGCGGTGTCAACTGCTTCTGCCCAAAACTCTAAGGGCAACCCTGCATGCAATCTCATACATCTTGCACGCTCCATAATAGTCCTGTTCATCCTTTCAGCAATACCATTCTGCTGAGGTGTCCTTGGAACCGTCCTTTGCCTACGGATTCCATTTATGTAACAATACAATTTGAACTTAAGACTGCAGAACTCACCACCATTATCAGATCTCAAGCACTTTAATCTTTTGCCTGTTTCATTCTCAACCATGGCTTTCCATATCTTAAAAGTCTCAAAAACATCAGATTTCTTTTTAATACAGTAGATCCATACCTTTCTTGTGGCGTCATCTATGAATGTAACATAGTACTGTGATCCGCCAATAGAGGCTACATGAGCCGGTCCCCACACGTCTGTGTGAACAAGCTGCAACTTCTGCCTTTTCTTAGTAGACCCAGTCTTTAGAAAACTAACCCTTTTCTGTTTTCCAAACACACAATGCTCACAAAATTCTAGATCCATACTTTTCAAATCTGAAAGCATACCTTTAGACTTAAGGATAGACATCCCCTTCTCACTCATGTGGCCAAGCCTTGAGTGCCACAATTTAGCATCCACATCTGAAGTAGATAAAACTGAAGGAGATTTGTTAGTAATACAATTACACAAATAGAGAGTACCTTCTCTCTTACCTCTGGCCATAACAAGTGCACCCTTGGTCACTTTCCAAGAATCTGCTGTGAGAGTTACTGTACAACCCTCATCACCTAGCTTACCTGCAGAAATCAGATTTCTCTTCAAACTAGGAACATGCATCACATCCCTCAACACCCATGTGTTGCCATTCTGCATCTTTAGCTGCACTTTACCTTTGCCAATAATCTTACAAGGCTCATCATCCCCCAAGTACACTATTCCAAAATCTCCATGGACATAGTCACTGAAATATTCTCTGTTAGGGGTAGCATGGAAAGATGCACCAGAATCTAATACCCAAGATTCTATGTTATTATGCAAAGAGAAAATAAGAGCATCCTATGCAATACCTGCAACCTTTGTCTCTTCCTTTCCTTTGTGCTGATTATCCTCCTTAGGCTTTGACCAGCAATCTCTACTTATGTGCCCCAACTTTCCACAGTTCCAGCATTGTGGCCTTCTGCCATTCCTGGATTTGGATCTGCCTCTTCCCTTAGACTTAGATCTTGATCTCCTCTTGCTCCTTTCTTTTTGCCTTCCTCTGCTCTCAAAATTTAAAGCGTTCCCGGATGTCCCAGAAGTCTCTTCTGTGCTTTTCCTGCGAATTTCTTCATTCAAAATAACACTAACTACATCCTCTACTTTTAAAATATTCGAAGCAGAAGCAGTATTAGAAACTGCCATTACCAAGCCATGCCAGCTTTCAGGCAAAGAACATAAAATTAAAAGAGCCTTTATTTCATCTTCAAATACAATATTAACAGAACTTAACTGATTAACAATACCGTGGAAATCATTCAGGTGATTGGAAACAGATCCACCTTCTTGCATATGCAAATTAAATAACTACTTCATCAAATATACCTTGTTTGAAGCGGAGGGTTTTTCATACAAATTTGCTAACGTGGTCATTAACTCTACCGTAGTTTTTGCCTGTGACAAATTAGATATCACAGTGGAGGCCAGACTCAGTCTTATAGAACCAAGAGCCTTTCTGTCAAGAACTTCCCATTCTTCATCCTCCATGTCCTTGGGCTTCTTTGGTATCCCACCTAACGGTAAGTAAAGATCCTTCTGATACAGATAGTCCTCTATCTGCATTCTCCAGTGCTGATAGTTCTTGCCATTAAACTTTTCCATTCTCAACTTACTTTCCTCTGCCATTGCTTCTCCCACTCAAATAGAAATCCCTGTGAGCAACCTGTAATCCGAACACACTACACAGATCTGAACCACCTGTTAGTGAACCTGAGCTCTGATACCACTTGTTGGGGATCAACCAACAATGGATTACACTTATGAAAGCAATGAATGCGGAAATAAATAGATAGATAAGTAACTGAAATGATAAATAGCACAGAACAAGATATACAAGAAAACACCTGAAAACTTGTATTAAAAACTCTTTACAATATGAATACAAATGAAGAACTTTGTTCTTCCACACCTCTCTCAGATGCACACAAGATCTCTCACTAGATCTCTATTCCTTAAGAGCTCTCTCTCAAGTACAGTCCTTCAAACATTCACAATGTTCTACTCATACTCTATTACACTCTCATCATCTTCATCATCCAATAGCTTAGAAGATCTCTCCTACATATAGAAATAGGAAACTTAAGCATGCTCTTACAACAAACAGTTAAGCCTCTTCAACAAGGGTTCTAAAAATAATATTGCTAACAATAGAGACGCGAGCATGAGTCTACAACTCAAACTCATCATGCAAACACTCGCTTCTGTCCTCGGAAATCACTTTCTGGACACGCAGGTAACCGACGTCGGTTCCTGCCTGTTCACCTGTGACCGTCGCCGGCCGACCATACCGCCGATGTCGGCGCCTCTGAACTGCAACTGACCGACGTCGGTCGCTCCTGACCGACGCCGACGTCTGTGTAGACCCGAACCTGTTTGTCTATGCTCCATGGTGAAGCTTTTAGCTCCACATACCTAACAGAATTTCTTGGTACCATCATCACACATCATGTGTATTGGCTAGTTAGATGACCAAGAGTCACTGACTGCAAGGCTAGAGGATTTAGAACACTTAGATGAGATGCACACCCAAGCAAGGTGGAGCCATCAAATAAAAATGCATGCCATAAGCTCTGGCATGATAATCATATAAAAAATAAGGTGTTAACAAAAGGAACATTAATTTTGCTCTATGACTCCAAGTATGTCAAGCACCTAAGAAAACTATAGATAAGGTGGATGGGCCCCTATATCATCCACCACATATTGGAGATAGGCTCATGTATGTTGTTCACATTGATTGGTGAAATTTTCTTTAGGAATTTTAACAGAAATAGGTTGAAGTCATAACAAAAATAGGATGATGTTTGTGCCATGTGAACACTAAATTCTTGGTCACTAGTAAGTTTGAGTTGAGAGGACCAAAATAAAGTTTGGTGTAAGCCAAATAGTTTGTTTTATTTTTTTAGGTAGTAATGTAAAGAGTGATGAATTGATACTTAAAACCCATCAAGAAAATCTACTAGTACTTCACTCAAAATTCTAGCTGGGTGAGTCAAGTACTTACACTTTCTAAGCACCTGAGGCTAGAAACCTAAGTTTTTGGGTGAGTAAGGATTTCCAGCATCAGACAAAAAAAACACATCAGACTATCATGCGCTCAATCCTAGATGCAGGACACTTTCAAGCCTCTATGTAGATGTCCATCTAGACTTTCATGCATAACTCCAATTGGGTGAGTCGATCCTTTATGCTTTTCAAAGTGCTTGAGTCTAGACATCTAAGTGGTGGACACATGAAACTTACCAGACTCAAGAAGAAGATGCAAATTTCCATGTGTACAAGATATAGATTATAAGGCCTTTGGAGGCCCAAAGATGAACTATTATGGCTTTTCCCCACATAATGTTAGTTAGGTGAGCTGAACCCATTTGATTTCTAAGCACCTAAGGCTAGATGCCTAATTTTATGGGTGGTGGAGGTTGCCAGACTTGGAATAAATAGGAGCCAAGCAAAGATGCATAATATGATCATGCGTAAGACAGAAAGTGAAGATTCATAATTTGATCATGCACAAGAGAATTAGAAGAGGAAACTCAAGCATTAGAAGGCTAGCACAAGGGATTTGTATAGGGTAGGACATGCCAAGGAAAGATGAAGCACAAGAAATCAACCAAGATAGATAATTGTGCTTCAAATATAAGTGAAACAAGAAGAGAAGATGAAATTTAGGAGGTTGAATCATGTGCATGTGAAGTGTTGTGCCTAGGTTATCATAAAAAAGGTGAAGGTTACGCTAAGTAAACAAAGCAGAGAAAGAGAATCATCAAACATAGTTAATATCCACCCATATTTGAGTGGGAAATGATCATTTAAACCATAAGTCACTTCACCAAAATACCATTAGGAACTTTGAATGAGGTGAAGGTGGAAGCATAAAAATCAACATTAAATGAATTGGTGGTAGAGTATTTTTGTGGATTTTGTAAAAATTTTCATTGTTCAAGAAATCTAGATGTTTCCATACCTTAAACCACCTACATTAAAGATGGTATATGGAAGGAGGTTATAAAACATCAAGTGGCAAACCGATTTTAGTTACAAACATCGTGTGAACTTGAGACGTCAAGAAAACCAAAGTAAAAAATAGGATAACCAGAGAGATGAATAACATAAACCCTATAAAGGTGAGACTTTGAGCACCTACAAGCACCAAAATTGAATGATTTTGAAGTAAGAGAGATTGTGTTCATTTGGAGACTGTATAGAGAGGTGTGGGGTGATATTTCCACATGAACCAGTCAACATAAAAGAGGAGTTGACACTTAGGCTATCAATAAAAGTTTTAAGTCAAGAATTAGATGGAGAGTTTAAAATCTACTAGAAACAAGAAACAAAAAAAATAATACTAAAAATCTTCAAAATTTAATCTTTATAAACCAAATTTTGCCCTGCATGTCGACTGATGATGGTCACACAAAATTGAGATTAATTGGGATAAATTGATAATAGTCACATAAAACTGATGTCAGTTAGGTCTAATTGATATCAATATCTATGTAGATCCAAGATAATTTATGAGTTGCATCTTCATCTCCTTTCTATGTGGGGTGCATATTGTCCCATCGAGCATGTCATTTTTGATCAAGGAATCCAAGAAGGGTGGTTAGATCATATGTTATCTTCATAATGAAAGGAAACACACTAACATGCATAACACTATATTACCTATATCAAAGGGAGGAGCATGGTGAAGAATACCAATTGATAAATCACAATTAAAATGCAATAAAAATACTATTTTTTACCTTCCTTGAATTCTCTAAGAGATTTCTTCATTTGGCTTGTTCGGCTTGTGCTCAAGAAGTCTTTGAAAAATGGATTTGTGTGGATTCTTCTCTCCTTGGAACCATTGTAATTGGATAATACTTGCTTGATGTAGCTTGATGGCTTAGCTTGTGATTCACAATTTTGGCATTATAACACTATTGCTTGGAATCTTGTCATAAAACTAGCATTACAACCTTACTATGTCGAAGCTCTCATAAATGAGAGGCAAGTGATTGTATTTATGGGTTTATCAAAAGGGCTTGGAATGGGTTCAAAATTCTCATTAACTCATTAATTAACCCCAATAGAGTTAAAATGTATCCAAACCTCATGATTAACATGGAATAGGCATGGGTGAGATATTTTGGAATTTGGACAAGTCATAAAAAGTAATTATGAATTCCTAGGATATTCTTTGATTTTTTAATTTTCTTTTTGATAATTCATTTAATTTCTCAAAGATTAATTCAATTAATCATTTGATTAGGTTTTGCATGTTAATTAATTATATTTAGGATTTTTAGCATTTTAAAAGATTTGAATTAATTGTATGTGTGTATTGTCCCATTTACTTGATTTATAGTCCAAATAGCATGTTATGAATCCAAAGTTGAGACATTTAGTGATTCTTAGGCTATATTTGCAAAGGTTGGTAAGAAACAAGCTAAAGTATGGTATGAAGCCATTGAAGGCCAATTTTAGGTGTCTACAAAAATTAGTTTTTATAATAACATGTTTAGTATGTTGTTCATTTTCCTTATTGTCATCTTCATTAATTGATAAACAATATTCTTAATCTATAATACTTAGATATGATAAAACTATAAATTACAATTGTTGATTGATATTTCCATAAATTAAAAATAAGATTTCTTATTTAGTTCATTATGCATATGTAGATCTTGGGTAAAACATGATGAAAGTGGAGTAGATTTTAGATTCTATAATACTCATTAGATTCTATATTTTTTCACTTTGTGGCCTCATACACTTACATCATATATAGATAGTTATATCAATGTAGTTATCTAAGTTAGACGTAAGTATCCAATATGGAATAGTGACTAGATCTAGATGTGACCACTTAGACCCTTCTAAGTTTTTTTCACCTTTCTTCTAGTGTGTACAGATCGTATGCATAAGTTGTCTCTCTTTATCAAATAATCAAACCATAGATTCTTTACACTTGGAGTGGATGTGGGAAAAATGGGTTGGTGGGCACATAGTGTCAAATTACCCAATGACCCCTTTATTAATGGGCACTACCTACATAGCCAATACTCTAAAGACGGCCTCAAAATTATATAGGTTTCCCATACATGTTGGCCTGTGTTTTCATGAGGATTCAATGTGTGATAAGCAAGTACATAGAGTGACCTAGTTTGTGGCATATAAAATATGGCTCATGGGATTCCCCTTCAACACTTCATACCTATGGAGATACAACTACTATGCCTGATATGGAAATAGGGATGAATAAGACATGTTTTCTCACTTTAATGCTTAATTGAGTGCTTTTGGTAAGTTACCTTGTGATTTTCTATGTGAAAAATGAATGAGGGTTGATCTTGTATATATACCAATCCCTTTTGAAAGTATCTTACACAAAATCAATTAGGTTGACCTTTAAATATGTTAAATAGGGAGTGAAGACAAGGAAGATATGAACATCTCAATTTTTTTAATGTTATAGGTATGTACAAAGTCACAATAAATTCCTCAAGTGATAGTTCACAAAATAATGATACATGAAGTAGTCAATAATTAAAATGTGAAAAGAGAGTGTGATAAAGCACACACACATGAAGGTAGACAAAGCTAGAAATACACCCATGGCACTTCATTAATTAGTGCAAGTAAAAAATACACGTAAAAAATCCACCTAGAAGTTTTATAATGCACTAAAGATTGATTTCATCTTAAAATGAGGTGACACCTATACTTAGTGTTGATCAATATGATTTGTAGTTTATAAAGAAAACCATTTTTCTAAAAAACCTACTAATATATTTAAATAGTAGAATATTTATATGTTATATATGTGAAGAGTATTAAAAAGGCATTTTAAAAAAAAAAGATGAAAAATTGAGCTAGCATTTAAATGTTATATTCTCCATCAGGTCTAACATACATGAGCTAGCCAGTAAAACTAGAAATAAACTAAAAATTATGAAAAAAAATTAAAAAAAATGTTAAAGTAACCATACCATTGTGTGTGTGTGTGTGTGTGTGTGTGTGTGTGTGTGTGTCTATATATATATATATATATATATAAAATCTATGGAAAATAAATAGCTTATCATGTTTTATGATAGTTAGTAGAGAGTATTGTATTATGTCTACTTATGAAACATATATTGTGCATCCTATTATATAATATACTCGGGTGATATAATCTAAACTTGTTTGCTTAACATATTTTTTATTATGAGGTAGATATATTTGTGAAATTAATTTATACATTTAATGGAGTAAATGTATGCTTTTTGATTATTTTTATTCTTAGCATGTTATGTGATTGCTAGGAGGATGTAGTCTATATGAACTATTAGTTATACTATGTTAATTACATCTTGTATTGGTGTTACTGAGTAAGTAATGAGACGGATTTCACTAGCTTACTAGCATCATAATGCCAGATGAAGGTAATCCAATCAAGTGGTGTATATGAAATTGATTGATCTATATATCATTATTTATTATTTGAAAATATTGGCTAGGTAATGTTTAGTGAGACATTGTCATTTTATAATTATGATTTATATGTTTGTGTGATATCTTGCAATAGAATAGGTTTCTATGATACACCGCATGTTTAGTTTTATAAATCATACAACACACAAGTACTAGCTTGTCTCTCTAGATTCTCACACCATCACTATCTACTCATACATGAAGGGAGGGCCACTTAATGATGAGATTAGTGTGGAGAAATGCTCAAATGATGCTCTCCCCACAACAATATCACTTTTGAGATGATGCTTGAAATTGCCACAAATACTAGAGTCCATAGAACTATTCTCCAAGGAGCCATGTATCTTATATATGAACATTATATTGTATTTACTATTCAAACATTATCATGATAACCTATAATTACTTGTTATTTCATAGAGATAATAGAGGTTGTAGGCATATATCAACTATGGTTGGTTAATTTAATTACGTTCTATATTTGTATTATGATGTGTTTCTTATGAAAATTGTGATCACTAACGTATGATGTAATATAATTCATTTATAGCCATCACATTTAGAGTATGTGATTTGATCACTATTTAGATTCTCATGGGGTAATCTATTTATAATATACATGTTTTAATAAAAAATAAATTTCATGTTTATCTATCTCAAAATCATAGGGTTGTTACATATGGTATTAGATCTGTGACTCGAATGCTAGGACCTAATGAGTCCATTAGCATTTTCATATCATTTTGTTTATTAGGAAGGAGAATATTGAAATGTGTGTGGTACTTTGAGTGTGTGCCTTAAGAGAATTTGTACCCTCTTAGAGTTTTTAAAGGGTTGGTTTATCAAGTGTCTCAATGGTGATGGTTGTATAATATGTTTGTGTAGGTAATTGCATAACATAGTTATTGAGTCATGAACAAGAGATTCCTATTATATATTAATCACTTAGATTGAACACCTCGAGAATGATTACATTCTTACTTATTAATCAAGCCACCTTCACCATTTGTGTTTTATGTTGTGAGTGTTTAAAAAAGATGGGATGTTTCTCATTTAAGTATGTGTATTGGTTTTGTGTATTATATACACTAATCCCAGGAGTGGGAAATCTTATAAGACCATTTTTATATTAGCACCACCTAGAGCGGTGAGAATTTTCTTATCGTAAAAAGTAGTTATCTTTGTTGAGGACTCCAATGTGTTAGGAGTTTGTTCATGGATTGATGCCCCTATGTTTATGTGGATTGGGAAGAAGTGTCATCTCTCATAGTTAGCTTAGAGGTGAGTTGTTATTCTCTCACTCTCCTTTGACATCATTATAAGTTACCAAGAAGATTCATATTTTCATGATGTTGATTTAGTGTTCCCTTAAATGGGAACTTGTTTCTGAAATGTTGTTTTGACCTTATTCCCTTTAGTTCATTGGATAATGTCTTCTAATTCTTGTTGAGAGAAGTTTTAAGATTGGATGGATTTATGCATATTTTTGGATAATATTTTTCTTATGGTTTTGGAAATAGGCTATGATACTACACTTACAATATTGACGAGTAGTGATTTGGCAAACTAGGTTGTGGTGTTTTCCTTATACCATGTGAGGGTATTTAATAATTTTGATTTTGAGATGTTAGTTCTCTACTTTCCACTTGTAAATTTTTAGAGCCATACTTTCCAGTTCTACTTTATCTAAAATTATGAACTTTGACCACGTAGAATGGTGAATCAAGAATTTTTATTGGATATAGATTATGAATAATAAGTTGATTATAGTTGTTATGATATTACATACCTTTGATTAGGTTGATATTATTCTCTTTTTTAGGCATGTTATTTTGAAGAGTTATTTATGTACCTTTCACTGGGAGCAAGTAGGATATAGGATGTGTAGAACATCTTGTATAAAATTTTAACTTGTTGTGTACTAGCTGAGCAAGCAGGGAGATATTGTCTCACTTGTTACCTTTATAAGGTTGTAAGGATGATGTTATCCTTGACCTTTGTATGTTATGTTAATTTTAACATTATTTCTTCTTAACTATGGATATAAAAAAATAGGTTAAGCTATGAAATATGATGCTAATTATGTTTGGCTAGTGGTAACTTAATACAATTATGGAAGATTATATACTTTTTATTGTAATGTATGTTGGTACATCTAAATTAGTTAGCATATATCATTGATTTCTAGGATTTATTAATATATATTTATGATTCATTGAACCTTGTGCATATTTTGGAGATCATTAGGTCGTGGAGACCAAATAAAAGAGTTATGAATTAGGAACATGAGTACTAAGAGATGGAAGTGGATCTTTTTTAGTCTCACATTGAATCGATAGTTACTGAGTTTGGATCAAACAAGGGGAGCTGATCTTATCCAAGATTTGGTAGACATACTTGTCAAATTCAGTCATATGACCATATACATGTATACTATGGAATGTGTATTCCTTAATTTTGAAATGTAGTATACATTAAAAATGTAGTATTTCTAATTCTTATTCATCATCATACTTACTAAGAAGCTACATGGATTAATGGAAAGATTAACATGTTATACTTATCAAGAGCTTTATAAAATAACAATAGTATTAACTTATATATATATATATATATATATATATATATATATATATATATATATAATTCTTACTAGGCTCCCTAAATACTTGGCCATATCCTTAGATGTGTAGAGGGGATGGAAGGTTTTATGGGGATATCCTTGGCCATTTTTTTGGATTTTGTGATGATCTAATGTGCTTTTGAAAAGTTAGTGAAACTTACACTAATATATTTGAGACCCTTCAAGTTATTAGAAGTGGTCAGTCATGTAGTATATATAGGTTTGTTTTGCCAGTTTTAGACCCTAGATTGGTCATGATAGAACCAACCAAATTAAGTGACACTCACAAACATTATTTACAAAATAGGGAGATGTCATAGTGGATGGTCTTGTGGGACCAATAATCTGAGAATAGTACTATTTGGGAAGACTGTAATGAGTTCTATAAGAAAATTTTACATTTTCGTACTTAATTTGATACTTTATACTAAGATATTTCTCTACTGAATAATATCTTTAGTTAAAAACTTATGTTTGAATAAAAGTCATCCAAGATGATGACTAGCTTTAGGGGGAAAGATGTTACATCTTGATTCCTCTCTAAGAAAACTATTTGATTATCCATGAATATTTATAGTTGAAAATTTTTATTTGACTAAGTTTTGAAATATATGTTGTTATATGATGGTTTGATAGTGTAAATATTTACATTACAAACATGTTGATCTATTATTTCAGCTATATATATATATATATATATATATATATATATATATATATATATATATATATATATATATATATCATGATGTTATGATCTAATTACCTACTTTTTATGAGGTTGACGTAGGATAAATCATCCCTAAAATTCTGACAAAGGGAGAGCATAATTGAAGTGGGTGATGTAGACGGAGATGCTTAGGATGACATAAAATCTAACTTGAACCCTAAACACATCACAATAGCCAACACATGTTAGATACATAATCAAGTGGTTAGCATAATA
Source organism: Torreya grandis (assembly GCA_037957365.1). Taxonomy (NCBI): domain Eukaryota; kingdom Viridiplantae; phylum Streptophyta; class Pinopsida; order Cupressales; family Taxaceae; genus Torreya; species Torreya grandis. The sequence continues at coordinate 963,225 of JARHVA010004687.1, forward strand.
TGTTTCGATGCCGTTTGCATTGAATAGTTATTTATACATGGTTTGATAGCATAGTTTAATGGTTTTATGGAACTCATTTTGTGTGACACGTGTGTATTTTCTTTAATGTTTTGAGATTTATGTAATTTGAATAAATTTGAATTTATTGATTGATTTATTATTTTATCATCATAATACTTGAAGAGCTAATTTAATGAGCAAATATACTAATTATTATGATTAGCGTAAAAGAAAGGTCCAAATTTAGAGAAGAAATTCTCAAAATAAGAAAAAAGAAGAAAAAATAAAAAATAAAAAATAATAATTAATAGAAAGTGGAAAGGGTTAAAAATAAATGAAGATATTGATTAAAAAAAAGAAACAAAGAAATACAATAATAATAAAAGTGAAAAATCATTGGAGGAAAAAAGGATAGCTTTAAAACAAAGGAGATTCTCATTCAAAGAGAATAAAATATTAAGAAGGGGAAAAAATTCAAAAAGGAGGAAGAGGAGAAGAAAAGAGTAGGTAAAAACAAAGGACACAATGAGAAGAAGAAAGATGAGCTATCCACTAGAAGAATAACGTTAAATTCTAGGTAGGTGTTGCTAATTATTTTCTGTGAAATCTTTTGGTAATACTACGGTATAAAAAATGTAGGTAATGCCTTTTTGAATATATGAAACTGTGTGTTCTTAGATACAATCAATTATATACATATGATTGACTATTAAAGGATATATTTTTTGAACAATAGACAAAAAGGGAGACACTAGTAAATTCCATCCACACAATAGACAACCAATAGTATATAATAGTTAATTAAATAATTACAATGATCTAGACATATTTTATGTATTTGTATAATAGGCGATTTGGATATTTCAAAAATATGGATAACTTGAGGTATGTGTCATGGAAAACAAACATTAGTATTACGTGTCTTTTTTAAAATAAAAGAGGAATTATGAACTACAAAGTGAGTCAATTTGCATGCTATGGATATTTGGAGAAATGATAACTGTATATTACTTATTTAAGGACAACGTTGACTTAGTCTTTTAAGAAAATATTGGAATTTCTAGATTGTATTATGCTAAGATGCCAATGTGAATTTTAGAAACGTTTCAATAACATGTAAGTCAATATGCATGCCAATGTGATATATGTGCCAATGTAAGATTTGCATGTAAGATCTACATGTGATGTATATAAGATAAAAGCCAATGTGATATCCAAATTATTCTTGTATTATGATTAAATGTCAATGGGAATCTTCATTAGCTCTAATGCCCTATTATATGTTGTATATTATAATAGTTGTTATGTAAGCAATATCCCAATGATCTGTTGGAAGAGAACAATGATCTACTTTGGCAATAATAGTGATCTTACAAGTATGCAATGTTAATAATAAAAATAATAAAACATACGGTGATTTGAAATAATGCTTATGGTATGTTAAGATACCAATTTAATGTGAGTATTTAGTTAGACATCAATAACTTAATACACCAAAAGAATAGATACTTATTATACCACTAAAAATATAAATTTGTACATAGATCAGTTTCAAAATTATTAGAATATTCTATTATGCATCTTTGGAATATAACTAATTATAATAGTTTTAAATAGTTATTGCATCAATTAATTAATATACCTACCATTTAGTTAGATTCCAATTGAATGGATTATTTTGATCTGATAGATGCCAAGACTAGTTGGAATAAAAATAAGTCCATAAAAATAATCCATTCCCTATGCTATATTATACTTGTGGTGCAATAAATTATGTATTGTTTATACACATTTCCTATGTTGCATAATTAGTTTATACATTTGTACCTATAGGTTATGGTCTTTTAATCACTCACTTAGTAATATATAACTAATTATAATTAGTTATGTGGTATTTCAATATGATAACCTACTTTATAAGTATATGAAAGACAATGTGTAAGCATGGATAAATGGTAGTATGCTTTAGGAGGATATAGAAACTTCTAGTTATATTTATATAGATTAAATTTACTTTGGGAAGGAAGTGAATACAAATAGACTTGAACATGAGTATATATATAAATATGAATAGGGTTTACGCAATAGGGATTAACAAAACTGATCTTATAGTAAGATGTAAGGTAATATGCTAACCCAGATTCAAGAATACTACGAATGTTTGGTAACCATTTTTAAATGATGAATTTGATAAGGAAAACATACATAACCTCAAAATTGACTAAGGAGAGATATTTGTTAATATTTTTTTTAAATAATGAAACTTATAAATGATAGTCAATCTATTCGATAAACCTCACGAAAACCTTATTTAAAAATATTAATGACTGTAAGTGTATATATGTGGTTTTAGTATATCAAAATTATTAAAATTATTTTAATGAGGCATGTGAAGTAGAAAGAGCTTAATGTAGTCTTCATGATGATATGCATGAGTTTACATATCCTATATATCTTGTGAATCAAAACATGTGGTGTAGATATAACATTATAATAAGATATTTATTAATGATTTAATAATGGTATGCTTGATGTGAAATATAGGTATGCATGTGCCTATTAGCATATCCATTCCCTATGCCATATTATAATTGTGGTGCAGTAAATTATGTATAGTTTATACACTTTTACTATGGTGTATAATTAGTTTATACATATGTACCTATAGGTTATGGTCTTTTAATCACTCACCTAGTAATATATAACTAATTATAATTAGTTATGTGGTATTTCGATATGATAACCTACTTTATAAGTATATGAAAGACAATGTGTAAGCAAGGATAAATGGTAGTATGCTTTAGGAGGATATAGAAACTTCTAGTTATATTTATATATATTAAATGTACTTTGGGAAGGAAGTGAATACAAATAGACTTGAACATGAGTATATATATAAATACGAATAGGGTTTACGCAATAGGGACTAACAAAATTGATCTTATAATAAGATGTAAGGTAATATGCTAACCCAGATTCAAGAATACTAAAAATGTTTGGTAACCATTTTTAAATGATGAATTTGATAAGGAAAACATACATAACCTCAAAATTGACTAAGGAGAGATATTTGTTAATATTTTTTTAAAATAATGAAACTTATAAATGATAGTCAATCTATTCGATAAACCTCACGAAAACCTTATTTGAAAATATTAATGACTATAGGTGTATATATGTGGTTTTAGTATATCAAAATTATTAAAATTATTTTAATGAGGCATGTGAAGTATAAAGAGCCTAATGTAGTCTTCATGATGATATGCATGAGTTTACTTATCCTATATAGCTTGTGAATCAAAACATGTGGTGTAGATATAACATTATAATAAGATATTTATTAATGATTTAATAATGGTATGCTTGATGTGAAATATAGGTATGCATGTGCCTATTAGCATATACATGAAAATAGTGGTATGTACTTATGATTATAGTTCCACATATTGTTATCAACAATATTATAAATTTCTGTGTAATAGAATCTTATAGATGTGTGCATACAATCTCCTAAAAGTATAACAAATCCTAGAATGGAATATATTATGTTCATTTAAACTAAGAATTTATTATATCTACTTGCTTGAATAAAATATTATGTTTTCATTGATTAATACTACCTAAATATGATTGTTTGTTGTATTTAGTAGTTATGATTAAGAACACCATAATATGATAATATGGGTTATAATAGGGTGTAGTATATTTGGGAAACCTATTTAGATAGGGATAAAATCTATGGAGTATGATACTATTTAACACCTTATCCTTTAAATATCATCTATATATTTCATGAACAGGAAAGTATAATGATTGTTAAAATTATATGAAGTTCTTGACTTAGAAATATAGATGTCCATTGATATAATATTTATATATCATTTATGTGTTTATATATGGTACATATTATATTGTATGATTATTCATATATAGGAAATATATTTATTCATAGACATAACCAACCATATCAAAATATTACATACATAGGTGTATTGGATCATATTCCTAAGCTTATAGCTAAATGGATGGTTATATTGAGTCATAAAGCATGTTCAAGGGACCGGAACTATAACCATATGAAATTAGTCCCTAAAAATAGAATTAAGTTATTTAAATGAAAGTCTTTAGTACAACTTGGTTATGGGTTATCTATCTCTTTGAAAATAACATGACTAACTCTATATATATATATATAAACCAATGATCCATATATATTGTAAGTAGATCTAAAAGTATAAGTGTTTAGATATATATATAATATACTAGTATATTATGATGTGTGCATATAAGTTATGTTTCTTTTGATTTTTAGTATGTAGTTTAATCTTTGGATATACCTAGTTGGTATAAACTATACTAGCTTGCCTAATATTTATAATTATGGACATTTGATTCTTGAAATTATAAGATTGGTTATTCATGATTGAGTAGTGTACTCATATAAAATGAACTATGATATTATGGGATGTCATAGATTTTATTTTATTTAAAGACTATAGTCAAAATGTAAGTTATACTCAGGTGGTACAAACTATAATTAATATGTCTAGATTCGTTCATACATTTGATGGATTAAATGTATGCATGTTGGACATTTCTAAGACTAGAATGTTTTATGAAAGTTAGTAGAGAGTATTGTATTATGTCTGCTTACAAAACATAGAGTGTGTAGCCTATTATATAATATACTCGAGTGGTATAATCTAAACTTGTTTGATTATTATATTTCTATTATGGGATATATATATATATATATATATTTGAAATTCATTTATGCTTTTAATGGAGTAAATGTATGATTTTTTATTATTCCTATGTTTAGCATGGTATGTGATTACTAGTAGGATGTAGTATGTATGAGACTATTGGTTATACTATGTTAACCACATCTCATATTGGTGTTACTGAGTAAGTAGTGAGATGGATTTCACTAGCTTACTAGCATCACAATGTCAGATAAAGGCAATCTGATCAAGTGGTGTGTATGAAATTAACTGATCTTTAAATTATTATTGATTATTTGAAAATTATAATTAGTTAATTTTTAATGATACATTTTCATTTCATGAGTATTATTTACATGTTTGTGTGATATCTTGTAATAAAATGAGTTTCTATGATACACTGCATGTTTATTTTTAGAAATCATACAGCACACAGGTACTAACTTGTCTCTTTGGATTTCCATGCCATCACTATTTACTCATCCATGAAAGGAGCTCCCTTTCTTGATGGGATTAGTGAGGGGGATCATTAGTCTATGGTTGGTGTGTAAAAGTGATCAAATTATACTCTCCCTCCCCATAATAGTAGTACCTTTGAGATGATACTTAAGATTGCCACAGATATTAGAGTCTAGGGAACTATGCTCTATGGAGCCATGTATCTTATATATGAACATTGCATTATATTTATTATTGAAACACTATCATGATGAGTTATAATTACTTATTATTGAACATTGATAGCAGTCATTGTAGGTATATATTATTCATGGTTGGTTAATTATAATTACTTTATATATTTGTACTATGATGTGTTTCTTATGAAAATAGTGATCAGTGATGTATGATGTAGTATACTTCATTTACAGTCATCACACTTAGAGTATTTTATTTTATCACCATTTATATTCTTGTGGTGTAATCTATTTATAATATATGTGTTTTAATAAAAAAATCATGTTTATCTATGTCAAGCCTAGTGGAATTATTACAATGTCCATTGATGAATCAGAGCATTCCAGTGATTTTCAGGCTTAACTTACATTATTTGCTAGAAGTCACTTTAGTATATTTTTAGACACAAAAGTAGTAAAAAATGAATGTCTATATTTTCCCCTTATTTGAGAAGGTTTTTTGATGCATATGCACAAAAAATGTCTTATCAAAGAATGAAAAACCATTAAGAATAAAAAGAAGATAGTGAGTGAAGAATGATACTCCAAACAAAGTTTTGTAAGCCTATAATGATGCCCATTCAAAGGAGTGGCCAACACATATTATTGATGGATGGTCCCTAGAAAATAATCAAGAAGAATAATTAAATTAAGCCATGGGTGAGATTAATCCAATCGAGATAATGCTTGCACACATTGATTTAAAAATTATTGATCTACCCAAAGGTGGGTATAATTATTGGCACATGCATATGCCCCAATAGGGTGAATGTGTAGAAATAATGATTTGCCCAAAGGTTTTTATAATCATTTGAACAACATGGATTGAGTAATGATTTTGCCCTAGTAGGTTAGATTTGATTGTGATAAATTAGTTGTGCCCCAGTAGGGTAGATTGGCAAGAAGAATTTAAGGATGTAGCCTATCAGATAGATTAAAGATGAGTGGGAAAAAATGTATATGTGATGTTCTAATTAATGAATAATCCACAAACAACTAGGCATATGAGGATGCACAAAGTGATGAAAGAGATGATTAGAAGTAAAATGGTGTGGCTGAGTTGACCAGAGATACATCATGTATCTAAGCACTGTCTACATAGTTTAAATAGACCTCATGCCAATGTAGTTCACCCATAAGTGGGAGAAAATGGAATGAGGAATAAAATATAATAATAAGAATTGATCAATGTGAATGATTCAATTATACCTACCAATGCAGAGATGTTCATCCTTATTAGGATTGATACAACCATAATGGTGAATGGGTTGATTTGATTAAGGGGTGGGAGTATTTACCAAGGTGAATAAGTAAAAGTATTATGGCACCATTTCTTATGATTTCGATTAAAATAAGTTTTATGGTAGCATGTAACAATATGCATCATTATATAAAACACCACGATGACCTAGATGTAATATGCATAAGGACTAACTCTCAACCCAATAAATAATTGAAAATAATCCATCAATGATAAAAACCATGATGACAATGGTGATGTATGAATATGGATAGACTCAAAAAAATTCACAAGGAATCACCCAATGAATGCATGTAAATTGAATCAATGCACAATAATTAAAGCAAACAAATAGGCAAACAAACAACTAAGTGAATAAACACACTAAGCAAATGAACACACATAAAGCTTAAAATTTAAATCAATCTAAAGTATCCTATCATTAACCAAGTCAATATCTATGTGTGAATGCTTAATGAAATGATAAACAGGAAGTGCCCCCCAAAAAGGTTATAGTCAATAGAATAACATGCAGTGATAACATATCCTGGTATAAGGTACACATTTTGGTTTTGTCCCAATAGGGTGAAAGATATGATCTTGGCCTAGAAGGTGCAAATTGGATGATACCCTTAAGAAAGGATACATGAAAATGGAAGGTTAGACACCCAATGGCTATGGAATGGATTGGAACCACTAATGGATTTTCCCTAGTAGGGCAGATTGAAGATGGTTGACTAGGTTTAGATAGGACAAATGTTTTTTGGAATTTTTTGGGTATCTTAACTCATTAGAGATTGATAATATATCAATCGTAAAATGGTAAGAGATTGAGAAAAGTGGTTCTCCCAAAACAAAGATAACTATCTTAGGGTGCTCACAAAATGGTGAGAGCATTGGAAAAGGGTGATTAAACTGACCCCAATGTAAATTAAGCATTACCTACATAATCACAAAGGACCTCAAGTCATTGTATTTAAACGTTACAATGGAGGAATCTTGTTAGGTAGTATTTAGTTCATGAATTAGGCAAATATCATAGTATATCATAGGAATGACAAGGTAATGTAGCAATACATGGTATAGGGGTTTTTCCTAATTTCCCCATAGGAAGTTATAAGTAGGAAACAATGGCGTGGGTTAATGATATTAATTTTTTCAAAGGTGGCTATAATTAGTAACACCAAAAATAAAATAGAATGTGACAACAATGAAGAATATAATTTCCAAACCATTGTCATACTGGTCCAAGATTCTGCCTCTCTCTAGAATACTAAATCAATTGCTAAAATTTCATCTAATTCCAATCACTAAAAGTTCCTAAAGAACTAATGGATTAGAACTAAGGTCAAAAGGGTTGGGTTGGGAGGGTAAAACAACTTTGATTAATAGGGAAGGCATGGAGTGAACTATTGACCAAATTTGGTCTACATACTAAAATGTGCCTAGTACAAGAGTCTAAAAGCTAAGTAGGATCCTGATTGAAGAGTGACCTAATGTCATGAGGAGCAAACAGATCTTAAGTGGAGATCATATAGCTTTTTCAAATTTTTTGAAACACTTTAGGCAGGCTTAAAGTGTGATCTAATTGATCTTTAAAGGATAGGTCTATAATTTTAGATAAAATGTCTAATAAGATTTCATGGTGTCCAAAGCATTCAAGAGTTTAAACTAGGTTTCACAAATCCCAAGAATCCATTAGAGCCTTGAAATATTGAGCAAAATATGGACTGTGTAAGTTTAAAGAACCAAGATATCCTACACATCACATATAATCACACTGATGAGCTCACTTGTACATTTTATAAATGCAACTCAGGAGCTCTCATGAGCCAAATAGTCATAGTGTAATAAAGTTTTTTGTGCTAGGATCATATCTTAAAAATTTCATGTCCACTCAAACTTTTTATCATAAGTTATGATCATTCAAAGTTGGACCTACAACATAAGACATTCATGCTAGTGTCAAGTTTGAGCTCCATGAAGTAATCATTTGGGTTCAAAAGGGCCTTAAAATGTTTAAAGTTGATCAAGATATAATAGTCTACGTGAGCTTGTATACTAACACATGAGATCCAATGATTCACACTAAAGTCAAATAAGTGAAAATGTCCCCAAGTTAAAAGCCCTTAAAAAGATGCAAGTCTGATAAGATATGACATTGTGGGTTCATCGAGCAGAGATCCAACGATGTGCATTCAATGACAAGAAGGTGGGCTAAATCTAGATCAATGATCAACATTCATTCATACCAAATATTTGATGGTGAAAAAATATTGACAAGAAAGTCAGCCCAATGAGATCTATAGGATGCATGAGTTCATACATTTTGATCCATCAGTGCATGAGCAAGTCAACATGTCAAAGGATCTTTGTAGTAGGAAATCAAGGGATCATGTGTATTCATACAATTTGATCTAATGGTGCATAAGAGGTTAAAAAGTGAAGATATGACAAATAGGATCCTATGGGACCAATAAGAATAAAGAAAGTTGGGTATAATGTAAATGGTCTTAGTTGGCAATCGACACTAATGAAATTAATGGTCAAAAAACTAAGGGGCTTACTAGAGATCAAACACATGACTGAGGTAAAATCAGGGAAATATTTTCAAAGGGCACATGCTACCATTAAATTTCATGAAAAGGGAACAACAGATGTAGTCATGCAAGCAAGATGGTTAATAATAAGGCCCCATCACAATTAAAGTCAAATAAGACCTTTGGTCGATAATTTGGAACCTATCAACCTCATTGCAGGGTCATTCTATTGACATTATCATTGCTTTTATAGGGAGGATCCTCATTATCTCTCATAGGTTTTCAATTTAGAACATGTTTCTTATGGCCTTATACAGAGTTCAAAGATGGACTAGTGATTGTGAAGCAATGCCAAGCGGTTTGTAAGTTTTCATGGATATTGTGACTATGTGAAAACCAATAATTGGATTAGTTTTCACCTATAATGGACTTGTGTTTGATATTGGAGAAAATATAGAGATAAACATGATCATGGATGGGTGTCTCACCTATCATTAGGGTCAATTTTTTTATAAACAGGTACCAAAGGCCACCCAAAGCAAATATGGCATAATTATATCAATTCCAAGACATGATCCTCATCAGCAGATCAGATAGATAATAACATGGAGTTTCAAAGACACTGGGTGGATGGATAAGGAAAAAGAGCATTCAATTCTTTTACATAATTTGTTCCTTATTAATAAGGTCATGAGTCAACATCCTCAAACTTGTGCTAATACATCATAGTTCCCTCTCTCTCTTCCCCTTTCTATATAAGTTACAACTTCTACCACATGTAACTCTCTCTGAAAGTTTTAGACAAGAAACCTATAATAATTTTAGAAAAAAGAATCTTATGCTTTGTCTTGCGTACGCTATGCCAAAATTTTTATTATAACATCTTTTGATGCAATAAGACTAATTCCCATCATTTTGCAAGCTAGATTGAAGTGTGTCCTATGAATTCATGTAATGTAGTTAAGTGAATGTATGTTCCTTGTCTATGTCTGGGTTTTGTTGCCCTTATGAAATGCTTGGTAGTTATCATAGGTCACTATAATTACAAATTAAAATTTAATATTTATGTTGAAACTAGTTATGTGCCCTCTCATGCTAGTTTGTTAACTAATCAATGCCTTATTATGAAGTATTTTGCAAGACTGATCTTCTTTGGTTTTAAATGTGTCTCATAGTGTGTCTTGTGAAAAGCATAAGTGTTCTAATTACTGATGCATCACCATATTTACATGATTTCATATATTTTTGTTATTTTCTCTCCCATTTTCTAAGTAAATGTTAGATAAAGTATAGTTTAGGTGATAGATCCAGAAGGAAACCAACCTTCTCCAAAGGCTTGATCCATTATAAGGATACACACAGCCTAGGATCAATCCTATATTAGACTAGATTTGAGTAAGGATATCTAATCAATCCCCTTCTCAGCTAGGGTGCAAAGTTAGAACACTAAATAGTTTTGGCATGCTAGGTGGGATTCATTGGATTTGGTCTTGGTGAAATTATAGTTGCAGTAGTTTTTTTCATAAAGTATTTGGTGATTCCAAGTTTAATAAATTGCTTCTAATATTCCAAACATAATTTCCAAGTAAGTCTATTTTCATTGCATTATATTTATGTTGTTTTCATGGATGTGTATGAGGAAAACTATGTTATACTTCCTTATCAACCCTATGATGGATCATACCAGCCTTTTCATGATCTATCTAAGCCTTTTCTATGAGTCTAATCAGCCGTACCAAGATTTTTATCAAAGCTATGATGAGCCTTATCAAGTTTCTCATGATCCTTATTATCTATACCATGACTCTTACCTTCCTTTTAAACCATATCAGTCTCATAACTATATTTCAACCTTTCCATATGGATATGATTTTGCATGTGAGCAACATTTTCTCCAAGAAAGAATCAATGAGATAGAGCTCAAAATTATAGCATATGCAAGAAAAGTTTGTTCAAACTCTCAATAAGAGGAAGTGAATGGTCTTTTTCAAGATGTGTCTAATGATTCAAAGGAGAGGAATGAGTTACGCAATCTTGTATTGGATAAGATGAAGGATTGGGAGAGGAAACAAATTGAGTTGAACCAGTTGTCTCAAGAGGGTTGTTATGGTCCTCATTCTCACAAAGTTCTTAACCATGCTCAGTGTGTGCCAATGGAGCTTCCTAGTTGGAGTCAAGATCAAACCCATATGCCCATTCAATATCCTATTCAAGAGACTAAAACTTATTTTAGTTCCACTTCTTCCTTAATTATACCTCAATTTCAAGTTATCTATGAGGACAAGGAGGTTTCATATTTTGATGAGGTAATGGCCAAGTGGAAGGAGCAAAATGTATAAGTCTTTAAAAAAATTCTTTCCTTCCTCTTCAATATTTCCTAAATGAACCCATTTCCCTCAAGATCCCAAAATTTGATCATAATCAACCTTCCATGATTCATACTCCCTCTCAAGCAACTAAATTTCATCACCCTCCCACCATCTCACTTCTTTAGGAGGAGCCTATTTTATGGAGGATAGAGAAAGAGGTTGTGATTGCAAGTCAAGATATTAGAGAGTGTGAAGAAGATGCTTCAAGTGTGTATGAGGAATAGTTTCTCATTTGTACTTCACTTGAGGTTTTAGTTGATAATGAGATTATAGTTAAGAACAAGGTTGTAGTTGAGAATGAGAAAATTAGTCTTGTTGTGAAGGAACTCCATGAGGAATTGGTACAAGTTGAAGTCATAAATGAGTTTGAGATATCTACTATTGTGAAAGATGAAGGTTATATTCAAGCTAATTATATTCAAATTAATCAAGCTGAACAATAAAAACATGATTGGCAATTTACCTTAAATCTCTACAAGAGATTAAGGAGATTTGTAAGGATATGTTGCTCGTTGGGGAACATGTTTATGATTAATTTGATCAAAATTCACCTATTCAATATCATGATGAATCTTAGGTTGATTATTCAAAACTTATTGAAGATTTGGATGAACTTGCAACATTTGATAAGAAGGATGAGATCACTCAAACACAATGCATAGATGAGGTATCACTTGACAAGGTTGTACTTGACAAACACTATGAAAAATATCTTGAAGTGTAAGATGAGTTCATTATTATTGGTGACTAGTTTTATATTGATGACTCTTTTGAGATGTTAATAGATTTGGGTGATAATACGAATGGCTCATCAAAGGTCACATTAAATGAACACCTTACTTTACAACTTGTACCATCACTTGGAAGGAGTGAGTTCATGAATTTCCATTTTGATTCAGGTGGATCGTGTTTTGTCATGGTTAGTTACATTAGTCTATTTTTTTTTCCCAAATAAGTGTTTTGTTTTCATATTTATTTAGTAGATTATTTGCCTTTATTTTATTAGGTTAGTTTCCCTTTCAAGTTTCTTTCTTTCCTTATTTGTTATAATTCTTTATCTTTGCAAATCAAGAGGATATCTTATAGTCAATGTAAATGGTACATGTATCATGTAAATGGTCCAAGATTCATAGAGATGGTTTGAGTTATTGATCATAATAGTAATGCTTCCCGTCCAAGTTGTTAAAGATGACCAAATTTGGTCTACATACCAGAATGTGCTTTTTACAAGAGTCTCGAAGCCAAGCAGGATCCTAATTGAAGAGTGACCCAATGTCACAAAGAGAAGACTAACCTAAGTAGAGATCATATAGCTTTTGAAAATATTTTGAAATACTTTAGGCAAGATTAAAGTGTGATCTAATTGATCTTCAAGGGATAGGACTACAATTGTAGATAAAGGGTCCAAGTAGATTTCATGGTGTCTAAAGCATTCAAGAGCATGAAACAGGTTGAAAAAATCCTAAGAATCCATTAGAGCCTTGAAATATTGAGCAAAATATGGATTATACATGTTTATATAACCAATCCATTATGTACGTCACATGGAAACACACTAACTCACTTGAATATTTTATAAATATACATCAAGAACTCTCCAAAGACAAATAGTTACAAGACCATAAAGTTCTTTGTGTCAGGACCATATTCTAAAATTTTCATGTATGCATGAGATTTATATCCTAAGCTATGAGCATTCAAAGTTAGACCTATAGCATAAGATGTTTAAGATAACATCAAGTTTGAGCTTCATGAAGTAACCATTTGGGTTTAAAAGGCCTTAAAAGGTTTAAAGTTGATCAAGATCTAATGGTCTAACTGATCTCACATTATAACACATGAGATCCAATGATTCATGTCAAAGTCAAACAAGTCAAATGGTTCCTGGCTTAGAAGCCCTTAAAAAGTTGTAAGTTGGATAAGATTTGATGATGCAAGTTCATCAAATAGATATCTAATGGTGCATGTTTATTGATAAGAAGGTGGATCTGAGCTAGATCAATAATCAATGCTCATTCATACCAAATATTTGATGGTATGCATTTACTAATAATAAAGTGGGCCTAATGAGATATATGATATGCATGATCTCATACATTTTGATCCAATGATGCACAATCAAGTCAACATGGCAAAGGATATTCATGGTAGGAAATCGAGGGATTACATGCATTCATATAGTTTGATCTAATGGTATGCATTAGTTCAAAAATTCAAGATCTAAAAAATAGGATCCTATGGGAAAATAATAATAAAGACAGTTGGGCATAATGTAAATGGTCCTATTTGGCAATCGACGACCAATGAATTTAAAGGTCAAGAAACTAAGGGACTTCTTGGAGATCAAATAGATGACTAAGGTTAAACCAAGGAAAGCTTTTCAAACGGAACATGCCACCATTAAATCTCCTTTTAATTGCATGAAAAGGGTACAATAGATGTAATCATGCAAGCAAGATGGTTAAGAATAAGGCCCCATCACCATTAAATTTAAACATTACCTTTGGTTGATAATTTGGACCCTGTTGACCTTGTTGCATGGTCATTCTTTGACATGATCATTAATTTTAGAGGGATGACCTCATCGGTTGTCATAGGTTTTAAATGTAGAACATGTCCCTTATGGCCTAATACAAAGTTTGAAGATGGACTAGTGATTATGAGGCAAGGTCAATCAATTTGTAAGTTTTCATGGATATTGTGACTATGTGAAAACCAATAATTGGAATGATTTTCACCTATAATAGACCTGTGTTTGATATTAGATCAAATATAGACATAAACATGATCATGGAGGGGTGTCTCACCTATCATTAGGGTAACATTTTTGATAAATAGGTATCGAGGGCCACCAAAAGTAAACATGGCACAATTTTATTAATTTCAAGACTGGTCCTCATCAATAGATTAGATAGATAATGATGTGGAGTTCCAATAAGGATACTGGGTGGATGGATAAGGAAAAGGATCATTTAATTCTTTTACATAATTTGCTCTTTATTGATAAGGTAATGAGTCAACATCCTTGAACTTATGTTAATACATCACAGTTCCCTCTCTCTCTCTTGCTCTTTCTATATAAGTATCAAAGATGAAGACTCAAGTAAGCATGAATATTCCCTCCTTGGTGAATTGGATAATACAAACTGATCATGTTGTTTTGACACTGGATTACTCATTTTAGTCATTTCATTTTTAGGCTTTGGAAGTTTCACCGTATAACTTGGTTTCATAGTAAACTTGGTATTGGATGTAGTCAAAGTGTTTTTTACATACTTAAGTTTGTTCAATGAGATAAGTTTCATTTCATGATCATGAATAATATGGCATAAGTCATCAAAAGGTTTGAACTTTTTTTTAAATAATGGACTCATGTAATGGGACAAGAAAACTTTGATTGAATATTTCTTGAAGCTCTTTATATTCCATTGGATTGGTCATTTTAGCCAACATTATCTTGTACCTTAAGACATATTCACTAATAGGTTTCATTGGTTCCTTGTTTGATATTTTTTAATTTGGGCATAGAAAACCTTTTTGATAATGTTGAAGAGAAGTGTGCAAAAACCTAATTTGCAAGAAGTTTGAATCCATTTATAGATTGGATGGATAAGTCATGAAACCACCTTAGAGCATACTAATTGAGGATCCTTAGAAATAGTCTAGTCAAAGATTTAAATCTTTGGAGGCATCATCAAGGCATGCCACATAGAAAGTTTGACTATGATATTCAAGATCACCCTTGTAAAAAAACTAGTTGGTAAGGGGTGCAAAGATAATTTAGGTGAAGAGGCTTTGGAACCCTCTCTAGTGATGTTATCATGGTAATAAATCCTTTGGTTAGGTCTAGTGGATCCATTTTGGTGATGACCCTGACTATTTAATATATCAACAAACAGAAGTATTAGTAGGATTTATCTTCTCTGACCTAGGATTGATTAATATGTCAGTTGCATTTTCCTTTATATACAGGGGATATTCAATAATGGGAATAAATTAAATGGATTAATTAGACAAGATGTATAAAATTTTAGATGATGTTAGTATAATTTGAGACCAAGTAAATGTGTATATGGGAGATTGGTATCATGTTAGTTATGAAATCAAAATCAAAACAAACACACAAAAAATGTACACCTCTATCCTAGACACTCAAGGAGCTCGAGAACTACACAAGTAACTAATAAAATTGAAAGCAAAATAAGAGATTTTCCCTTCCATGAGAGAAAGTGTTATGAGTTGGCAATGATTTGATGTGTTATGCTATGTGATCAAGAGATCTTTGTCAATGAAGTTCCATTTCTCCAACTCCCCTTGTCACCTTGGTAATGTTCGTTGTCTTGGGTTTGACTTGGCTTAGAAAATGGGTATGGTAACACTACAATAATGAATACTTTGCATATAATTTTTCATGATATCCTTACACCAAAAGAGATTATGGATCAATGGGTGAGGCCTTTTGTTTATAGCCTCCAAAATTAACTCTAACCCAAGTATAGTTAGGTTAGATTTAACCATGGTTAAGTTTGGGAGAGGACAAGCTATTAATATTTTCAATTAATAGGTATGAATCACAAATCTAGATATTTGATTGATATTTTATGAGTGCTTGACAACTCACAAAATATGGTGTCATGATGATGTCATCAATCCAAAGTTATGAAATTTTAAAAATAAAAATTCATCAATTAATTAGCCATGGGATTTTCACCTATGAATTTAATTAGATGTAATCAATTAAGCAATCTTGATCAATTTAATTGTCATTTCTGAATTTTGACAAGTTATCCCTCACACATGGTCAAAAAGGTCAATTTTCTAGGTCAAAATTTGATGGGAGATGAATTAGAGGAAGATGATGATTGTGCATATTGCATTACCCTAGTTAGGGATACATTGATATCAATTAAAAGGTGTACATGATGTGTGTTACATATAGATTCCTTGATAAACAAATTATTTGTTTAGCAGTGAATATTTATAGTTGATAAATTTGATTTGACTAAGATTTGAGATATATTTTTTTGTGGAATGGTTTGATAGTGATTAGTTTACATGATACATTGTTATGAATTAGTTGTAGTGTAAATGTTTACATTACGAATAAGTTGATTTGTTATTTCAACTATATTTTATGATGTATATATATCATGATGTTATAATCTAACTACATGCTTGTTGTAAGGGTGATGCATGAGAACTCATCCCTCTGAGCATGATGGAGGGCGAGAATCATCAGAGAGGGTGATGTAGAAGGATATGTCAGAGGATGACAGAGAAACCAACTTGAACTCTACACACACCATAATAGCTTGCATATGTTAGATATATAATAAAGTGGTAAACATAATATGTTTTGATGTTGTTTACATTAAATATTTGTTTATACATGGTTTGCTAGCATAGTTTAATGATTTTATAGAACTCATTTTGCATGACATATGTGTATGTTCTTTAATGTTTTGAGATTTTCAAAATTTGAATAAATTGAGAATTATTGTTTGATTTATCATTAAAATGTCATAATACTTGAAGAGTTAATTTAATTATCAAATATACTAATTATTGTATTTAGAGAAAAAAGAAGGTCTAAAATTAGAGAAGAAATTCTCAAAATGAGCAATAAGAGGAAAAAATTTTAAAAAAAACAATAATAAGTAATATATAAAATAAATTGGAAAGGGTTAAAAATAAATGAAGATATTGATTTTTTTTTTAAAAGAACAAAGAAAAACATTAATAAGAAAAGGTAAAAATATTTTAAGGAAAAAAATATAGCTTTAAAACAAAGGTGATTCTCATTTATAGAGAATAAAAGATTGAGAAGGGGGAGAAATTCAAAAAGGAGGAAGAGGAGAAGAAAAGAGGAAGAGGAGGAGAAAAGAGGAGGGGAAGGAAAAAGAAAGGATGTAGTGAGAAGAAGAAAGATAACAATCCAACAGAAGAATAATGGGAAATTCTAGGTAGGTGTTCCTAATTATTTTTTGTGAAATCTTATAGTAATACTATGATATAAAAAAATGTAGGCAATGTCTTTTTAAATCTGTGAAACTTTATCTGCTTAGATACAATGAATTGTATATACATGATTGACTTTAAAGGATTTTTTTTTTTAAACAATAGACAAAATGAGAGACACTAGTAGATTCCATCCATGCCATAGACAACCAATAGTATATAACAATGAATTAAATAATTATAATGATCTAGACATCTTTTATATAGCTATATAATAGGTGATTTGGATATTTCAAAAATATGGATAACCTTAGGTATGTGTCGTGGAAAAAAAACATTAGTATTATGTGGCTTGTTTAAAAAAACGAGGAACTGTGAACTACAACGTGAGTCGATCTACATGCTATGGGTATTTGGAAAACCATTAACTATATATTACTTATTTAAGGACAACATCAACCTAGTTTTATAAGAAAATATCAAAATTACCAGACTATATTATGTAAAGATGTCAATGTGAATTTCAGAAACAATTTAATAACATGTAAGTCGATCTGCATGCTAATGTGATATTTTCACCACTATAAGATCTACATGTAAGATCTGCATTTGATATCTGTAAGATCGACACCAATGTGATATCCAAATTTTTCTTGTATTATGCTAAGATTTTAATGGCAATTTGCATTAGCTCTGACACCATGTTATATGATGTTTATTATAATAGATGTTATTTAAGCACTAACCCAGTGATCTACTGGAAGATAAAAGTGATCTACTTGGGAATAACAGTGATCTTACAAGTATGCAGTGTTGATATTAAAAAAATAAAAATATACGATGATTTGAAATAATGTTTATGGTATGCCAAGCTACCAATTTAGCATGAGTATTTAGTTAGACACCAATAACATAATATGCCAAAAAAATGGATACCTATTATACCACTATAGAACATAAAATTACAAATCGATTAGATTCAAATTGATTAGAATATTATGTTATCCCTGTTTGGCATCTATTAATTATAATAGTTTCAAATAGTTCTTGTATCAATTAATTAATATACCCATCATTTAGTTAGATTCCAATTGAATGGATTATTTTTATTTGATATATGTTAAGACCATTTTGGATAAAAACAAGTCCATAAAAATAATCCATTCCCTATGCTATATTATACTTGTGGTGCAATTGTTGATGTATAGTTTATACACATTTTATGTGTTACATAATTAGTTTATCCATTCATACCTATAGGTTATGGTCTTGTAATCACTCAACTAATAATGTGTAGCTAATTAGAATTAGTTATGTGGTATTTCAATATGATAACCTAGTTTATAAGCATATGAAATGCAATGTGTAAGCATGGATGAATGGTAGTATGTTTTAGGAGGATATAAAATCTTCTAGTTATATTTATGTAGCCTAAATGTACTTTGGGAAGGAAGTCACTACAAATAGACTTGAACATGAGTATATATATATATATATATATATATATATATATATATATATATATATAGGGTTTTATGCTATAGGGATTAAGGAAATTGATCTTATAGTAAAATGTAAGGTAATATGCTAAACTAGATATAGGAATACTAAAGATGTTTGGTAACCATAGTTAAATAATGAATTTGACAAGGAAAATATATATAACCTAAAAATTGACTAAGGAGAGTTGTTTGTTAATATTTTTTGAAAATAATGAGAATTATAAATGATAGTCAATCTATTCGATAAACCTCACAAAACCTTTATTTGGAAATATTAATAACTGTAGGTGTATATATGTGGTTTTAGTATATCAAAATTCCTATAATTATTTTAATGAGGCATGTGAAGTATAAAGATCTCAATGTAGTCTTAATTATGATATCCATGAGTTTACTTATCATATATATCTTGTGAATCAAAACTTGTGGTGTGGATATAACAATAGAATAAGTTACGTATTTATGAACTAATTATGATACATGTTTAATAAGAAATATAGGTATGCATGTGCCTAGTAACATATACATGAACATAGGGGTGTGTACTTATGATTATAGCTCCACATGTGGTTATAAACTATATTATAGATTTATGTGTAATAAAATATTATAGATGCATGCATACAACCTCTTAAAAGTATAACAAATGCTAGAATGGAATATTTATGTTCATATGAACTAATACTTTCTTTATTATATCTAGTTGCTTGAATATAAGCTTGTGTTTCCATTAATTTATAATACTTAAATATGACTAGTTGTGGTATTTAGTAGTTATGCTTAAGAACCCCAAACTATGATAACGTGGGTTATCATAGGGTGTAATATATTTGGGAAACCTATTTAGGTAGGGATAAATTCTATGAAGGAGTATTAGATTATTGAACCCCTTATCTTTTAAATATCATCAATATATTTCATGAACATGAAACTATAACTATTTTAAAAATCATACAGAGTTCTTGACTTAGAAATATAGTTATCCATTAATATAGTATTTATATATATAATTTATGTTCTAATATACGATACATATTATATTATACAACATATATAGGAAACATATTTATTTATGGACTTAACCAATCATATATAAATATTACATATATAGGTGTATTGGGTCATTTACCTAAGCCTATAGCTAAATGAATGGTTATATTGAGTCAAAAAGCACATCCGAGGGACCGAAACTATAACCATATGAAAGTAGTCCCTAGAAATAGTATTAAGATATTTAAATGAAAGTCTATGGTATATCTTGGTTATGGGTTATCTGACTCTTCAAAAATAGAATCATATATATATATATATATATATATATATATATATATATATATATATATATATATATATATATATAGTAATGAAAACCAGTGAGTGGTACATATTATGAGTAGATCTAAAGGTACAAGTGTTTAGATATATATAACATATACTAGTGAATCATGATATGTGCTTATAATTTATGTTTTTTTATTTCTAGTATGTAGTTTAATCATTGGATATACTTGGTTGGTATAAACTATACTAACTTTCTTAATATTTAGGATTATAGACCTTTGATTATTGAAATTATAAGACTGGTTATTCGTGATTTAGTAGTGTGCTCATGTGCAATGAACTATGTTATTATGGGATGTCATAGAGTGTATTTTATAAAAAAAATATAGTCTAAACATAAGTTATACTTAGGTGGTACAAACTATAATTAATATGTTTGTACTTATTAATAGGTTTGATGAACTAAATATATGCATGTTGGACATTTCTAAGAATAACATGTTTTATGATAGTTAGTAGAGAGTATTGTATTATGTCTACTTATGAAACATATATTGTGCAACCTATTATCTAATATACTCAAGTGGTATAATCTGAACTTGTTTGCTTAATATATTTTTTATTATGGGTTAGATATATTTGTGAAATTAATTTATACGTTTAATGGAGTGAATGTATGCTTTTTTATTATTCTTATGCTTAGCATGTTATGTGATTTCTAGTAGTATGTAGTCCATATGAACTATTGGTTATACTTGTTAACCACATCTCGTATTGGTGTTACTAAGTAAGTAGTGAGACAGATTTCACTAGTTTACTAGGATCATAATGCCAAATGAAGGTAATCTGATCAAGTGGTGTGTATGAAATTGACTAATTTATAAATCATTATTTATTATTTAAAAACATTGGCTAAGTAATTTTTAGTGAGACATTGTCATTTTATGAGTTTGATTTATATGTTTGTGTGATATATTGCAATAGAATAGGTTTTTATGATACACCACATGTTTAGTTTTATAAATCATATAACACACAGGTTTTAGCTTGTCTCTTTAGATTCCCACACCATCACTATTTACTCATACATGAAGGGAGGGTCCTTCCATGATGGGATTAGTGTGGGGAATCACTAGTCTATGGTTGGTATGAAAAAATGCTCAGATGATGATCTCCCTCCCCACAATAGTACCACTTTTGAGATGACACTTGAGATTGCCACAAATACTAGAATCCATGGAACTATGCTCTGAGGAGATATGTATATTATATATGAACATTGTATTGTATTTATTATTAAAACATTATCATGATAAACTATAATTACTTGTTATTGCATAGAGACAATAGAGGTTGTAGGTATATATCAACTATGGTTAGTTAATTTAATTACTTTCTCTATTTGTATTATGATGTGTTTCTTATGAAAATAGTGATCATTGATGTATGATGTAATATACTTCATCTACAGTCATCACATTTAGAATATATTATTTAATTATTAGTTAGATTCTCATGGGGTAATCTATTTATAATATACATGTTTTAATTAAAAAAATCACATTTATCTATGTCAAAATTAGTAGGGTTGGTTACATGTGCTATCATATTCGTGACTCGAATGCTAAGACCTAATGAGTCCATTAGCATTTTTATAACATTTTGTTTATTAGAAAGGAGAGTAGTGAAATGTGTGTGGTACATTGAGTTTATACTTTAAGAACATTCATACCCTTTTTAAAGGGTTGGTTTATCGAGTGTCTCAATGGTGATGGTTGTATAAGATTTTTATGTATGTAAGTGCATCACATAGTTATTGAGTCATGAACAAGAGATTCCTACCATATATTTATCATTTAAATTGAACATCTCAAGAATGATTAAATTTTTAATTTTTAGTTGAACCACCTTTGCCATTTATGTTTTATGTTGTGAGTGTTTAAAAAACATGGGATGTTTCTCATTTAAGTATATGTGCATTGGTTTTGTTTATTATATACACTAATCCTAAGAGTGGGAAATCTTATAAGACCATTTTTATATTGGCACCACCTAAAGCAGTGGGAATTTTCTTATAGTAAAGTGTAGTTATCTTTGTTGAGGACTCCAATGTGTTAGGACTTTGTTTATGGATTGATGCCCCTATGTTTATGTGGATTGGGAAGAATTTTCATCTCTCATAGTTAGCTTAGAGGTGAATTATTATTCTCTCACTCTTCTTTGACATCATTATAAGCTATCGAGAATATTCATATTTTCATGATGTTGATTTAATGTTCCCTTAAAGGAGAACTTGTTTTTGAAATGTTGTTTTGACCTTATTCCCTTGAGTTCACGGGATAATGTCTTTTACTTCTTGTTGTGAGAAGTTGTAGGATTGGATGGATTTATGCATCTTTTTGGTTATTATTTTCCTTATGGTTGTGGAAATAGGTTGTGATACTACACTTACAATATTGGTAAGTGAGTAGTGATTTGACAACCTAGGTTGTGGTGTTTTCCTTATACCATGTGAGGGTATTTATAAATTTTGATTTTGAGATGTTAGTTCTCTACTTTCCACTTGTGAATTTTTAGAGATATACTTTCCAGTTCTAATTTATCTAAAATTGTGAACTTTGAACATGTGGAATGGATCTAGATTAAGAATTATAAGTTGATAATAGTTGTTATTATATTACATACCTTTGATTAAATTGATATTATTCTCTTTTTTAATCATGTTATTTTGAAGATTCATTTATGTACCATTCATTGTGAGCAAGTAGGATATAGGATGTGTAGAACATCTTGTATAAAAATTTAACTTGTTGTGTACTAGCTGAGCAAGCAGGGAGATATTGTCTTGCTTGTTACCTTTATAAAGTTGTAAGGACGGTGTTATCTTTGACCTTTGTATGTTATTTTAATTTTAACATTATTTCTTCTTAACTATGGATATAACAAAATAGGTTAAGCTATGAAATATGATGATAATTATGGTTCCCTAGTGGTAACTTAATACAATTATGGAATATTATATGCTTTTTATTGTAATGTATGTTGGTACATCTAAATTAGTTAGCATTTATCATTGCTTTCTAGGATTTATTAATATAGATTTGTGATTCATTGAACCTTGTACATATTTTGGAGATCATTAGGTTGTGGAGACCTAAGGGAAGAGTTGTGAATTAGGAACATGAGTGCTAAGAGATGGGAGTGGATCTTATTTAGTCTCACATTGACTTGATAGTTACTGAATTTGGATCAAACAAGGGGAGCTTATTTAATCCAAGATTTGGTAGACATACTTGTCAAATTCAGTTATATGAGCATACACATGTTTACTATGGAATGTCTATTCCTTAATTTTTAAATGTGGTATTTCCAATTCCTATTCATCATCATACTTACTAAGAAGCTACATAGATTAGTGGCAATATTGAGATGTTATACTTATCAAGAGCTATATAGAATATCAATAGTATTAACTTATAGATATCATTATTACTAGGCTCCCTAAATACTTTTCTCTAGAATGAGAAAAACACTATCTAAGTTAAAGAGATGTGTAGAGGTGCTGAAAGGTTTTTTAGAGATCTCCTTGGCCATTTTTTTCATTTTTATGATGATCTTATGTGCTTTTGAAAAATCAGTGAAACTTACACTAAGATATGTGAGACATTTTGAGGTATTAGAAGTGGTCAATTCTGTAGTATATATAGGCTTATCTTGCCACTTTTAGACACTAGATTGGTCATGATAGAACCAATCAAAGTAAGTGACACTCACAAAAATTATTTACAAAATAGGGGGATGTCATAGTGGAGGGTCTTATGAGACCAATACTCTGGGAATAGTACTACTTGGGAGGACTGTAATGAGTTCTATAGGTAAATTTCACATTCACCTATTTAATTTGATATTTTATACTAAGATACTTTTCTACTAAACAATATCTTTAACTCAAAAATTATGTTTGAATAAGAGTCATCCAGGATGATGACTAGCTTTAGAGGGAAGGATGTTACATCTTGATTCCTCTTTAAGAAAACTATTTGATTATCCATGAATATTTATAGTTGACAAATTTAATTTGACTAAGCTTTGAGATATATGTTGTTATATGAAGATTTGATAGTACTTAGGTTACATGATACATTGCTATGAGTTAGCTGTAGTGTAAATGTTTACATTAAAAATATGTTGATTTATTATTTACAGCTATATTTTATGATATATGTATATCATGATGTTATGATCTAATTACCTGCTTGTTATGAGGTTGATGTAGGATAAATCATCCTTCAGAGTCTGACAGAGGGAGAGCATCATCGAAGAGGGTGATGTAGACAGAGATGTTTGTGGATGACATAAAAATCAACTTGAACCCTAAACACACCATAATAACTAACACATGTTAGATTCATAATAAAGTGGTTAGCATAATATGTTTTGATAATGTTTGCATTGAATAGTCATTTATACATGGTTTGCTAACATAGTTTAATGGTTTTATGGAACTCATTTTGTGTGACATGTGTGTATTTTCTTTAATGTTTTGAGATTTATGTAATTTGAAAAAAATTGAATATATTGATTGATTTATCATTAAATTATGATAATACTTGAAGAACTAATTTAATTAGCAAATATACTAATTATCATAATTAGAGTAAAAGAAAGGTCCAAAATTAGAGAAGAAAATTTCAAAATAAGCAAAAAGAGGAAAAAATAATAAAGAAACAAATAATAAATAATAGAAAGTGGAAAGGGTTAAAAATAAATGAAGATATTTATTTAAAAAACAATAATAATAATAAAAGGGAAAAATCATTGAAGGAAAAAAGATAGCTTTAAAACAAAGGATATTCTCATTCAAAGAGAATAAAATATTAATAAGGGAGAAGCATTAAATAAGAAGGAAGAGGAGAAGAAAAGAGTAGGAGGAGAAGGAAAAACAAAGGACACAATGAGAAGAAGAAAGATGAGTTATCCACTAGAAGAATAGCGATAAATTCTAGGTAGGTGTTGCTAACTATTTTCTTTTAAATCTTTTGGTAATACTATGGTATAAAAAAATGTAGGAAATACTTTTTTGAATCTATGAAACTCTGTGTTCTTAGATATAATCAACTGTATACATATGATTGACTGTTAAAGGATATATTTTTTGAATAATAGATAAAAATGGAGACTAGTAAATTCCATCCACACAATAGACAACCAATAGTATATAATAGTGAATTAAATAATTACAATGACATATTTTATGTAGTTGTATAATAGGCAATTTGGATATTTCAAAAATATGGATAACCTGAGGTATGTGTCATGGAAAACAAACATTAGTATTATGTGGCTTTTTTAAAACAAAATAGGAATTACGAACTAGAAAGTGAGTCAATCTACATGCTATGGATATTTGGAAAAATTCTAAGTATATATTACTTATTTAAGGACAAGATTGACTTAGTATTTTAGGAAAGTATTGGAATTTCTAGATTGTATTCTGATAAGATGCCAATGTGAATTTTTGAAACATTTTAATATGTAAGCCGATATGCCTGCTAATGTGATGTTTGTGCCAATGTAATATTTGCATGTAAGATCTACATGTGATGTATGTAAGATCAAAGCCAATGTGATATCCAAATTTTTATTATATTATGTTAAGACATCAATGGGAGTCTTCATTACCTCTAATGCCCTATTATATGTTTTGTATTATAATAGTTGTTATGTAAGTGTTATCCCAATGATCTGTTGGACGAGAACAATGATCTACTTTGGCAAGAATAGTGATCTTACAAGTATGCAATGTCACTAAAAAAATCAATAAAAGATATGGTGATTTGAAATAATTCTTATAGTATCCCAAGATACCAATTTAATGTGAGTATTCAGTTAGACAATAATAACTTAATACACCAACAAAATGGATACATATTATACCACTAGAAATATAAATTTACACATTGATCAATTTCAAATTGATTAGAATATTTTGTTATGCCTCTTTAGCATCTAACTAATTATAATATTTTTATATAATTCTTCATCGATTAATTAATATACCTACCATTTAGTTAGATTCCAATTAAATGGATTATTTTGATCTGATACATGCCAAGACCAATTTGGATAAAAATAAGTCCATAAAAATAATTTATTCCCTATGTTATATTATACCTATCATGCAATAAATTATGTATAGTTTATACACTTTTCCTATGGTGCATAATTAGTTTATACATTTGTACCTATAGGTTATGGTCATGTAATCACTCACCTAGGAATGTGTAGCTAATTATTATTAGTTATGTAATATTTTGATATGATAATTTACTTTATAATCATATGAAACACAATGTGTAAGCGTGGATGAATGGTAGTATGATTTAGGAGGATATATAAACTTCTAGTTATATTTATATAGATTAAATGTACTTTGGGATGGAAGTCAATACAAATAGACTTGAACATGAGTATATATATATAAATATGAATAGGGTTTATGCAATAGGGATTAATGAAATTGATCTTATAGTAAGATGTAAGGTAATATACTAAACCATATTCAAGAATACTAAAGATGTTTTGTAACCATTTTTAAATGATGAATTTGACAAGGAAAACATATATAACCTCAAAATTCACTAAGGAGAGCTATTTGTTAATATTTTTTGAAAATAATGAGACTTATAAATGATAGTCAATCTATTCGGTAAACCTCATGAAAACCTTATTTGAAAATATTAATGACTTTAGGTGTATATATGTGGTTTTAGTATATCAAAATTCCTACAATTGCTTTAATGAGGCATGTGAAGTATAAAGAGCTCAATGTAGTCTTCATGATGATATGCATGAGTTTACTTATCCTATATAACTTGTGAATCAAAACATGTGGTGTGGATATGACATTATAATAAGCTAATTATTAATGAATTAATAATGGTATGCTTAATGTGAAATATAGGTATGCACATGGCTATTAACATTTACATGAACATAGTGGTGTGTACTTATGATTATAATTTCACATAGTGTTATCTGTAGAGAGGATTACAAATCTAGTTAGTCAAACATTAGTCCATAAATCATGAAAAATGCATAAAAAACAAACTAAATAAGCCTATTTATTCCTATGGGAATTACAAAGGATAGCAAGAAATAAATGAAAGAAATTAACATCTTATTACCTTCCCAAATGGTTTACCATATCCATGTGGATCAAAAGCATGTTCTCCCTTGATCAAGCATCCTTATCTTTGATTAAAAAGGTGTCAAACTCCTCCAATGTCTCAAGAACACTCCATAAAACCTAGGCTCATGATTCTAAATCACTAAACTAGCCTATCAGTGAAGCTTGTAACTAATTTTAATGGTATATTACAAAGGATTATGGAGCAATTATGCATAATAACTTTTCATAAATCAAGCTTAAAATTCATGTCCATGGCCTCTCTATTTATATATTTTTGAGATTGGTCAGGATCAACCATGACCGTCCATCTCAAGATTGAGATGTGTGGCCATGGATAATCCTAATATTGGGAATTAAACTCATAAATATCCTCAAGATAAATAAGTATTAAAGAGGCATGGTAGTTATTAACTATGCATGGGTGATTCATAATCCTGATATTTTATGCACTTATGGCTTGATGGATGCCACCCCATAGATGATGTCACTAGGTGATACAGATAATCAAAATCAATTTCCAATAATGAGTTATTCAAAAATATCTATAGAATTCTTATTTAAGTTCTTAATTGGATTAATTAGCTTAAGTAAGTTTAATCAAGTTTAGTGCAATTCTTTTGAAATTGGTGCATAATTAATCAAAATGGTCATAAAGTCATATTACTGGGTTGTAATTTGACTGGAGAGGAATTGGAAGGCAATGTTAGATGCATTAGATTTGTATTCCCATTTAGGATGTTGCCAACACCAAATAACAAATATATCTGATGTGTACCAATGAATTAGAAGAAAAAAGTGATCCAAAAAACTAAATGGCAAAATTATCATTTTGACTCGAAATGATCTGATCAAAGTTAGCTAGCCCATAAAATGCATTACTCTATTTATGGATATTTTGACCTAAACTATCACTTTTCAGTAATAATTTCAAACCATTTAGGGTTTTTTATGGATTTTAACCTGAAATGTACATTTGAGTGCAATTCGAGTAAGATTGGCAATTTCAACACAAATGGTGTTAGGAATTAGATGGCTACATTTTGCCCTTATTTGAGAAGGCTTAGTGAGACATTTAGGTGAAGTAATGCCTTTTCAAAGAAAAGAGTTGTCAAGAAGAAATTGGAACAGACCCATGATGCCCCTATGAGAGGACATACTAGGATAGAAAAAAAGGTTAGACTCTTGAAAAGAGAAAGAAAGTGAGAGATTAACCCATGGAATATATCATATCCATTCGAGCTAATGCTTGCACATGTTATTACCATCAATGATCAAAATATAATTAGGAGTATATTAGGCCCCAAAAATGGGGGGAATAGGAAAGATACAATCCATAAATGTAAGGGACACACTTTAAATGCACCCAATTTGAGAGTACAAGTTGCACGCTTACAACATTGATCAATCCTGAGACAAGTTTCACACTAAAATATTGCCATCATGGGCACTAGTGTAGAGAGCTTGGAATTAGAGGAAAAAAGAGAGAATTCTGCTTCAAGAAGGGAAGCACCACTATAATAGGGTCTTCAAAGATAAGATAATAAGTACTCTAGTAGAGTAGATTTGATCATGATAAGATAGTTTTGCCCTAGTAGGGCAAATTATTATCATTGATAAAGAATAAATAATGATTTTTCACCTATATATCTTATTTAATTCGGATGTGGTTCAGATGTTGTGCCCTAACATGGGTATATAGAAAGAAAAATAACTCAAGGATATAACTAAAAAGATAGGTTAAAGCGAGTGGGCACAAACGTACATGTGATGGTGTAATGGCTTAGAATCCATATAAAACCAAGCATATGAGAATGCACAAAGTGTTGAGAGAGATGAAAATAAGAATGGAGATAGCTAAGATGACCTCAATAGAAATTGAGCACTACCTACATAGTTCCATAGACTCATGTTCCAACATGAACTTCAGGCCAATGTAGTTCAACCAAGTTTGGGAGAAAATGGAATGAGGAATGATGAAAAATGACCAAGAATTGATTAGACTCACAATTTATGCAAAGATATGCACATATAGGCATAGACAAAGAATCCTGAAATGCATGTTACCTAGAAGCCTAATTCCATATCATGAGCCTAGGTTTTGCAAAGTGTTCTTGAGAATCCTTCATTGGAGTTGATGATGATGTTATGACTTTGAGACCTAAACACAAAGTGATTGCTATAGAAAAATAAATTAGGCATCATAAGTATGAATAACTTATAATGACATAATATTCTAATTATGTTGAGCTAGTTCAAATATGAATGCCTATAACTAAGGGAAATGGTAAAACAATGACCAAAACTAGAGTTACAATGATTTACATTTAAACAAAAAGCAAAGACAAAGAAAACATTAATGAACCTAACTTGAAATCAAGATATTATCTTAAGTAGGAACAAAATGTTTAAAAATAAAAGGAAATAAAATTTAATGACATGAGACCAAGATATAAATAATCAAGATCCATGTGGACCATGAAGATGTACTTGAAAAAATAAAACAAAGAAGCAAGACCAAACAGGAAAAAAAAAGACCAAAAAACAAACAAAAATTAAATAAGCACAAAATGTTTTTGAGTTTTTGAATGGTTTTATGAATATTTTTGGAATTTTATAAGTATCTCAACTCCATTCAGGATTAAGAGATATAGAACGATCCAGCTCATGAAATGGTGAGAGTGCACCAACTTAAAATGCTCACAATATTATGAGAGCATATGATAAGAGGGATTGAGTTGACCTTGACATGAATTAAGCATGACCTATATAACCCCAAAATAATCCCAAGTCACAGTATTATGTCTGCACAAAAGGTGATGAAAAGCTAACTAGGTCACAACAAGTTCATTAACAAAGGTGAACGACAAGACAAATGATAATAGTAATGACTAGATGATGTGACAATGCATGATAAGAAGGCATTGTACCTAATTTTCCCATAGAAAGTTATAATTAGGAAATAAGGTCATAATACTGATTTTCCCAAAGGTGGTTATAATTAGGGGTACTCAAACAATACTGATTTGCCCATAGGCAGTTATAATCAATGATACCAAATAAGATTATAAATGAAAGATAACTTGCTATATCAAATGTCACACTATGTTCATAGACTATCCTTCAAAACTAAATTAAAAAACTATTGAAACTATATTAGAGTCCCCTCGCAAAAGGTGCAAGATGAACCAAAGGAACCAAGATCAAAATGGGATAAATAGGATGACTAAAAACAAGCCTTGGTCAATAGTAAAGAAATGGTATAATGAAATGATTAGAAGAAAATTGGATATAGTGGTAACAAAGCTACCCTCAAGCAATGACTTGATCAAATTGCTCACAGAATTATGAGAACGTTGGCTTAGTTTGCTCACAAAATGGTGAGAGCATTCAAACTTAATAATTGATCATAGAATGGTGAGATCACGAGAAAGGGGTGACTGAGTTGACTTCAATAAAAATTGAGCACTACCTACATATTCCCAAAGGACCTCAAGTTAATGTAGTTCAAATGACATGGTTCATGGATCTCAATGGTATAACAATGCCTAAAAAGGGTCTATAATGTTTCCCTGAAGAGACGAGACATGGTAATGGAAAATGGGTGAATGGTAGATGAAATATGGTTTTGTTGCTCTTAATGATAGGGAGATGCACGTTCTAGTCAATATGTGAGACAACAAAAATGATCAGCTATATCAATTGTTATCCAACACCCTTTTAGAATAACTACTTTGTTAAGAACTTGTTGCTGATTTGGATCTCAATAATGTGTTCATGATCTTCATAGATCATTGATTATGCTTCCTTCAAACATTGAGACAAGATATCCTTATAACATCGATAAAGGATTGTGCTGCTAGTGATGGTAAACAATGGTAGGATAAATGAGATAAGTGGGTAATAAATAGGTGGGTGATAATGGAATGTATAATGAATGGGAAATAAATGGAGATCAAGACTTTAAATCACATGTAATATTATTGACTCCAGATTCAACATAATTTTGGTTATAGTGGGGCTAAAGACCTATAAAGATGATCTCGATAGGACCATCAAATTGTTCTGTTGCTTGATCTTGAGAGTATCTACCATCTAATTATGTTGTAGATTGGAAGATATTTTGATTTGATCTTTGATATCATCTTCAGTAAACAACCAAGAACTTTTATGCTCAGCTATTAGTGCCTCAATGATATTTTCACCAATGAATTTATTCTGATCATCCCATAGTTCCTCTAAGAAGGTTTCTCAAAGAGATGTTAACATTTAGCTTTGATTATCTTCTAGCACCTTCAAAAAGGTGTCATTAAAAGATGATGAGTTTAATATTTGCTTATCCCCTAGCACCTTTGAAAAGGTTTCACTAGAATATTTTTATTCTTATAAATGAATGTGGTCTTGGTCCCCCTAATATTCTGCAAATGATATGTCACCATGGATGCAATTTAATAAAGTGTGATTTTGTCAGTCCTGATCGACACTTATGGGAGGTGAAATGTTAATATAATGGCTATGTTGGGTGGTAATAATGGGATGGTGAAAGGAAACACAATCCTCATAGAAGATAATAGGATACCTTATGTTGATGTTGAAGTAATCATCCTCAATAACTATAGAAGGATCACAAATATATTTAAATTGATCTGCAAGGTAATTATAACCAATGTCGTAACAACCAATACTATAATCTATTTTTGACTCTAATTTCAAAGCAATGGACTTTGTATCCAATGTCACAACTGATCTTGATTCTATTTTTGATGCTAAATCTAATGTCGATTCAAGAATGGAACCTAAATCTCATATTGATTCTTCATCTGATATGGTTGTTTTGATAATGTTTTGTTGTATGCTAAATTCTTGACAAGTAATGGCCTATGATGGCATAATGGGCTCAATAAAAAATGATTCATCTTGGAAGATTTCAACATAGACTGACTCATCTAAGTGAAACCCTTAAAAAATAGGGAACTGCTCAAGGGACATCTTGACAAAATCATGTCTGTCAAAGTGAGACTCCTCAATGAGTGAGAAAAGATCAAGAGACAACTCTACCAAGATTGGCTTGTCAAGGAGATGAGTCTCTTTAAAAATAGGTAACATATGAATAAGTAACTTATCATAGTTTATCTTATCACAAATGGGTTTTTTAACAATAATATGCTGGTTTTGGTTCACAATTGGTTGTAAAAGATCAATTTTGAACACATTTTGATCCTCATAAGATGGCTTTTGAAGAGGTAATGGTTATTTTTTAGGCTTGAAGATCGACACATAATTTATAAAGTGGGGAAAATTTAGTTTAGTGGAAACAATGGTTTGTGGTTCAATAATGGGATCTCCAAATATTAGACTATTGAAGAAGGGATAAAAATAATTGGTTCATCAAATGGAGGTTCTTCAATAATAGGCTTGTCAAAAACTGGTGATGGGCCAAGAATGGTAAAAACTAGACACTTTTTAGTTTGGTTTCTTGTGCAAACCAAAAGAGAAGGATATAAAATGGTAATGACTAAACACTTCATAGTTTGGTTGCTTGTGCAAACCAAAGGAGGAGATCTTAAAATGGTGATGACTGGATGCTTCTTAGGTTGGTTGCTTATGCAAACCAAAGGAAGAGGTCCTAAAATGGTGATCTTGGTACATTGTGTAGTTTGATTACTTACACAAGCCAAAGCATCCAAGTCTTCATGATAAACCCAATCATTCCAATCATGAGTTGGATTATAAGTTGGATCTTGATTGTGTTCCCATGACTGATTTTTGTGAGGTAGATAGAAATCTATCTCACAAACCATATTGTCATCATAGGGGTCTTGACTAAACTCATAAAAGTTATTTTGTGTGGCAATTCTATCATAATTTGGATTAACCATGATTTCACCATAAGTGTAGCTAGACATATATGCATTTAATGAAAAAAGCTTCAAAAATAGAAAGACTTAAAGTTTTGCAAACTTTAAAAAGTGATGTTTACAAGAGAAAAGGATTAACCTTGGTTGAAAGGGTGAAGTTGCATCTCAAAAGTAGTTTGTGTTGAGATTTGGCATAAAATAACCTAACGTCAAATGTCTAACATCAAATTTTTTTGAAGAAAGGTTGTGTTTTCCCAAACAAAGTCACAAAAAATGATGAGGATATGCACTCAAACAAACAAACAATCAATAGTGTTCAAAATTGGGTAATAATTTAACTAAAGATATGCAACCCAAAAGAAAAATATCTATGTGCCAACCCCATGAATTGAGGCCTAAACATAAATCAATCAATGTTTGAATCCAAACTTGACAAGGTTAATTGAAAATGCAATGTTGAAGACTAGGATTTGACCAAATAAGCTAGACAAGAGCGGACAACATAACAACACATAAACAAGGTCCAAATGGTATACATGACATGGTTTAAAACAAATGGTTTTTGATATAATGGTAAACAAGTTATTGAAATAAATTGATCATCCTAACGGCTTAAGCATGCTCAAATGATGTGGTTAATTGTTATATTTCAAAGACTCAAAGGAAAAAAAGATTTGACATGATTTGTGTAGCATAACGCTACCTTTTTTAACTCAAAAACATGATTTTGACATGGCTTATGAACAAAAAAACAAGTTTCTACCTTAAAGCATACTAAACGAATAATGACCAAAATACACTAAGTATAATCATCCAAATCTTAGCAAAGGTATGGAAAAATGGGGTTGACTAAAACTAATTGGTTTTCAATTGCTCTAAGGGAATCAATTACACAATGATTTTCATGTTAAATGATGCAAAAGACAAGCATAGAAATTGGGTGACCATGGTATTAGCTAGTTGTAAAAAGTTCTAGTCCTTTTTACAACCACTACATCTTATTGTTTGCTCAGTTTAGTATGATGTCCAAATACAGATACGTCCCATGCATAACTCAGATAGATTCAGTGAATTCAATGTCGAGAGATGAAACCCCAGGTCAAATATTCCCTAAAGAACTCATGGGAGGTAATGACATCCCCCTTGTAAGCTAAATTTTCATGAAATAAAGAAAGCATAAAATAGAAAGACTTTAGGGTTGTTGTCAAGATCGCCCAAACTTTGATGAGTTTTTGGGGAGCACTTTAGACAAAATTATTTTTATGCCTTGGACTAGGATTTTACAATAGGAATGACACTTTTGATTCCAAGGTTTCCCTAAAGGGGACAAATGGAAGAGCATACATGCAACACCCTTATTTTTTCCAAACAAAATCTAATTTAAACAACCTAGTAAATACAAAAAACTTGGAAAGATGAGTTCATTTTTAAGCCCAAATGGAAAATGAGGTGGTGTTCATTTGACCCCTTGGTCTTAATTGCAAAATTTGAAAAACATACTAAAAAAAACTCACTTAAGCATTTAAATGTTACTTTAAACACCAAAATAACATTCCTAATCCATTTTAATGCATGTAAAAGGTGATCTAAACATGTTTTTAGCAAATTTTAAATCTGTTGGTTACTTGTCTACCCTTAAGGCATCACCCCAAAAACAAATATATTAGATTAGAAACATTATAAATAGATTTTCAAAAAATTTTAAAAAATCTATGAAACTTTAATCTAAACTAATGTCAAATTTTAAAAATTTATGAGAAAACACGTGGTTTTCAAAAAAAATCATCCAAAATGGACTCCATATGACCCCAAACCAAGCATTTTAAAATGGCTTATTAGCTCTTAGGTTTGTGTTTTTAAGAAAAACATAGTGACTGACATTGGTTATACTAACTGAAGATGGTTACACTTACTAACTGATGACTATTATCTAACCGACAATAGTTATACCAATAGTGACTGATGATGGTTATGCCAACCGATGACGATTTTACTAATCGATGATGGTTACTGTGTAAATCCATGGCAAAGAAAAGTGGCAAAACAAAGTTAGAAAATCAAATTTCAAGAGTTTTAATAATCCAAATGAATATTTTAAAGTTACATAATGATCTTCTTCATGTGTGGGATGCATCTAGTCTCACTGAGTGTGCCATGATGTAGAGAGGATTACAAAGCAAGTTAGTCAAACATTAGTCCATAAATCATGAAAAATGCATTAAAAACTAACTAAACCTATCTATTCCTATGAGAATTACAAAGGATAATAAGAAATAAATGAAAGAAAACAACATCATATTAGCTTCTCAAATGGATTCACGATACCCATGTGGCTCAAAAGCATGTTCTCCCTTGATCAAGCATCAAGGGTCTTTGTCAACAAAGGTGGAAAACTCCTCCAATATCTCAAGAACACTCCATAAAACCTAGGTTCATGATTCCAAATCACTAAAATAGCCTATCAATGAAGCTTGTAATTAATTTTAATTGTCTATTGCAAAGGATTGTGGAGACAATCATGCATAATAACTTTGCATAAATCAAGCTTAAAATTCATGTCCATGGCCTCTCTATCTATAGATTTTTGAAATTGGTCAGGATCAACCATAACCGTCCATCTCAAGATTGAGATGTGTGGCCATGGATAATCCTAATATTTGGAAGTAAACTCATAAATATCCTCAAGATGAATAAGCATTAAAGAGGCATGGGAGGTATTAACTAGGCATGGGTGACCCATAATCCAAATATTTTATGCACTTATGGCTTGATAGATGCCACCCCATAGATGATGTCACTAGGTGATGCAGATATTCAAAATTAATTTTCAATAATGAGATATTCAAAAAGATCTATGGATTTCTTACTTAAGCTCTTAAATAAGATTAATTAGCTTAAGTGTAATCAAGTTTAGTGCAATTCTTTGGAAATTGGTGCATAATTAATCAAAATGGTCAAGAAGTCATATTAATGGGTCATAATTTGATTGGAGAGGAATTGGAAGGGAATGTTAGATGTGTTGGAGCTATATTACCATTTATGATGTTGCTAACATTAAATAACAAAGGTACGTGACATGTATTAATGAATTAGAAGAAAAGAGTGATCCAGAGCACTAAATGCCAAAATTGTCATTTTGACTCGAAATGATCTTATCAAAGTTAGCTAGCCCATAAAATGTATTGCTCTATTTAGGGATACTTTGACCTAAACTGGCACTTGTAATGACAAGTTTGAACTATTTAAGGCATTTTATGGATTTTGACCTAAAATGTGCATTTGAGTGTAATTCGAGTAAGATTGACAATTTCAACACAAATGGTGTTAGGAATTGGATGTCTACATTATCAACTATATTATAGATTTTTGTGTAATATAATCTTATAGATGTGTGCATATAACCTCTTGAAATTATAACAAATCTTATAATAGAATATATTATGTTAATTTGAACTAAGACTTTCTTTATTATATCTACTTGCTTGAATAAAATCTTATGTTTCCATTGATTAATACTACCTAAATATGATTGGTTGTGGTATTTAGTAGTTATGATTAAGATCACCAGAATATGATAATATAGGTTATAATAGGGTGTAGCATATTTGGGAAACTTATTTAAATAGAGATAAAATCTATGGAGTATGATATCATTTAACCCCTGATCTTTTAAAGATCATCAATATATTTTATGAACAAGAAAGTATAATGATTGTTAAATTATATGGAGTTCTTGACTTAGAAATATAGATGGCCATTAATATAGTATTTATATATCATTTGTGTGTTTATATATATTACATATTATAATGTATGATTATTCATATAAAGGAAACATATTTATTCATGGACGCAACTAACCATATCAAAATATTACATACATAGGTGTATTGGATCATATACCTAACCTTATAGCTAAATGGATGGTTATATTGAGTCATAAAGCACGTTCAAGGGACTGAAACTATAATCATATGAAATTAATCCCTAGAAATAGAATTAAGTTATTTAAATGAAAGTCTCTGGTACAACTTGGTTATGGGTTATCTGACTCTTTGAAAATAACATGACTATATATATATATATATATATATATATATATATATATATATATATATATATATATAAACACTTGTAATTTTAGATCTACTTACAATATATAGTAATAAAAACTAGTGGGCAGTATATATTGTAAGTAGATCTAAAAGTACAAGTGTTTATATATATATATATATATATATATATATATATATATATATATATATATATATATATATATATATATATATATATATATATATATATATATATATATATATATATATATATATATATATATATATATAAGTGCATTGTGATGTGTGCCTATAAGTTATGTTTCTTGTGATTTCTAATATGTAGTTTAATCATTGGATATACCTTGTTGGTATAAACTATACTAGCTTGCCTAATATTTATAATTATGGAAATTTGATTCTTGAAATTATAAGATTGGTTATTCATGATTGAGTAATGTGGTCATCTACAATGAACTATGATATTATGACATGTCAAAGAGTTTATTTTATTTATAAACTATAGTCTAAATGTAAGTTATATCCAAGTGGAACAAACTATAATTAATATGTCTAGATTCATTCGTACATTTGATGGACTAAATGTATGCATGTTGGATATTTCTAAGACTATAATGTTTTATGAAAGTTAGTAGAGAGTATTGTGTTATGTTTGCTTATAGAACATAAAGTGTGCATCCTATTATATAATATACTCGGATGGTATAATCTGAACTTGTTTGATTAATATATTTATATTATGGGATAGATATATTTTTGAAATTCATTTATACGTTTAATGGAGTAAATGTATTATTTTTTATTATCCTTATGTTTAGCAAGGTATGTGATTACTAGTAGGATGTAGTTTGTATAAAATTATTGGTTATACTATGTTAACCACATCTTGTATTGGTTTTACTAAGTAGTGAGATGGATTTCACTAGCTTACTATCATCACAATGTCAGATAAAGGTAATCTGATCAAGTGGTGTGTATGAAATTAATTGATCCTTAAATCATTATTTTATTATTTGAAAATCATATCTAGTTAATTTTTAATGAGACATTGTCATTTCATGAGTATTATTTACATGTTTGTGTAATATCTTGTAATAGAATGAGTTTCTATGATACACTACATGTTTATTTTTAAAAATCATACAACACATAGGTACTAGCTTGTTTCTCTAGATTTCCATGCCATCACTATTTACTCATCCATGAAACGATGTCCCTTCCCTGATGTCAGTAGTGAGGGGGATCACTAGTCTATGCTTGGTGTGGAAAAGTGATTAGATGATGCTCTAACTCACCACAACAATAGTGCCTTTGAGATGATACTTAAGATTGCCACAGATATTAGAGTCTAGGGAACTATGCTCTAGGGAGCCATGTATCTTATATATGAACATTGTATTGTATTTATTATTGAAACATTATCATCATGAGTTATAATTACTTATTATTGAACATTAATAGTAGTGGCTCTAGGTATATATTATTCATGGTTGGTTAATTATAATTAATTTCTATATTTTTACTATGATGCATTTCTTATAAAAATAGTGATCAGTGATGTATGATGTAGTATACTTCATTTACAGTCATCACACATAGAGTATTTTATTTTATCACCATTTAGATTTTCATGGTGTAATCTATTTATAGTATATGTATTTTAATGAAAAAATCATGTTTATCTATGTCAAGCCTAGTGGGGTTGTTATAATGTGCATTAATGAATCAGAGCATTCTAGTGATATTTAGGTTTAACTTACATTATTTGCAAGAAATCACTCCAGTATATGTTTAGACACAAAAGTAGTAAAAAAGAGTGTATATAGTTTTCCCTTGTTTGAGAAGGTGTTGCGAGACATAGGCATAAAAATTTCTTATCAAAGAATGAGAAACCATTAAGAATAAAAAGAAGATAGTTATTGAAGAATGATACTCCAAAAAAAAAATTATACGCCTATAATGATGCCCCTTCCAAGAAGTTGCCAACACATATGATTGATGGATGGTCCCTTGAAAAGAAGCAAGAAGAATAATTAACTGACCCCAATGTAAATTGAGCATTTCCTACATAATCACAAAGGACCTCTAGTCACTGTAGTTCAACCTTACAATGGAGGAATATGACTAGGTAGTAGTAAGTTGATGAATTAGGCAAATTTCATAGTATATCATAGGAATGACAAGGTGATGTAGCAATACATGGTATAGGGGTTGCTCCTAATTGTCCCATAAGAAGTTATATGTAGGAAATAATGGCATGGGTCAATGATATTAATTTTTTCAAAGGCAGATCTAATTAGTCACACCAAAAATAAAATATAATGTGACAACAATGAAGAATATAATTTCCAAACCATTTCCATACTGATCCAAGATTCTACCTCTCTCTAAAATACTGAATTGATTGCTAAAAATTCATCTAATTATAACCAGTGAAGGTTCCTAAAGAACCAATGGTTTGAAACCAAGGTAAAAAAGGGTGGGTTGGGAGGGTAAAACACATTTGATTAATAGAGAAGGTATGGAACAAACTATTGACCAAATTTGGTCTACATATCAAAATGTGCATACTAAAAGAGTTTAGAAGCTAAGTAAGATCCTGATTGAAGAGTGACCTAATGTCACGATGATCAGACAAACCTCAAGTGGAGATCATATAGATTTTGTAATTATTTTGAAACACTTTAGGCAAGCTTAAAGTGTGATCTAATTGATCTTCAAAGGATAAGTCTATAATTGTAGATAAAAGGTCCAAGTAGGTTTCATGGTGTCTAAAGCATTTAGGAACATGAACCAGGTTGCACAAATCCTAAGAATCCATTAGAGCCTTGAAATATTGAGCAAAATATGGACTGTGTAAGTTTAAAGAACTAGGTTGTCTTGCACATCACATGGAAGTAGACTGACCAGGTCATTGTACATTTAATAAATACACCTTAGGAGCTCTCATGAACCAAATAGTTATAATGCCATAAATTTTTTTATGTTATGATCATATCTTAAAAATTTCATGTCCACACAAGATTTCTAGCCTAAGTTATGATCATTCAAAATTAGACCTGCAACATAAGACATTCATGTTAATGTCAAGTTTGAGCTCTATGAAGTAGTCTATTGGGTTCAAAAGGGCCTAAAAAGGTTTAAAGTTGATCAAGATCTAACAGTTTATGTGAGCTTGTATACTGACACATGAGATTTAATGATTCACACTAGAGTCAAATAGGTCAAAAGGTCCCCAGGTTAAAATCCCTTAAAAAGATACATGTTGGATAAGATCTTATGTTGTAGGTTCATCGAGCAAAGATCCAACGATGTGCATTCAATGATAAGAAGGTGAGCTTGATCTATATCAATGATCAACAGTCATTCATACCAAAGATTTGATGGTGAAAATTTATTGACTATAAAGTGGGCCCAATGAGATCTACAGTATGCATGAGTTCATACATTTTGATCCATCAGTGCGTGACCAAGTCAACATGTCAAAGGATATTTGTAGTAAGAAATCAAG
This sequence comes from Torreya grandis, assembly GCA_037957365.1. NCBI lineage: Eukaryota > Viridiplantae > Streptophyta > Pinopsida > Cupressales > Taxaceae > Torreya > Torreya grandis. The sequence continues at coordinate 1,004,147 of JARHVA010004687.1, forward strand.
GGATCATAAGTATTCCTACAATTTTATCTAATGGTGCACAAGAGGTTAAAAAGTGAAAATATGACAAATAAGATCCTATGGGACCAATAAGAATAAAGACAGTTGGGCATAATGTAAATGGTCTTAGTTGGAAATCGATGACCAATGAAATTTAAGGTCAAAAAACTAATGGACTTCTTGGAGATCAAACACATGATTGAGGTCAAACCAGGGAAATATTTTCAAAGGGCACATGCTACCATTAAAGTTAATTTTAATTCCATGAAAAGGGCACAATAGATGTAGTCATGCAAGCAAGATGGTTAATAATAAGGCCCCATCACCATTAAAGTAAAATAGGGCCTTTGGTTGATAATTTAGAACCTGTCAACCTTATTACAGGGTCATTCTATTGACATGATCATTACTTTTATAGGGAAGATCTTCATCAGATCTCATAGGTCTTAAATGCAGAACAAGTTTCTTATGGCTTAATACAAAGTTCAAAGATGGACTAGTGATTATGAAGCAATGTCAAGCAGTTTGTAAGTTTTCATGGATATTGTGACTATGTGAAAACCAATAATTGGATTGGTTTTCACCTATAATGGACTTGTGTTCGATATTGGAGAAAATATAGACATAAACATGATCACAGATGGGTGTCTCACCTATCATTAGGGTCAATTTTTTTATAAATAGGAATTGAGGGCCACCCAAAGAAAATGTGGCATAATTATATCAATTATAAGACATGGTCCTTATCAAAAAACCAGATAGATAATAACATGGAGTTACAAAGACACTGGGTGGCTGGATAAGGAAAAAGAGAATTCAATTGTTTTATGTAATTCTTTTCTTATTGATAAGGTCATGAGTCAGCATCCTTAAACTTGTGCTAATACATCATAATTCCCTCTCTCTCTTCCTCTTTCTATATAAGTTACAACTTTTACCACATGTAACTCTCTTTAAAAGTTTTAGACAAGAAAACTCAAAGAATTTTAGAGAAAAGACTCTTATGCTTTGGCTTGCTTAGGCTATGCCATAATTTTTACTATAACATCTTTTGCTACAATAAATATTGAATCCCATCATTTTTCAAGCTAGATTGAAGTGTGTCCTATGAATTCATGCAATGTAGTTAAGTGAATGTCTGTTCCTTGTCTATGTCTAGGTTTTGTTGCATTTATGAAATGCATGGTAGTTCTCATAGGTCACTATAAGTGTAAATTACAATTTAATATTTAGCTTGAAAGTGGTTATGCACCCTCTCATTCTAGTTTGATAACTAATCAATGCCTTATTGTGAAGTACTTATGTAGGGTTGATCTTCTTTGGTCATGAATGTGTCTCATAGTGTGTCTTTTGCAAAGCATGAGTGTTCCAATTACTAGTGCATCACCCCATTTACATGATTTCATATATTTTGTTATTCTCTCTCCCATTTTTCAAGCAAATATTAGATTAAGTATAGTTTAGGTGATAGATCCAGAAGCAAGCCGACCTTCTCCAGAGTTCTGATCTTTGCCATGATTATGAGGATCAAATCCTTGAGTCTTGAGATTGACAATCATGTCATGTCTTGGGTGGTGAAGTACCTACTTTATTGATGATGGACACCTTTGCATTTATTACATATTCACCCATTTCCATATCTAGATTACAGGGCCCACCTATAGATGGAAAATCAATCTATGGACATTGGTTTTCCCTATAGTCTTTATATTAAAATAGATCCATGGATCATTTATCACCTTTTAGACTCCATCAGGTTGAAATAGACTTGATTTATCTTTGTAGGAGCTCAGAGCTCATTATGTATGGATCCTTCTTTAGAAATGGTGAAGCACTCACAAGAAAGAACCTGGTAGGGTACAACTTGTCAAAACAAAGATCAATATTCAACCCCAATGGTGGTTCTTTATGTTCCTCATACTTGATTGCATTAGCTAGACCACTTCGTGGCATTTGAATGAACCTTAATGACATCGGGAAGACCTTGTAAAGTCTTGCTTTCTATCGTCAAAAATGGATTATTGACCCCTATAAAAAACCCTTGACTTACCTTTACTTTAATTGGCTATCAAAATATGACTTGGCTCATTGACACATTAAGTCTCATTCACTCTGTCATATCATCTAGATATGAATAAACACAAGCCCTCAAATTTGCCTTTGAATTATCAACCTTGTCTCCACTTTTACCATGTGTTGAATGTTTGTTAATCCTTAAGATCTTGTTATCAATCTATAACTTCATGTGTTTATGCCATGTTTCAACCCCTTGAGCTCTTTTACTATTTGACTCATCTCACACTGCTAGATTGATATGCACAATTGAGTGAAGACCTTTGATCTTATTAAGACCCAATATTTGAAAGCTAATTGCTAGTCCATGGTCTTAAATTTGACAATCTACATGATGTATTTTAATGTTCACATGACCATCATTAACATTCACATGACCATCAAATTTAATCTCAACATAACCTATCTTGTTTGATCTTAAACTTGATGTTCATGTGAACGTCTTACTACACAGGTCTATCTTTGAAGATTTATATCTTGAGCCATAAAGCTCGCACGAGTCTAATTTTTTTTTAGGATGATCTTGGCATATAAATTTGCATTTGCACTTGGTATTTTGACTACATAATGATTTTTGAGTGAGATACTGAATTCAAAAGTTGGTTGTTCCACTTGCTCTTGCAAGATGTCCTGGTGACAATCAAGTTCAAATGACTAATTATGGGAAACCTAGTAGAAATGCCTAGGAGCCCAACTTTGCACATGTATAACTCTATTTATGTTTTAATAGAGGACCTCAAACCTGGTGCATAACAATTTGGGACCAATGTGAACAAACCCATATGACCATTTCTTCCTAACTTGTATACACATGGCAACTATGATGTCAACAAAGTTTCCACTCAAAATTTATGCCACTAGGCCCAAGTGTCTCAAAGAAAAAAATGAATAACCAAAAGGATCCTAGGCACTTCCAAGCCATTCCAAGAATTCTTGGCATCCCATGGGGGCTATGTAAATCTGGTCCTATCCTTAAAAATGGCAATTTACTCTTTAAGTGAACTCAAAATGTCTTAAAATCCTTGTGAGAAAATTGAGATCCTTAGACCACCTCTTCCATGTTGGGGATCAACCAACAATAGATTACACTTATGAAAGCAATAAACGTGAAATTAAATCAGATAGATAAGTAACTAGAATCAGAATAATAGCAAGAACAAGAGATACAAGAAACCACCCTGAAAACTTGTATTAAACTCTTTACAGAAGGAATACAATTGAAGAAACTTCTTTCTTCCACACCTCTCTCAGATGTACAAATCTCTCACTAGATCTCTTTCCCTCAAGAGCTCTCTCTCTCAAGTACAATCAACTCCAACACCCTAGATTGATTCAACTCTATACTGTTCTTCAACATTCACATACAATGAACTACTACTACTACAATAAGCTAAGAAGATCTAATTCTACATATAGAATTAGGAGACTTGAGCATGCACTTACAACCAACAGTTAAGCCTATTGAACAAGGGCTCTAAAAACAATCTTACTAATAATAGAGATGCGAACTTAAGACTACAACTTAAACTCATCATGCAAACACTCGATTTTGTCCTCAGAAATAGCTTTCTGGATGCACAGGTAACCGACGCCAGTTCCTGCCTGTTTGCCTGTGACCGACGTCAGTCGATACACTGCTGATGCCGGTGTCTCTTCAACTGCACCTGACCGACGTCGATCGATCCTAACCGATGCCAGTGACTGTGTAAACCTAAAACTGTCAAATGCGCTCAAATGTGAAGCTTTTTGGCTCCACACCTTAACATTCCATTGAGAACCTTGTTTATCTAGAAATAATCTTGGTTTGTGGGACAAAATGGTCAACATTTCTCATAGGATTTTTATAGTCAAACTTATCATAATGTTACAAGTTTTTTTTATTCAAGAAATAAATAGGACTTAAATAGGGATAATGATGATTTCTCATAACAAGAAACGGAACTTAAAGGGGAGAAGAATTAAGAGTTTAGTACAAAAAATGTCTAGGGGGACTTGCAACCTAGAGGCAACCATAAGGGAGTTCATGTTTATGTCAAACCCATTACTAGCATGGGTCATTTGTCTTTCAATTTTAACTTGAATGATGAAATTGAACAATTTATGCAAAAATTACAGATGAAGGTGGCCATCTAAAGACTATTGAGTTTAGAAATTTTAGATGAGTTTGATAAGTTAAAAGCTTTGTTATCCCCACGTTAATTTTCCATGGTAAAAGGTGACAATTAGAAGGAGGAGGAAGAAGTGAACACAGACCTATCTCCTTAGGGTATAAGGAATAGTCATAATGGAGGTGGAGAAGAAGACAAGAGGGAATGAAAATATCGCATTCTATACTTGATTTGATAGCCATGAAGTGCATAAGTGTAAAGGGATTAACTCTTCTAGGGTTGAGGGCCACTGCCCACATTAGTGGGGTATGGATTGATCTATAAGGATCCATGTAGGTCATCCATTACTCCATTATAACTTTAAGATAAAATAGGATCAATAAAGTAAAAGAAGGTTTATGAATCATAATGTTGTGCATTTTTACTCTTGATAACACAATCTCTAATTAATTAAGGTGAAATAATTAGAAATATTCATAAAAATTCAATATGATTAAATATTTGCATTCCTCTATAAATGTTATACACTTTTAAAAATCAAGGTAAGAGATTTCAAATTTGTTTGCAAAATATATGGCCTCTAGAAATTGAAGGAAATTTTATAGGGAAGATGTTTTCGACCTATATTAATGAGATATTTCACCACCTTAATAGGAGTTTACTAAACATCTAAGGTATTTTTGATACCCTTATAAGTAATATCGTAACAATTATGGTGGTTACATTACCACTAGTTTACATTAAGCAATGATTTTGGCTACATCAATTGAAAATTTAGGGTAAGGATAAAAAATTATTTTCTCATTCTAGGACGTTTAATAGGTTTTATTCCTTGAATGCACATCTCAAATAATTGTTAATAAGGGTTTGCAGAGAGGGGATGCAGCATTGGTACTCAAATATTACAGATCTGAAATCTATGGGATTGTTGAAAGTTGATTGTATGTGAGAGACAACAATGAGCAATGAGTTCTATGAATTTAAATATTCCATATATTTCTTTTAATTATTTAATCACAATATTAGGAAGCTAGGATATAAAACAATAGGGATATGTATTCTCTAATAAGTTGTTTCTTTTTTATTAAATTCATTGAATGGAAGAAGAGAATGATGTGTATTTGCCACTTATAGCTAGGTTTCCATACATTTAGCTTTCCAAGTTAAAATATTTTATGTTTTATGACTTTTACATTTCTTTCTAGCTATGCATGGTTTTTCAATCACTATATTCTTTCTAGTTCACACTCAAACACATTATTAAACACTCTACAATTTGAGAAGTTCAAGTAATTGTAGTATGGATAAAATTAAAATTGCATTTAATTTCAAATAAGGCATTATCCTTAAGAAATTATAAATCCATTGGTATTAGATAAATAGGTTCATTGTGGCTCATAAAAAAATTTGTTAACACATATCATTTTTTGTGTATAACAAGATTATATGTAAAGTTATTTGACAAAGAATTTTAGGAATTTGTAGTTGCATAAATCATCCATGACTAGATCCTTGAGAAGAAGACTTGAGAAACTTGAAGAGTGTTATATTAAGGTATGAAATAAGAATGGAGGAATGAAGTATATAGTGCAACACTTGGAAATAAAGATCGATCATTTTCATTTTACATGGTCCAACCATATGAACTTCTTCATGGGAATCATGAAAGGGTTGCAATGATATCTACTAACATTGTAGGAAGTGTTAGAAAAGCTTCAACCCAATGTGTCAAGAGTAAAAAAGACTGAATATTCTACCAAGAAAATGGGAGAAACCTTTAGTAAACATGATCAAACCATGACTCACATATGTATGGTATACACTACACCACATGTTGTTTTTTCCAATGTTATGTTGAATGAATTCAATGGAAAATTTGAGAAGCATATTAGGGGTATTGACTATAAGAAGCTAATGAAATTGGGTTGTGATAAAAGATTGTTTGGAAAGGATGGCCAAGGAATCCTCAATCCCATCATGGTTGAATAAATATCTCAATGTGATGCCTTTTGTATTGTAAAATAGAGATTAGAACATGCTCTAACATGACTCAACCAAGAGTATCTTCTAGGAAGGAGGACAATGTGTTATTGACATACTTAGGAAAACTCATAAAAGGAAAATAATTTTCTAATAGCTTTTTTATGAAATTTCATGTTGACTTTAGAGTTTCTCTAAAGAGTGGTAAGCACTCAAAACAATAAGAAAGAAACATGAGTCTACTAAAAGAATAAAATGAAAAAATTATAAAGAGGACAACCTTCAAGTATTGAAGGAGAAGATAATACATCACTACTCAATCCACATAATACAAATGTAAATAAGATCAATGAAAAGATAACATATAATTCATTTCTAATATTTTATTCTGGATATATAATTTTAAATAATTTATTTATGATAATTAACTACTTTTTTTTAATACTTTTGATATCAATATATTTACCGTTATATTAAAAGTGGATGCACAACCCTATTATTATATAAATTTTGGGGATAAGAGATTCTTTAATTTATTATGTCCTACAATTAATCTAAACTAGTAAGAAACTAGTAATTCCCCAAAGGTGCAAGTTATGCCACAAGGGATAGTGTAATTTTCACTTTTGATAAAGTGGGAATTTTTAAAGTGTAAGAGTGTAAATCGACAGTCTTATCGCACTGAAAAATCATGGATGCTTACCCTACATCATCTGTTGTGAATGATTTCAAACAACAACAATCTTATAGTTTTGGTGGCTCAAGAGTTGTGGAAAATGAGATTGTATAATGAAATTGGAAAGAATAAATCATAAATACAATGTATAATGGAAACTTGAAAGAAGAAATCACAAAAATAGAGAGTATAAAAAATGTACTTGCAAAGGATAATTTCAAAATCTTCTCATAATGATTGACTAAATGTACAGACCATAACATTCATAAAAATGTAAAAAGCAAGTGTCAATTTATAAAATAAATCTTCCTTGTAATATAAATTTTCATTAATTTGCTAAAACCTAGACTTGAAGGATAACAACAACTTCCAATTAGAGGTGTTGCCAAGGGACACCATAATAAATACAAAGATCACAAGGAAAGCATGAAATAAATTGGAGGTGAATTTTATCATAGCTTTAGTTCCCTCTAGCATAACATGTTTGGCTAGCTCCCTATGTAAGGCCAACTTCATGACAGTTTACACATCATGAGAATGGAGAGTATCCCACCCTACAAGCACTATAGGTTACCCCTCTTAGAATTCAGACATAAACATAAAATAAATAAATTTACATGTAGAAATTATAAATATGTATTTATTCATGCATTAAAACTTTCTCATGATTTTTTTTGTGGTTATAGATTTGAAAGATTGGTGCACTTTTTTGGTGATAATTGGGACCTAAAATATCTCCAATATTGATCACAGGTTGCTATTGGGTCATTACCATGGCTATGCTTGCTCCAACTCTACCATCACTTCACATGTTTCTTCTCTATGAAAAACACACAAAAACATTCCTAGTTATATCCTCGATTGTCGGCATCACCACTTGCCTACCATTAGGACTCTTCTTCAATAGCTAGACAGTGGCGACCTTCTTGGCCCTAACCATAGCCATAAATTTCCTATCTTCAATGGCTTACAACTACCATCCCAGATGCATTTGATTCGGTCCACTACAACACAAAAGCTTAATACAATCCATCAATTTCATATACTTCAAACAGTTTCATCATAAAGAAAATAATTGGGGCATAGTTTTCTGGCCCTGGCATAATGAATGAAGGCATTTGTGTGGCCATGATTGTAGTCTTCACGTACAAAATGATGGACTTCCACAATGTTGTCTAGTTGGGTGTGTGGATTGCATGCATATTCAATGGTATAATTTGGGCGGTGAGTACTGCTCTAGCTTTTTTTGGGTCAGCCAATGCAGAGAGGACATCGATAAAACTTTATAACTTTGAAGTCCACAACAAAAATAAAATAGAGATAATAAAAATATATAAATATTTTACTATTTCAAAATGTCAGACATATTTTTTTAAATGGAAGAATTATGAAGTGACGTTTAAATGGACATCAAATTTAAATTTGAAATTAAAAGTAAACACACTCACTCCATTATAACCCACCACCATCCCCAAAATACCTTTGTAAAATGTCTCCTAACATAATTAATAATATAATATATATTACAATATATTAATAATAAATTATAATAAATATTAAAATTATATATATATATATATATATAATATTAATCTAAATATTTATTATATTTTATATATATATATATATATATATCTTAATATATAAAATATTAATCTTAATATTTATTATATATATATATACAATATTATAATATATAAATATAATATCATAATTATATATTAATTATGTATATGAATAAGATATATCAATATAAAGTAATATTGTGTTACTGATAAAGTGTAAATTTGACGGTTTATCATTTTATTTTATTTTTGTTTACCTATTTGTGTTACTCATAAAGGTGTGAATATGGTTTCGTAAATAAATAAGTGGAGAACAATGGATTTATAGGAGGAAGAAAAGTGGAGTAATTGGAAAGATGGGAGTCGATGAGGATTGTGTAAGGTGATGGTGTTAACGTCACTTGTCGGGTATGACGTCACCTTTGTCCAACCAAATTTACTGGCAATAATATCAAGATCTGACTTCATAATATTCATATACCCATTTAATATCCATATATATCAATGTCGCATCACATTATAATGGCATATCATATATCACTATAAAATAAACGAGTAACTAGCAAGGCATGTGTAATCAATATAGGTAACTCAACATAGTACAAAGGTCATAGAATGATATAATCTATAATAGAGAAACCTATGGAATAAGATGCCCCCAATATCAACATGGCCACTGGATAGAGGGAAAACCAACATTTGTATGTCCATGTGTATCATGTATGTCCTATATATTACTTAGATTATGTCAAATACATCTATGTATGTAAAAAATATGACATGTATCAAACATGAGATAATTAATATATGCAAATATTATAAGTTAAATTTCATATCGTGCTCAAGACATTATTTTTTTGTTTTTGCATATTTGAATGATTTTGTATTTTGTGATTTTTTTTGGAATATTTAGAATTTAGAAAAGCTAACTAATGATCCACTAAATAGGAGGAACATGGGGAGTGCCTATATTGCATAGTGGAGGGCTTATATGACTTGGATGGGAGGCACTAATTACGGGTGGATTGGGATTTGATAAGGAGTCTTACATTTTACCATATCTTTCATGATCACCACTCTTAGAAATTGAGATATGATGAGTGGTTCTATAACATTGAGGGCTTTGTGGTGCTCAATGTGTGGTAGGAGGTTATCTCACTACATGTGTTTAATGTGGGGCATGTTTAATTACCCATGGTGCTAAGTATGTACTATATAAGGTGGTGGCCTATGTGGTCTCTAAGTAACTCTTTGATGTGCTTAACACTGAATTACTAGATTTGTAGATGGATCTTATGTATGTGTACCAATCAAATTTATATGTTCATGTTGAATAGGTGTATAAACCATATCTACATAATGATCTTGAATAGGTGTATCAACCCTTTTTAAATAATGATGTTGAATATTTGTTTCAACTAGTCATGATGGTGGTGGGTATAGAGGGGGAAATATCACTAATTGTAGAGGATACTCATACCGTACAACCATATTTGTGACCACTTTACTATAGCATATTTATTTTAGGTATCAATGTATTGCAAAGGGAAATACATAAAGTTTATACATCTATGGGTGCCATAATAGCATGTCAAAGACCCCATTACTTTTTAAAAATAGTAATGATGTGATTAATATGGCAAATCTTGACTAGAGAGGTGGTACTATATATTATCCTTGATGTTAAATAATGATTTCCATACCCTATGGCTAATAAGAAGTTACTGAAATCATATGAAGCTAGTTTCCAACCTTTTTGTGGAAAAAATTGAATGAATTTATTTTTTCTATTATTATTATTGTGAGACACTATTAACTTGTACTTTCCTTTTATACAAATGTTCTTGGTTCAATTTTGGCATACACATTTATTTGTAAGGATACATAATCGTGCCTGGATTGTATTTTGCCTTACATTTTTTAATCCAAATATTAGCCAATTAAGGCATAATCCTAATATAGGAAAACCCTAATAGGAGAGTGAGTTGATAAACATAAGGGAAAAAGAGAAAAATTGATAATTTTCACAATGAGGAAGGGGAAATAAAAAATCATGTCTAAAAATAAAACCTTAAGTTGGAATATGAAACCCTAATAGAAAACCTTAGGATTTTGCATTATTCAATGTGTATGGATTCACCAATATGTTTTAACCTAATTTGGATTAATACGTGAGATTGATATAATTAGGATATAAATTCTAAATATATTTTAGATCATTATATAGGGCATTAAAACATACATCTAAGCATAACAAACTGAGATTGATTGCTTTGATCTAAAAAGGACATATGCACTAAATATAGAAATTACTAAAGAGATCACAATATTCAAAAAAATTGGTTGACATTCTTACTATGACTATGTTATGGAAGTGACAATCAACGATAAGCACACTTGAGGTTCGTTTGGTTTTAGAAGTGATTCATTATTTACATTGGTTATGCTCTACAAGATGAGTCAAAATTGTCTATTGATATTGACTTGATTTTCAATACATTCATACATGGAATTAGGGTGCATTGAATATATAGTCACCTGTGAGTGTATTTGGTTGCTATCTATTTGTGATCCCAAACCTTGATGACACAAATAGATCTAGAAATTAGCCTCTTTTGCCTTGATACCTTAGGTGTGCTTGTGAGTGCTAGAAACCTACAAAAATTGTGGAAGTGTAATGGGTTGAACTAACCCCAATAACCCTGGTTGATCATTGGTCACTACGTACCTATTGAATAATCCAAGGAGGGAAATCAAACCAAGTGTAGTTATTCTCCCTAGTGTGATTATGTAATTATGATCCTTCACTATATGTATACAATTAATGATGAGGCCTTAATACATAAAAATTAATGCTTTGACTTAGATTCTAGTTCTTTAGACTTAGCTTATAACTAATCCTAGTGATAGGTTTGAAAATTAGGAAGAATAAGTTATATTTACTTAGTTTGTAGTAGTGCATATAAGTATAAAAAATAATATCCAAGTCCCTTTTTAATGAGACATCAATTTTTTTATATGGATCCAATTGAATAATTCCTTACATAATTGAAATGCTAAGTTAATGGGTTAACCTTAAGGATGGTTTTCATTTTATAAAATAGTCATTTCTACGGGGGTTTGTTTTGACCATCATAGTTTATTATTGACTAGCGATAAAGACTATAATAGATAGAATAAACATGTATACAAACAAACTGAAATGAGAATATAAATATTTTTTTACATGATATTTAACATGTTTTAAATAGACAATGAGGTTCATGTATGTCTGTAATAATAAAAATGGAAGGGTTGACTCATAAGATAGCATGTAAGTGTCAGATAATGGTAAATTAGGACATTGTTTGAGTTCTCAAGTCATGCTATTGAATGTGTGTCAAACTTTCCATCGTCAAGTATAAAAGACCATAATTTAATATCTCCATGTTCCTATTATTCATGTAAGGATGAAATGGTTTGATTAATGTGTTATTAAACCAATCTATTACTGAAATAAATATAATCAATTATAAAGTTACCTTTTCATCAATGTTAAGCTAATTATGTAGATGTCATTCAGTAAATTATTAACTTGAAATAAATATTAAATTAACTATGTTTTCACAAAAAACCCTACCATTTTAGAAAAAAACCACCACCAAAAAAACAACAAAGATTTTCAACTTCATCTCAAAATATTTATCAAAGTGAAAAAGATTAGACATGGTTTTGGTAGAAATAAAACTATGACCATGAATACCTATACATAAGTTTTGATAAGAATAAATGTATTGGATAGACATAGAAAATCATGAAGATCCCCTATAATCATTCATATATATATATATATATATATATATATATATATATATATATATATATATATATATATATATATATATATATATATTAAAAAGATTTTCTTAAATGTCTTATTATTTTTTAAAACTTACTGATTGGATAATTGTAAAGAATGTGATCCTAAAGAACCCTTTATGAATATAAAGTTTTTAAAATTATACAGAATAAAAAAATCCATATATAATGTTATTTTTACAAGAAACTAATCATTCCACATTGGAAAGAAACATAATACTATAAAAAATAAAATCATTCTCAATTATTTGTTTTATTTAAAGTATAAATCCTACCTTGATATGATGATACTTTGGCTGGAACTTATCCGTGAAGTTTATCAAAAATCATAAGCTAGCACAACAAGGATAAGATAAGGTTCAGGTATAAATGACATTCCATGAAACACATTCTCTAAATAAAATAAATAATGCAAATCCAAACATATGAATTTTGTCCCCAAAATTCTTAAAATTAAATCAACAAACCTTCCCAAACTAAAAAGAACCCATATAATCATTTAGAAAAAATTGGTGATCCTAATATGTCTTATTATGTTATTTAACTTACAAGTTGGATTATTATAAAGAATACAATTATAATATTCCTTATATAATTATAAATAACACATCAAATTAACTTGACATCCTTATATAAACATTAACATTCAAGGGAAAAAACTGGTGGCATCTATCACAAAAACATAAATGCCTACATGGCTTTGATAAAACATGAAATTATGACTTTGCAGATCTGTATATATATTTTAAAGAAGAATAAAAGACATTCTTGAAGTGGGTATGTATTGGGTATGTACATAGTACAACTAAAAACTCATATAATTAATTTAAAAACATTAGGACTAATGAACTAAATTACCAAAAAAAATCACTTTAAGGTTTATGGTTGTTAGCTTTGTTAGATATTTTCAACCAAAAATATTAATAAACAAACAAATTATTCTCACCATATTTAATAGAGGCACTCATTATACATTAGGTTACCTAATATCGTAACATTCCTAATGTATAGTCTATAAATGCCAAACTATTAAAATGCTATATTTTCACTATCCCACTAGATATGCAAAAATAATGTTTCACTATGTGAGAAGAAAGAACATTTAAAAACATTTTTACAATAGACTTACCAAATATAGAAACAAAAGTAAATGTCATTCATTAAATTTATTGACTTCTCATCCTTTTGTATCTACCACCACCTCTCTATGAAAAAACAACCCACATCCAATCATACTCCATTCTTAAAATGTAGCCACCACTATAATGTAGCCATACTCCATTCATATTCATTATTTAAGATTTAATGTGGACAACCACTAATGGATAAAATACAAGGCTATTTTTGGTAGTTTAATTATTAGATGTCATTAGTAATGGAAAAAATTGTTATTAGTAAAATGTATTCACCTGTCATCTAGTCATATCTCCCATCACCTCACTAGTAGATAACATGTCACTGTTAACCACAACTTGGGTTAATTTGATGGTGTAGACACCTAAATCTATCCACCAATTACTTCCAACTAGTATTTTGGCCAATTTCCATTTAAAATACACAATTTGGCCTTAAAACACTAAAACACACTAAATGATGTGAAACTAACATATTCAAGTACCGACTTTGGCTAAGGTATCCCTAAAAGAGGCAATGTAATTTATGGGCCAGCTAACTTTGATCAAATCATTCTAAGTCAAAGTGTTAATTTTACACCTAGGTACGCTAAATTGCTCTTTCCTATCAAATCTCTTACACAATATGTATGCCTTTGTTATTTTCTATTGATAACATCCTAAATGGGAATACGGATCCAACACATCTGACATTGCCTTCCAACTCCAATCTAGTCAAATTTTGGACCTATAACAAGGCATTATGATCAATTTGAGTAATTTATATACAAGGTGCTTAAGCATGCTTAAGAGATAATTAATCCAAATCAAGGCCTAATTAAGAATTCTATGGAAACTTGTTGAATAATTTGTTTTGAAAATGAATATGGAATATCTACATCATCAGGTGACCTCATTTCTTGGAAAGACATCCCTAGGCCATAAATGCTACAAATATCAAGATTCGTTTCTCCCATGCCTCATCAATGCCCTCCATGCCTCTTAATTTCTCCTCTATCCCAAATATTGATGATCCTATTTATCAATTTTAATTTCATAATTAAATTAATCCTTAGCCACACATCTTAATCTTGAGATGGATGGTTTAGGTTGAATCTAGACATTTGCAAAAATCTATAAATAAGATGCCTTACCACATCATTTCTAAGTTATTTTGGTGCAAAGTTATTATGCTCAAATATCTTCAAATTATTGATAATTAGTATTACCATGTCAAATTGATTCCAAGCCAAGCCAAGCCACAAGCCAATGGTGCCAAGGAGAGATGGAGGTAGCCAAGCTTCCATTGCCAAGGACTTTATGAGCACAAGTCAAGCAAGCCACCACTATAAAGGCATTTGAAGCATCCAAGGAAGGTGAAGGAATTATTGCGTTTTGTTCTTTAAGTTTTAGTTGTGTTTGTCATTTTTTTTGTTAACTAAGCTCTCCCTAGGGTCTAAGCTTAGAGATGTTATGTTATTAATGTATTTATTTCATTTTGTTTTCATTATGGAACTAACACCATACTAATCATCCTCTCTTGATTAAAATTTTTAGATCACATTATGGCACATTCAGTGGGACTAGACGCATCTCACAACTGAATAAGATCATTTTGCAACTCTAAAATATTCATTTGGACCCTTAAAAATTATGTAAATTGAATTTATAATTTTATTTTGCTTTTTTTGTTTGCCACAATTTTACACAGTAACTAATATCAACAAGTAAGACTGGCATTGATTACATAGCTTACCCAACATTGGTTAGCAAAATTGACATTGGTTAGATACCTATCGACACGATCACATTAGTATACCTGATGTCAGTTAGATAACCAACATCAGTTAGCTAAAGTAACTGTCGTTGGCTGTATATAACCAACATCAGTCACTGTGTTTTTCTTAAAACACAAACCTAAGAGATCTTTTTCCAAAGTTCATTGTTTCAAACCAAAAAGAGCTTCAAAGCTAAAGGACACGCTAAAATTTTTGTTACAGGACCAAGTTTGACATTTGCTCAAAACATGTTTTAGATCACCTTTTACATGGTTAAAAATCAATTAAGAACCTTGTATTGGTGTTTAAAAAAGAATTTAGATGTTTTTGTTGAATGTTTTCAAATTTTGCAAATAAGACCAAGGGATCAAATGAACACCACCAAACCTTTCATTTGGGCTTAAAATTGAACACACTTGTCAATTCTTATTTGCAATAGTTGTTTAATTAGATTTTGTTTGGCAAAAAGAAGAATATTGTGTGTATGTTCTTCCATTTATCCCCTTTAGAGAACCCTTAGAATCAAAAGTGCCATTTCTATTGCAAGTAGCCTAGTCCAAGGCTTAGAAAGAAAGTCATCTAAAGCACTCCCTAAAAACTCTTCAAAGTTTGGGTGACCTTGAAAATGACTCTAAAGTCTTTCTACTTTCATTCTTTCTTTATTTTTATAAAAACTTGGCTTGCGAGGGGGACTTCATCACCTCCCACGAGTTCTTTAGGGAAGATTTAACTCAAGGCTTTGCCTCCTAACATTGACTTCATTTGGCTCCTTTGGAGTTACACATGAGATGTATCTGTATTTGGACATCACACTACACTAAGTGAATAGCAAGATGTAGTGGTTGTAAAAAGGACTAGACATTTTTATAACTAGCCATTACCATGGTCACCCAATTTTCACGCTTATCTTTTGCATCATTTGACATGAAAGTCATTATGCAATTAATTCCCCTAGAATCATTGAAACCTTGCTAGTTTAATAGACCCCACTTTGTCATACCGTTGCTAGGATTTAGACAATTATACTTAGTGTGTTTTTGTTATTATTTTCTTGGTATGATTTGAGGCTAAAACTTGTTTGTTTGATCATAAGCCATGTCAAAACAATACATTTGAGTTGTGTGGGTAGTGTTATGCTGCCCAAATCATGTCAAATCATTTTGAGCCTTTTAAGTCTTTGAAGCATAACATTGACCACATCATTTGAGTATGCTTATGCCATTAAGATGCTCAATTTTTTTCGAGGCTTGTTCACCATTGTATCAAAACCATTCATTTCAAACCATTTTGTGTATACCATTTGGACCTTTGTCTTGTGTCATCATGTTGTCCAATCTTGTCTAGCCTGTTTGGTCAAATCCTAGTTTTTAATATTGAGTTTTCAATTATCCTTGTTAATTTTGGATTCAAACATTGATTAATTCTTATTTAGGTCTTGATTCATGGGGTTTATATATAGATCTTTCTCTTTTTGGTTGCATAACTTTTGTTAATTGATTACCTAAATTTGAAAATATTGATTGTTTGTTTGTTTAGTACATATCCTTATCATTATTTATAACTTTATTTGGAAAAACACAGTCTTTCTTCAAAAAACCTTTTGTCATATGCCTTATGCCTATTGATCATGTTTATGTTTGATTCTATGTGTCAGGTTTATGTCAAAGTTGTTTCCAAACTTGTTAGATTAAATCAAATCATATCAGCATTTATTTCAAGTCTAGCTTTTGACGTCGTTTGGCCAAAAGTCTTAGCACATGCCTATTTGTTTGAGCCTAGATTTTGATTTCACGTTTGGACAAAAGACCTAGTGACTCAACTTTTCCCTTTCCTAGTTTAGACCTTGTTTGGAACACTTTGACCTAGATCTTTGACATGTTAGATTTTATTCAAACACTTGACCTTTTGTGTATATAACATTTGAAATTAGACATTTGATGTTAGACTATTTTATGCCAAGTCTTAGCACAAATCATTTTGGAGATACATCTCTACTTTTAGACCATATTAGAGATACAACTCCACCTTTTGACCAAGTTAGACCAAGCTTGAACTGTTTGTCCTTTAGACATAGTTTTTTAGAGTTTGTAAAACTCTAAGCCTTTTTATTTCAAAGCTTTCATCATTTACATGGATATATCTCACTACACTTATGGTGGAGTCACTTACAATACAACTTATGATAGAATGGCCACATAAAATGACTTTTATGGCTTTTGTCAAGACCCCAATGATGATAATATGGTTTGTGAGATAGATTTCTATCTGCCTCATATTAATCATTCATGGGGAAAAAGTCATGAAACAACTTATGATCCAACTCGAGACCTTGATTGGTATGAAAAGGCTTTTGAGGAGGAATTTGAAGACCCAACTACAAATAATGTTATTTGGGATACAGATCCATACCCTCTTTATAATAATCAGCACATGAAACATTGTTAAGAACCAGCTTATGAGCCAACTCATGACTGAGATGATATGGTTTATGAGAAAGAATTGGATTCTTTTGCTTATGCAAGCAATAAATTTTCATAACATCCTTTTGTTATCTAATCATCGGCTACCCCTAACCCTCTTTTAAATTATATGAGCTATCAAGCTTTACAATATCCAAAGAATACCATTCCCATACCAAGACCTCATCCTTTAGTTTGTGAAAGCAACCAAGCTCCACAACACCCAACCATTTCTATACCAAGACCTCATCCTTTGTTTTGTGTGAGCAATCAAGCTCCACAACACCCCTTCATCATTCCAAGACCTAGTCCTTTGGCTTGTGCAAGCAATCATGCTCCACACTACCCTATCGTTACCATCTCAGGACTTTATTCTTTAGCTCATGTGAGCAATCTTCCCAAGGCCCTACCATTATCCAACCATAAGTCATTCCTTGTCCATTACCAATCCCATCCAAACCTCAACCCATCTAATCATTCAAAGACCAAGTTGTGTTCAAAAATGGTAATTTTTAACTCATTAAAAATGAAATCTTAGATAACCAACCAATCCAAGATGTTTTTGTTGAACCAACCATTTATAATCAGTCAATCTATGATGAATCACATATTGATCCTATACCAGTTATTAAGGAGTCTCACTCTGACAAGTTAGTATTTGATGAGTCACTTCTTAATGATCATAACCATCTTTGGGTAAATCATTACCTTGACCATGTGAATATTTATTCAAGAGCCTCTTATTGATAAGCCAGTCTCTAAGGAGTTGTCTCTTGACCTATTTCCCATCCTAGAGGAGTCTCACTTTGACAAACTAATTTTTTTGGAGCCCATTATACCATCATACATTGTTACTTGTCTAAAAATAATTATTCAACAAGACATCATTGTAATAGAGCACCCATCAGATGAAGAATCAGAGTTAGAGTCAAGTTCTATTTTTGAATCGACATCAAATTTAGCATCAAAATCAGAATCAACCTTAGTCTCAACATTGGATTTAGAGTCCATTGAGTTAAAATTAGATTCATAAAAAGAATATATTCATGGTTTTTATAATATTGGTTATGCATACCTCATAGATCAGTTTGAATACATTTGTGATCCTTCTATAGTTTTTTAGGATGAGTACTTTAGCTTTGACACAAGTTATCCTAGTATCTTCTATGAGGATTGTGATGCCAACACCTATTTCATTACCATTCCACAAGCCATTACCATAAACCAAGATAGCCATGTCATTGACATTCCATCTCCCACAAGTGTCGATTGGGATCGATAAAATCATACTTTATTAAACTTCATCCATGGTGATATATCAATTGAAGAAGAGCAAAGAGGCCAAGAAGACATTCATATAGCAGAAGAACACTCTCTTAGTGAAACCTTTTCAGAGGCACTAGGGGAAAATCAAAGTTAAAACTCAACATCTTCTAGTGAAACTTTTTTAGAAGCACTAAAAGATAATCAAAGTCAAAAGTCAACATTCCTTATTGAAGCCTTCTCAAAGGTGATATGGGATAATAAAGAAAATTTTATTGGTGAAAACCTTTTTGAGGCATTAATAGCTGAGCACAAAATTTTTTCACTACTTGATGAAGACAAAATCAAAGATCAAATCAAAATAGCTTCCAATCTATCACCTAATCAGATGGTATCTACTCTCAAGATCAAACACCACAAAAATCTAGTGGTCTTATCGAGAGGACAAGTCTTCGGCCCCAACACAGCCAAATCTATGTTAAATCTAGCATAAACAACATTACGTATGACTGAAAATCTTGATCTTCATTTATTTTCCCACCATTATACATTCCATTATCATCGACCATTCCATTTCACAAACAAACCTACCATCCATTGTTTGTCCTTATTTACCATCCATGACCACACTTTATTTTGTAGACACTACAAAGATACCTTGTCTTGATGTTTGAAGGAATCAAAATCAATGACCAACGAAGATCACAAAAGCATTCTTGACAACCAAATCTACAGATAGTTCTTGATAGAGTAGTTATTTAGAGGAGGTGTAGGATAGCAATTAATATGATCAAGTATTCTATTTGTATCATTTATTGATTAGGATGTGCATCTCCCCATTAATAAGAACAATAGAATAAAAAACTACACCCAGGCCAAAAACATCTACCATGCCATTGCCATTGTTACATATCCATTTCCCATCATTATCACATATAATTCTATTCAACCTATCACTTGGGGAAAAACCCTCTTACCATTTTATCTAATTTATCAAACCGACATTATCCTTAGTAAGACCATAACATCCTATCATTCCATTCCTATTTAGACCAAAGCCTATTTTTAGTCATCTTACCCAATCTTATTTTGATCTTGGTTCTTCCCACACTTTTTATGAGAGGATTCCAATCAAGTTTCAATAATCAATCCAATCCATGTTTACAATGATAGTCTATGAAAGTAGTGTGACAGTTGATCTAGCAAGATATCTTTCATCTTATCACGTTTGTTTATGTGAGCCTAATTATAACCACCTATGGGCAAATTAGAGTCTCATTAGTCTTGCTATTATTTATAACCGCCTATGGTAAAATTAGTATCATTGACCTATGTCGTTGTGTCTTAGTTATAACTGCCTATAGGTAAACTACGGGCAACATTTGTTTATCATGCTTGATGCATCAACTTGCCATTACTATTTTCTTTTTACTAGCCATTTGCCAAATTTGAGAACTTGTTGGGACCTAGTTGGTTTTTCCCTACCTTTTATGTCGATGGAATTACTATGACTTGAGGTTATTTCAGGACTATGTGGGTCATGCTCAATTCATGTTGAGGTCATCTCAGTCCCCCTTTCCATACGCTCTCACCATTTTGTGAGTAACCTAAGCCAAACGCTCTCATCATTTTGTGAGTAGGTATCTTGTCATTTTCTAATGAGTTAAGATACCTCAAAAATCTAAAAAACATTCATAACATTTTTTTAAAAATCTAAAAACATTTGTCTTGTCCAATCCTTATTAGTTATCCTCGATCCACCTTACTAGGGCATTGTCATTATTAGGATGTTTTATTTTGCTTTTATTTTTAGGATTTCTATTTATTTGTTTATTTTGGGTTGGTTGGTTGTTTATTTTTTATTTGTTTGTTTGTTCACTTGCTTATTTGTTTGCTTTCAACACTGTTGCCTTGACTCAGTTTATATGTGTTCATTGGGTGATTCCTTGAACACATTATTCTTGAGTCCATCCATATTCATACAT
>JARHVA010004687.1:1030000-1060000 GCA_037957365.1 Torreya grandis
TATGAACCATATGAACATTTGAAATCTATTAAACTTGTACTTTGGGCTAATTAGTTATTCATGTATGATTATGCCTCTATGACAAGCCCTCTCTAACACCCCCCTATTTAATATGATGGATGTATCCTATAAATAACTCATCTTAAAATAAAAATTAACTATATCATTTCGTGTATAAAGATAACAACATGTAATATTATTTGATCATGTGAAAAATATGCCGTATTATACACACACACACACATTAACATTAACATTTCATGATATAGATCATGCCCCCTCAATGTCTATATATAAAATGAAGTATAAGCATTTATGAATAATACTACACATCAACATTGCATGATATAGATCATGACCCCTCAATGTCAAAATCTCAACAAGCAAAAGTGTTAGTGTCAAACATAAATCCAAGGGACACATACAATGGACATAAAATGTCATAAAAAATAAGGCCAAGGGCCATATCTAGGGGGAAATAAAATTTCTCAAAAAGGAAATAAAATTTCCATGTGTAACATGTATGTCTTTTATAGTACTTAGATTATGTAAAATGTATCTACACATGTAAAAAATATGACATCTACCAAACATGTGATAAATAACATATGTAAATATTATAAATTAAATATCATGTCGTGCTCAAGACACAATTTTTTTGTTTTTGCATATTTTAATGCTTTTGTATTTTTTGATTTTTTTTTGGAAAATTTAGATTTTAGAAAAGCTAACCAATGATCAACTAAATAGGAGGAACATGACGAATGCCAATATTACATAGTGGAGGGCTTCTATGACTTGGATGGGAGGTACTAATAATGGGTGGATCGAGATTTGATAAGGAGTCTTACATTTTACCATATCTTTCATGATCACTACTCTTAGAAATTGAGATATGATGAGTGGTTCTATAACGTTGAGGGCTTTGTGGTGCTCAATGTGATGTAGGAGGTTATGTCACTACGTGTGTTTAATGTGTGGCATGTTTAATTACCCATGGTGCTAAGTATGTACTATATAAGGTGGTGGCCTATGTGGTCTCTAAGTAACTCTTTGATGTGATTAACACTGAATTACTAGATTTGTACATGGATCCTATGTATGTGTACCAATAAAATTTATATGTTCATGTTGAATAGGTGTATAAACCATATCTACATAATGATCTTGAATAGGTTTATCAACCCTTTTTAAATAATGATGTTAAATATGTGTTTCAACTAGTCATGATGGTGGTGGGTGTAGAGGGAGAAATATCACTAATTGTAGAGGATACTCATACCGTACACCAATATTTTTGACCACTTTATTGTAACATATTTATTTTAGGTATCAATGTATTGCAGAGGGAAATACATAAATTTTATACATCCATGGGTGCCATAATAGCATGTCAAAGACCCCATTACTCTTTAAAACTAGTAGTGGTGTGATTAATATGGCAAACCCTGACTAGAGAGGTGGTACTCTATGTTATCCTTGATGTTAAATAATGATTTCCACACCCTATGGCTAATAAGAAGTTACTGAAATCATATGAAGCTAGTTTCCAACCTTTTTGTGGAAAAAATTGAATGAATTTATTTTTTCTATTATTGTGAGATACTGTTAACTTGCACTTCCCTTTCATACAAATGTTCTTGATTCAATTTTGGCATACACATTTATTTGGAAGGATACATAATCATGCTTGGATTGTATTTTGCCTTACATTTTTAAATCCAAATATTAGCCATTTAAGGCATAATCCTAATATAGGAAAACCGTAATAGGAGAGTGAGTTGATAAAAATAAGGGAAAAAGAGAAAAATTGATCATTTTCATAATGAGGAAGGGGAAATAAAAAAATCATGTCTAAAAATAAAACCTTAAGTTGGAATATGAAACCCTAAGGGAAAACCTTAGGATTTTGCATTGTTCAATATGTGTATGGGTTCACCAATATGTTTTAATCTAATTTGGATTAATACATGAGATTGATATAATTATGATATAAATTCTAATTTTATTTTAGATCAATATATATGGCATTAAAACATATATCTAAACATAACAAACTAAGATTGATTCTTTTGATCTAAAAAGGACATATGCACTAAATATAGAAATTACTAAAGAGATCACAATATTCAAATTTTTTGGTTGACATTCTTACTATGACTAGGTTATGGAAGTGAAAATCAATGGTAAGCACACTTGAGGTTTGTTTGGTTTTAGAAGTGATTCATTATTTACATTGGTTATGTTCTACAAGATGAGTCACTATTGTCAATTGATATTGACTTGATTCTCAGTATATTTGTACATGGAATTAGGGTGCATTGACTATATAGTCACTTGTGAGTGTCTTTGGTTGCTATCTATTTGTGATCCCAAACCTTGATGACACACATAGATCTATAAATTAGCTTCTTTTGCCTTGATACCTTAGGTGTGCTTGTGAGTGCTAGAAACCTATCAAAGTTGTGGAAGTGTAATGGGTTGAACTAACCCCAATAACCCTACTTCATCATTGGTCACTATGTACCTATCCAATAATCGAAGGAGGGAAATAAAACCAAGTGTAGTTATTCCCCCTAGTGTGATTATGTAATTATGATCCTTCACTATATGTATGCAATTAATGATGAGGCCTTAATACATAAAAAGTAATGCTTTAACTCAGATTTTAGTTCTTTAGACTTAGCTTATAACTACTCCTAGTGATAGGTTTGAAAATTAGGAAGAATAAGGTATATTTGCTTAGTTTGTAGTAGTGTATATAGTTATAAAAAATAATATCCAAGTCCCTTTTTAATGAGACATTGATTTTTTATATATGGATCCAATTGAATAATTCCTCACATAATTGAAATGCTAAGTTAATGGGTTAACCTTAAGGATGGGTTTCATTTTATAAAATAGTTGTTTCTAGGGGGTTTGTTTTGACCATCATAGTTTGTTATTGACTAGTGATAAAGACTATAATAGATAGAATAAACATGTATACAAACAAACTGAAATGAGAATATAAATATTTTTTTACATGATATTTAACATGTTTTAAATAGACAATGAGGTTTATGTATGTCTGTAATAATAAAAATGGAAGGCTTGACTCATAAGATAGCATGTAAGTGTCAGACAGTGGTAAATTAGGACATTGTTTGAGTGCTCAAGTCATACTATTGAATGTGTGTCAAACTTTCCATCATCAAGTACAAAAGACCATAATTTAATATCTCCATGTTCCTATTATTTATGTAAGGATGAAATGGTTTGATTAATGTGTTATTAAACCAATCTATTAGTGAAATAAATATAATCAATTATAAAAGTACCTTTTCATCAATGTTAAGATAATTATGTAGATGTCATTCGGTATACTATTAACCTGAACTAAATATTAAATTAACAATGTTTTCACAAAAAAATCCACCATTTTCACAAAAAAACCACCACAAAAAAAAACAAAGAATTTCAACTTCATCTCAAAATACTTACCAAAGTGAAAAAGATTAGACATGGTTTTGGTAGAAATAAAACCATGACTATGAAGACCTATACATAAGTTTGATAAGAATAAATGTCTTGGATAGACGTAGAAAATCATGAAGATCTCCTACAGTCATATTTTTAAAAAAAAGATGATCTAAAATGTCTTTTTATTTTTTAAAACTTACTAATTGGATTATTGTAAAGAATGTGATCCTAAAGAACCCTTTATGAATATAAAGTTTTAAAAATGATAGAAAATTAAAAAAATCCATATATAATGTTATTTTTACAAGAAACCAATTATTCCATGTCAGAAAGAAACATATTACCTTAAAAAATGAAATCATTCTCAATTATTTGTTTTATTCAAAGGATAAATCCTACCTTGATATGATGATAAGTTTGACTGGAAATTATCTGTGAAGTTTATCGAAAATCATAAGCTAGCACAACAAGGATAAGATAGGGTTCAAGTATTAAAAAAACATGACCTTGAAAAACTATACAAAATTATTTAAGAAGAAGGAATGACATTCCATGAAACACATTCTCTAAATAAAATAAATTATGCAAATCCAAACATATGACTTTTGTCCCCAAAATTCTTAAAATTAAATCAACAATTAAAATTAAAATTAAAATTATGCTATTAAAATTACAAGTTGGATTAGTATAAAGAATACAGTTATAATATTCCTTATAGAATTATAAATAACACATCAAATGAACTTGACATCCTTATATAAACATTAAAATTCAAGGGAAAAAGATGATGGCATCTATTACAAAAACATAAATACCTGCAGGGCTTTGGTAAAAAATGAAATCATGACCTTGCAGGTGTGTGTGTGTGTGTGTGTGTGTGTGTGTGTGTGTCTATATATATATATATATATATATATATATATATATATATATATATATATATATATATATATATATATATATATATATATATATATATATATATATATATATATATATATAAGAAGAAGAAGAAAAGACATTCTTGGAGTGGGTATGTATTGGGTGTGCACATATTACAACTAAAAACTCTTATAAATAATTAAAAAAATATTAGGATTAATGATCTAAATTACAAAATAAAATCACTATAAGGTTTATGGTTGTTAGCTTCAATAGATATTTTCAACCAAAAATCTTAGTAAACAAACAAATTATTCTTACCATACTTAATAGAGGCACTCATTACACATTAGGTTACCTAATATGGTAACATTCCAAATCTATAGTCTATGCATGCCAAACTATTAAAATGCTATATTTTCACTATCCCACCGGATACGCAAAAAAAAATGTTTCACTATGTGAAAAGAAAGAACATTTAACAACATTTTTACTATAGACTTACCAAATATAGAGATAAAGTAAATTCCATTCATTAAATTTATTGAGTTCTCATCCTTCTGTATCTAACACCACCTCTCTATTAAAAAACATCCCACATCCAATCATACTCCATTCCTAAAATGTAGCCACCACTGGAATGTAGCCATACTCCATTCATATTCATTCTTTAAGATCTAATGTGGACAACCACTCATGGATAAAATACAAGGTTCTTTTTGGTAGTTTTATTATTAGATGTCATTAGTAATGGAAAAGAATGTTATTAGTAAAATTTATTCACCTCTCATCTGGTCATATCTCCCATCACCTCATTAGTAGATAAAATGTCACTCTTAACCACAACTTGGGATAAGTTGATGGTGTAGACACCTAAATCTGGCCACCAATGACCTCCAACCAAGATTTTGACCAATTTCCACTTAAAATACATAATTTGGCCTAAAAACATTAAAACACACTAAATGATGTGAAACTGACATATTCAAGTGCTGATTTTGGCCAGGTATCCCTAAATGGGGCAATGAAATTTATAGGCTAACTAACTTTGACCAAATTATTCTAAGGCAAAGTGTCAATTTTACACCTAGGTAATCTAGATTGCTCTTTCCTATCAAATTTTTTGCACAAGATGCATGCCTTTTTTATTTTCTATTGATAACATCCTAAATGGGAATATGGATCCAATGCATCTGACATCGCCTTCCAGTTCCAATCCAATCAAATTTTAGACCAATAACAAGGCATTATGATCAATTTGAGTAATTTATGCACAAGGTGCTTAAGCATACTTAAGAGCTAATTAATCCAAATCAAGGCCTGATTCATTATTCTATGGAAACTTGTTGAATAATTTGTTTTGAAAATGAATATGGAATATTTACATCATCAGGTGACCTCATTTGTTGGGAAGACATCCCTAGGGCATAAATGCTATAAATATAAGGATTCATGCCTCCCATGCCTCATCAATGCCCTCCATGCCTCTTAATTGCTCCTCTATCCCAAATATTGATGAGCCTATTTATCAATTTTAATTTTATAATTGGATTAATCCTTAGACACACATCTCAATCCTGAGATGGACAATTTAGGTTGATTCTAGACATTTACAAAAATATATAAATAAGAGGCCTTACCACATGATTTCTAAGCTATTTTAGTGCAAAGTTATTATGCTCAAATATATTCAAAGTCTTGATAATTAGTGTTACCATGTCAAATTGATTCCAAGCCAAGCCAAGCCACAAGTCAAAGGTGCCAAGGAGCGATGGAGGTAGCCCTACTTCCATTGCCAAGGACTTCATCAACACAAGCCAAGCAAGCCACCAATCTAAAGGCATTTGAAGCATCTAAGGAAGGTGAAAGAATTCTTGTGTTTTATTCCTTAATTTTTATTTGTGTTTTCCATTTGTTTTTGTTAACTAAGCTCTCCCTAGTGTCTAGGTCTAATGATGTTATGCTATTAGTGTGTTTCTTTCATTTTGTTTTCATTTTGGAACTAACACCATACTAACCATCCTCTCTTGAGTCAAATTTCTAGATCATATTATGATATGCTTGGTGGGACTAGACGCATCTCACACCTGAAGATCATTTTGCAACTCTAAAATATTCATTTGGACCCTTAAAACTCATGAAAATTGATTTTCTAACTTTATTTTTCCATTTTTTGTTTGCCATGGTTCTACACAGTAACTGACATCAGCAAGTAAGACTGACATTGATTAGATAGCTTAACCGATGTTGGTTATCAAAATTGAGATAAGTTAGATACCTATCGAGATAGTCACATTGGTATAACTGATGTCAGTTAGATAATCGACATCGATAAGATAAAGTAACCATCGTTGGTTGCATATAACCAACGTCAATCACTGTGTTTTTATTAAAACACAGACCCAAGATCTCTTTTTCCAAAGTTCATTATTTCAAACCAAAAAGAGCTTCAAAGCTAAAAGACATGATAACATTTTTGCTGCAGGACCAAGTTTGACATTTTCTCAAACCATGTTTTAAATCACCTTTTTCATGCTTAAAAATCAATTACAAACCTTCTTTTCATGTTTAAAAAAAGAGTTTAGATGTTTTTGATGAATGTTTTCAAAGTTTGCAACTAATACCAAGGGGTCAAATGAGCACCACCAAACCTTTCATTTGGGCTTAAAATTGAACACACTTGTCAATTCTTGTTTACAATAGTTGTTTAATTAGATTTTGTTTGGCAAAAAGAGGAATGTTGCATGTATGCTCTTCCATTTGTCCCCTTTAGGGAAACCTTGGAATCAAAAGTGCCATTTCTATTACAAGTAGCCTACTCCAAGGCTTAAAAATAAGTCGTCTAAAGTACTCCTCAAAAACTCGTCAAAGTTTGGGTGACCTTGAAAATGACCCTAAAGTATTTATACTTCATGTGTTCTTTATTTTATGTAAAATTGGCTTGTGAGGGGGACTTCTTCACATCCCATGAGTTCTTTAGGGAAGATTTGACTCAAGGTTTCACCACCTGGCATTGACTTCATTTGGCTCCTTTGGAGTGACACATGGGATGTATCTACATTTGGACATTGCACTACACTAGGCGAATAACATGATGTAGTGGTTGTAAAAAGGACTAAACCTTTTTATAACTAGCCAATGCTACGGTCACCTAATTAATGTGCTTGTATTTTGCATCATTTGATGTGAAAGTTATTATTCAATTAATTCCCCTAGAATGATCGAAACCTTGCTAGTTTAGTAGACCCCACTTTTCCATACCCTTGTTAGGATTTGGATGATTATACTTAGTGTATTTTGGTCATTATTTTCTTGGTATGCTTTGAGGGTAAAACTTGTTTGTTTGTTCATAAGCCATGTCAAAATAATGCATTTGAGTTATGAAGGGTAGTTTTATGCTACCCAAATCATGTCAAAACATTTTAAGCCTTTTAAGTCTTTAAAGCATAACATTGACCACATCATTTGAGTATGCTTATGTCATTAGGCTACTCAATTTATTTCAAGATTTGTTTACCATTGTATCAAAACCATTTGTTTCAAACCATTTTGTGTATACCATTTGGACCTTTGTCTTGTGCCGTCATGCTATCCAATCTTGTCTGGCCTATTTGGTCAAATCCTAGTTTTCAATTAGCCTTGTTAAGTTTGGATTCAAACATTGATTATATTCTATTTAGGCCTTAATTCATGGGGTTGATAGACATATATTTCTATTTTGGGTTGCATAACTTCTATTAATCGATTACCCAAATTTGAAAACTATTGATGGTTTGTTTGTTTAGTACCTATCCTTATCATTGTTTGTGAATTTATTTGGGAAAACACAATTTTTATTCAAAGCACATTTTGTCTTATGCCTTATGCTAACTGATCATGTTTATATTTGATTTTGTGTGCTGAGTTTATGTCAAAGTTGTTTCTAAACTTGTTAGATTAAATCAAATCACATCAGCCTTTGTTTTAAATCTAGATTTTGACATCATTTGGCCAAAATTCCTAGCACATACCTATTTATTTGAGCCTATATTTTGAATCCGTGTTGGGACAAAAGACCTAATGACTCTACTTTTCCATTTCCTAGTTTAGACCTTGTTTGGAACACTTTGACCTAGACCTTTGACATGTCAATTTTTATTCAAACACTTGACCTTTTGTGTGTATGACATTTGAAATTAGACATTTGATGTTAGATTTTTTTATGTCATGTATTAGCACAAATCATTTTGGAGATACAACTCCACTTTCAGACCACATTAGAGATACAACTCCACCTTTTGACCAAGCTAGACCAAGCTTGAACCATTTGTCCTTTAGACATAGTTTTTCAAAGTTTATAGAACTCTAATTATTTTTATTTTAGAGTTTTAATCATTTACATTGATATGTCTCATTACAATTATGGTGAGTCATTTAAAATATAACTTATGATAAAATGGCCACACAAAATGACTTTTATGGCTTTTGTCAAGACCCCAATGATGATAATATGGTTTATGAGATAGATTTCTATCCACCTCATATTAATCATTCATGGGAAAAAAGTCACGAAACAACTTATGATCTAACTTGGGACCTTGATTAGTATGAATAGGCTTGTGAGGAGGACTTTGAAGACCCAACTACAAATAATTTCATTTGGGATATAGATTCGTACTCTCTTTAAAATAATCAGTACATGAAACACAGTCAAGAACCAACTTATGAGCCAACTCATGACTGAGATGATATGGTTTATGAGCAAGACTTGGATGCTTTTACTTATGCAATCAATCAATTTTCATGACATCCTTTTTTTATTCAATCATCAGCAACCCCTAAACCTACTTTGGATTATACGATCTATCAAGCTCCATAATATCTAAGGAATACCATTACCATACTAGGACCTCATCCTTTGGTTTATGCAAGCAACCAATCTCCACAACACCCAACCATTTCTATACCAAGACCTCATCTTTTGCTTTGTGTGAGCAATCAAGCTCCATAATGCCCCTTCATCATTCTAGGACCTAGTCCTTTGGCTTGTGCATGTAATCATGCTCAACACCACCCTATCGTTACCATCTCAGGACTTTATCCTTTAGCTCATGAAAGTAATCATGCTCCCCAAGGACCTACCATTATCCAACTACAAGTCATTCCTCATCTAGTACCAATCCCATCCAAACCACAACCCATTCAGTCATTCAAATACCAAGCTGTGTTCAAAATTGGTATTTTCTAACTCAGTAAAAATTAAAGCCTAGACAACCAACCAATCCAAGATGTTTTTGTTGAACCAACCACTTATAATCAATCAACCTATGATGAATCACCTATTAATCATATACCAGTTATCGAGGAGTCTCACTCTGATAAGCTAATCTTTGTTAAGTCACATCTTAATGATTATAACCACCTTTGGGCAAATCATCAACTCGACCATGTGCCTATTTTTCAAGAGCCTCATATTGACAAGCCAATCTCTAAGGAGTTGTCTCTTGACCTATTTCTCATCCTAGAAGAGTCTCACTTTGACAAAACATTTTTTGTGGAGCCCATTATGAAATCATAGGGTGTTACTTATCCAAAACCAAATATTCAATAAGACATCATTATAACAGAGTACCCATCAGATGAAGAATCAAAGTTAGAGTCAGGTTTTATTTTTGAATCGACATCAGATTTAACATCAAAATTAGAATCAACCTCAGTCTCAAGATTGGATTAAGAGTCCATTGAGTCAAAATCAAATTTAGAAGAAGAATAATTCATGGTTGTTATAGTATTGGTTATGCATGCCTCGCATATCAGTTTGAATATATTTTTGATCCTTCTATAATTTTTGAGGATGAGTACTTCAGCTTCGACATAAGTTATCCTAGTATCTTCTATGAGAATTGTGATTCCAACACCCATTTCATTACCATTTCACAGGCCATTACCATCAACCAAGATAGCCATATCATTGGCATTTCATCTCCCACAAGGGTCGATTGGGATCAACATAATCACACTTTGTTGAGTTACATCTATGGTGACATAACAGTTGAAGAAGAGCAAGGAGGCCAAGAAGATATTATATAGCAAAAGAACACTCTCTTACTGAAACCTTTTCAAAGGCACTAGGGGATAATCAAAGTCAGAACTCAGCATCTTCTAGTGAAACTTTTTTGAAAGTGCTAGAAGACAATCAAAGTCAAAAGTCAACATTCCTTAGTGAAACCTTATCGAAGGTGCTACATGATAATCAAGATAATTTCATTGGTGAAAACCTTTTTGAGGCATCAATAGTTGAGCACAAAATTTCTTCACTACTTGATGAAGACAAATTCAAAGATCAAATCAAAATAGCTTCTAATCTATAGCCTAATTAAATGGTAGCTAATCTCAAGATCAAACAATATAAAATTTTGATGGTCTTATTGAGAGGACAAGTCTTTTTCCCTACCACAACCAAAGCTATGTTGAATCTGACATTAACAACATTACGTGTGATTATAAGTCTTGATCTTCATTTGTTTCCCCACCATTATAAATTCCATTATCATCGACCATTCCATTTCACAAACAAACCTACCATCCATTATTTGTCCTTATTTACCATCCACGGCCACACTTTCCTTTGCAAAGGCTACAAGGATACCTTATCTTGATGTTTTAAGGAATCATAATTAATGACCAACAAAGATTACAAAAGCATTCTTGATAACCAAATCTATAGGCAGTTCTTGACATAACAGTTATTTAGATGAGGTGTGGGCTAACAATTAACATGATCAAGTATTTTGTTTGTATCATTTGTTGATTAGGACATGCATCTCCCCATTAATAGGGATAATATAATAAAAAACCACACCCAGGCCAAAAACATGTACCATGCCATTGCCATTGTTATATATCCATTTCCTATTATTGTCATGTATCCTTCTATTCAACCTATCACTTGGGGAGAAACCCTCTTACCATTTTATCTAATTTATCAAACCATCATTATCCTTAGTAAGACCATACCATCCTATCATTCCATTCCTATTTAGACCAAAGCCTATTTTTAGTCATCTTACCCAATCCTATTTTGATCTTGGTTCCTTTGGTTCTTACCACACTTTTTATGAGAGGATTCCAATCAAGTTTAAATAATCAATACAATCCATGTTTATAATGACAGTCTATGAAATCAGTGTGATAGTTGATCTAGCAAGATATATTTCATCATATCACATTTGTTTATGTGAGCCTGATTAAAACTACCTATGGGCAAATCAGTGTCTCACTAGTCTTGCTACTAATTATAACCACCTATCAGAAAATTAGTATCATTGACCTATGCCATTATATCCTAGTTATAACTACCTATGGGTAAATTAGGGGTAACTTTTATTTATCATGCTTGCTGCATCACCTTACCATTATTGTTTTCGTTTGACTAGCCATTTTTTGGATTTGAGAACTTGTTGGGACCTAGTTGGTTTTTTCCTACCTTTTATGTGGACAAAATTACTATGACTTGAGGTTATTTTAGGACTATGTGGGTCATGCTCAATTCATGTTGAGGTCACCTCAGTCCCCCTTTCCATACGCTCTATCCATTTTATGAGCAACCTAAGCCAAACACTCACCATTTTGTGAGCAGGTATCTTGTCATTTTCTAATGAGTTAAGATACCTCAAAAATCTAAAAAACATTCATAACATTTCAATAAAAATCCAAAAATATTTATCCTTTCTAAGCCTAGGCAATTATCCTTGATCTACCTTACTAAGGCATTGTCATTGTTAGGATGCTTTCTTTTGCTTTTGCTTTTGTTTTTAGGCTTTCTATTTTTTTTATTTTTTTTTTGGGTTATTTGTTTGTTTGTTTTTTTTCTTGCTTATTTAGTTACTTTCAGCACTGTTGCCTTGACTCAGTTTATATGTGTTCATTGGGTGATTCCTTGGGCACATTATTCTTGAGTCCATCCATATTCATACATCAATATTATCATCATGGTTTTTATCATTGGTGTATTGTTTTTGAATGTTTATTGGATCGAGAGTCAGTACTTATGTATATTTTGGCTAAGTCTTCATGGTGTTCTATCATGAAGCCTACCATCACATGCTATAGCAAAAATTAGCTTCAAGAAGGTCTACAATCGATGGAGCTATAGAAGTTTCTCCTTAGCACTTTGGTAAATCTTTCCATCCCACCCTTGATCAAATCAACCCATTGACCATTCTAGTTGTATCATTGCTAATTAGGATGAACATCTCCTCGTTATCAAGCACAACTAAATCTTTTCTATTGATCATTCTTATTCTTCTATTAATCTCTTTCATCATTTTTTGATTGCTCATCTTTAATCTATATTCTAGGTTATATCCTTGAGTTATGATTGCTAATCAACCCTCACTAGGGCACAATCATCTTTAGCCAATCCAGGTCCACTTAATGATTATAACCACCTATGGGCAAATCATTATTTTGAATTTTATTCCTAATTATAAGCACCTTTGGGAAAATTATCATCCTTTTTACATCAATGCATGTGAGCATTTTCTTATTTGGATTAATCTCAACCACATGTTAATTCCACCTTTCTTCTTGATTCTTTTTTAGGGACCATATATCAACAAATGTGATGGCCACTCCCTTGAGGGGGCATCATCATAAGCTTCCCAAAACCATTTGGAGCTTTGTTCTTCAACCATCATCTTATTTTTGGCATACATGTCATATCTCATTATTTGAGAAGACATTGCTTTGCCTATAGTTTGCAATGACTTCTAAAATAAGGGCAAATTATAGACACCTAAATCTAGCCACCAATGACCTTCAACTAGGCTTTTGGCCAATTTCCACTTAAAATACATAATTTGGCCTAAAGCACTAAAACATGCTAAACGCTGTGAAATTGACATATTCAAGTGCCACTTTTGGCTAGGGTATCCCTAAATGGGGCAATGCAATTTATGGGCCAACTAACTTTGATCAGATCATTCTGAGTCAAAGTGTCAATTTTACACCTAGGTACTTTGGATTGCTTTTTCCTATCAAATCTCTTACACAAGATGTGTGCCTTTGTTATTTGTTTTTGATAACATCCTAAATGGGAATATGGATCTAACATCACCTTTTAATTCTAATCCAGTCAAATTTTGGATCAATAACAAGGCATTCTGATCAATCCAATTAATTTGTGATCAAGGTGCTTAAGCATGCTTAAGAGCTAATTAATCCAAATCAAGGCCTAATTAAGAATTCCATGGAAACTTATATAATTATTTGTTTTGGAAATGAATATGGAATATCTACATCATCAGGGGACCTTACTTCTTGGAAAGACATACCTAGGCCATAAATGCTACAAATATCAAGATTCATGCCTCCCATGTCTCTTAATTGATCCTCTATCCCAAATATTTATGAGTCTATTTATCAATTTTAATTTCGTAATTGGATTAATCCTTAGCCACACATCTCAATCTTGAGATGGATGGTTTATGTTGATTCTAGACATTTGCAAAAATCTATAAATAGGAGGCCTTACCACAACATTTCTAAGCTATTTTGGTGCAAAGTTATTATGCTCAAATATCTTTAAAGTCTTTATAATTAGTGTTACTGTGTCAAATTGATTCTAAGCCAAGCCAAGCCATAAGCCAAAGGTTCCAAGGAGAGATGGAGGTAGCCAAGCTTCCATTTCCAAGGACTTCATGAGCACAAGCTGAGCAAGCCATCACTACAAAGGCATTTGGAGCATCCAAGGAAGTTGAAGGAATTTTTGTGTTTTATTCCTTACTTTTTAATTGTGTTTGTCATTTATTTTTGTTAACTAAACTCTCTCTAGTGTCTATGCCTAGAGATATTATGCTATTAGTGTGTTTCTTTCATTTTGTTTTCATT
Organism: Torreya grandis; assembly: GCA_037957365.1. NCBI lineage: Eukaryota > Viridiplantae > Streptophyta > Pinopsida > Cupressales > Taxaceae > Torreya > Torreya grandis. The sequence goes on from JARHVA010004687.1 coordinate 1,044,215, forward strand.
TTGGAACTAACACCATACTAACCATCCTCTCTTGAGTCAAATTCTTATATCATAGATGGAACAATCAAGACATCCATGATTTACTCTATGACCTATTTTATTACATTAATACCAATAAGATAAATTTATATTTATAAAAAAAAATACAAAAAAAAAACTATCTAAAATCCTTTTTCATTATCCAATATCATCATAAATAATCAAAATACCACATTGAAAGCAACCAACAAACAAATTCACAAATAAAAATATTTTCAAGTTTTATGGCTCTCACCCAAGTTTTAAACTGAACCTTTCCAACATGACAACAAAGACAAATTTCCATAGGTGTTTTCCACTACAAACATATTTTATTTTTTAAAAGGATTGACCTAACAATGGTTACATGCCCAATCTTTGGTTTATACATATTGATCTATCAAAGCTACATGACATTTGAAAGCCACAAATTTTGCAACATATTAAATAGCCATTGTAAACCTTATTCTCAAGAAAAATTATATCAGTGTTAGCAACAAAAGTTGGAGAAAAATAATATTCTAACCACATTCACAAAAAAAGATTGATTCAAGCTCAACCCCCCTAACAATGGTTACATTCCAAATCTATGGGATATAGAAAATGAGCTAAGGAAAAATGATATGCCTTTGCTATCCTAATGAATAATAAAAATGAATGTTTCACTATGTAAAAACAAAAAAAGGTAACTTTTGCATAACAGATCTAACTGCAAAGAGAAAAAATAAATAATTTTTTGTGTGAAAATGATAGAGACAAGTATCCACATATATTTTACACAACAAACCATATTAAAAAAATATATAGTGTTACTTATATATATATATATATATATATATATATATATATATATATATATATATATATATAATTCCATTGTACTCACCTAAAAATGAATGTGTACCTAATCTCTTGTTTATCTTTGGTGATCACTCAAAACTAAAAAACATTTAAATCCCATAACCTATTCTTATATAAATCCTAAGAAGAGCCATAGATCTTGAAATAATTTTTTTATTCTTTAAGATGAAATTGAAGATTTTTTTTTTCAATCTCCATTTTCATTTTAAAGAGCACAAAAAAAACACAAATTAGAACTAGAAACAAATTCTCTATCTATGACTCTTACCCTTGTAAGCTAAGTCTTTCCATGATAATGATATAGAAATCTATACACAAATATTTTTCATCGTAAACCTCATTTAAAAAATATAAATGAGCTTAAATTGAGTACATTCCCAAACTATTATCCAGGCATGTTGAATTGTTAAAGTGACACAATGTTTCAAATCCATGACGTCATGAAAAAAACTATCTAAAACTCATTTTCAATCTCCATTATCATTAGAAAGAATTAAAAATATTGTATCACCAAAGAGAAACACAATAAATCATAACCATAAATCATTTATCATGTTTACCATAATGAAAAATACAACTATACATGGGTATGCTCAATTGCAAGGCTTATTAGAAAAAAGACCTCCCATAGACTACATACCGAAATTCTAGTGTATACATGTCAAGCTATCAAAACTACATGGTAATTCAAACCTATAATGATATGAAAAACCATATCATTTTGAAGGAAATAAAATTGTGTTATTAATAACTAAAAAACCAAATCATAACCAAAAATTGATATGAGGTTATGGATTCTATCTTTACAAACTAATGATTTACGTCATGAGGATAGAGAAAACCATCTATAAATATTATCCACCACAAAATTTACTATGAAAAAAATATTGCATCAGTTTCACCCAAAAAAATTAGATATATAAAATATCCTCACTCCATTTATGTAAAGAGACAAATTCAAATTTAACCCACATCCCAATATTTGTATACCCAAACCTTAGTCGATGCATGCATATTTATTGCACAAAATATATTAAACAAATGTTTTATTTGTACTAACCTAAAAAACATTAGGTTTTCCATAGACTTACCATCATTAAAAACTCACAATAGATGTTATTAATTAAATTAAGACCTATTGACCTTCCTTATCTATGACATAGTAGTCATCCAGCCAAATAACCTATGTAAAATACATTTTCAATCTCCACCATCATCTTAAATAATAATAAAATGTTTCAAGGTTTATGCCTCTCACCCTTGTAAAATGATCATTTCTACCATAGTGACAAAAACAATTGTATAGAGATATTTTATGTTGTAAACTTTATTTCAAAAAAATGAAGTAACAATGACTACATGACCAAACTCTGATCTATGTCTATTCAGATATTAAAAAATACATAATATTTTAAATACATGTGTACACACTTAAATTTTCTCACTTCGTTTATCATCACTGATATTATTATTAGTCGACACTAACATTGGTAATTTCATCTAATAATTACTAATCTCACCCAACTTCATCTAATTCCTCTTAACTCCTAATAATTTTTTTAACATCTCCTTCATTCATTTTATCATACATCAACCTTACCCCTTCCCATGTCTTCATTAATTCTTCTAATCTATCTTGATTATCACCTAACCCCACTTATTTATTATATTGTGATTTTTTAATTCACAATCCCACCTTCCTACCTACCTACTCCTAGGCTTTCCTACAATCTTATTCCCTATATAGATTCCCTAATGGAATCTATAACTCTCAACCACGGTTCTCTTTCTCTAGAGTGTTCTCTCTTTAGAGAATTCTAAGGAATTTTAAATTGTTTAGAATTCCCTCCTTCCTCTCTAGAGTATTCTTCTCTAGAATCCTCCACTAAATTTTTAATTCAATGGAAAATCTCCATCCATTTCCTATTTAAAATAAACCACCCCTCCATTGCAAAACTAACTATATAATCTATGAGCCTTCATGCTAAAATATTATATAAAATAAATATATCAAACTATCATCCAATTTAATTTGTCAAGACAATCACATTTTATCACTATTTTGAGGCTAAAGGTAATCCAATATTCATAATCACATAGTCTTTTTCTTTTTTTGATCTTGATTTAGAGCACTTAGCTTTTAGAATGCAATGCCGGTATGAATGATTCATTTGTCTTTGCATTGTAATCTTAATTGGCTCTAAAATTTCACTTGTAGATTGATAATTTGGGTATTTTTGATATAATTTAATATCTCTAAAAAAAATTTGAAATATATCATCTCATATTTGGTGATCACAGTGGGAGCCCTCCTTTGAGTTGACTTAGTGTGTTTGAAGTGTGATTAATTTAGCTTGCAAGTTGGATTGAACAAGAATTTGGGGCTCAAATTTTTAAAAAAATTATATTACTAGTGAATATCAATCTTGACAAACTGAGTAGCCAAGGTGCTTTTTCAAGTAATGAATTTGACCTCAATGGTCATAATTTTGAGAAAACCACCAACTTAATCGCTAACCTAACTTTCATTAAGTTTGTGTAAAATCGCAAATTGAAATAGGCAATTTTGAGATGTAGTTGTGATATTTATTTTTGGATTGAAATTTTAAATGAATGACTTATTATTTTTTGTTTAGTGTTTATTTTATAAAAAATCTAACCCCAACAAAATTTGTGATTTTGTTATATATAGTTATGATTTTGCTTTACACTTGAAATGCATGTAAATTAGATTTTGATCCAACTAATTAATAATTATAGGATTTTATAACGACTACATTATTTTGGTTTTGAACATAACTTAATTTTTTAGGAATAAAAAATCTCTTTTAAAGAGTTTATATGGTCCTTGGCTACTTTTATTTTGTGCAAAATCACCTATTGCTAGTTACAATATTATAGTTAAATTGTGACTAGTGATTTTGAAACCTATATATCTTAGGATCTTAGTAAAACTACCTTAAAAATTTTGAACATTTATTAGACTTTGTAAAGTTTTATTTCTGTCTCTAATTTTGTTTTGCAGGGACCAAAAGATTATTGTTATCAATTCAAAGCCTCTTTCCCCACCCTGTTTCAAAATTGAAGATCGCCTAGCTGTGGGATTTTAAGTTTAATTTACTTATTATCGGTTGACCATTTTCTTTAATCACAATATTATAATCTTTCATAAGTAATTAACATGGTTTTTAAACATTTCTTATTATCATCTAGTTAGAAATCGTTAGTATAAATCCATATCATCCCATTTCTTGTTAAATACTTCATTTTCTATATCAATTATACATTTTGTTTATCTATTTTGACTATTTGTAAGACAATTAAGAATATATCATCACTATGGTAAAAAAAAATTAGTAACCGTAACATTGTGTTCTATTTGATGTAATATTTTAACTACAGGATTACTCTTATTAGCGATTTTGAAAATAAGATTTTTTATTACTTATTGAAAAATTGCTTCTTTATTTTTATGATTTTGATTATAATCTATGGTTTTTCAATACCATTTATTTACAGTTGTAGTTTTGTAAAAATGTTTAATTATAGTTACAGTTTTGTAGGTTTTATAAGTGATTTTGAATATACTTAACCATGTGGTTACTATAATAGTATGCTAATTATTTACAATATTGTTAGTCTATATTTGCAATTTTGACTTATAATAAGTAATTTTGACTTTCTAAAAGTGATTTTGCATAACACTGACTATTTATGAGAAATTTTAATAACTCTAGTAGTAATTTTGTATTCATTTTTTGCCTTTAAATTATCTTTTTTTACTGCAATTTTTAACATCATTTTAAGTGTATTTTGAGTCATTCTGAGCATCCCACGTGTCCCAAATTGCCCCCAAACCCTATAAGGGGTGCTACCCCTTGAACATGCTAAGGGCTATTGCCCCTAGAGCCCTGAATCATGTCCCCTCATTTAAAAAATTCTATAGTGTAAAACCTGTGATTTTTTTAGTGTCTTTTAAGGCTTACTGGACTAACCTTTCATTTGGATTTTTATAAGATAAATTTATTGGAAATTTTGTCTTTCTTAAGACTAATAATATCTTATCTTTTAGGTCATATTTTTGTTTAATATCCCATCTTATAGGTTACCCCTCAATATTGCCAAATTGAAACTACTAGTCACTTGCTTTGTAGGACAACTATCAAAGATTTTAGCATTTTAAAAAGCATTATATATATATATATATATATATATATATATATATTTGTATATGTCACACTCAATTAATTGGTTAATAATTTTTTTATATTTTTGTCTTTAACTGAGGGCTACAGTAGTGTATTCTCTCCTCCATGTATCTTAGTGGTGAGTCTCTCATAATAAAAAACCACTAATAAAACCTTCTCATTTTTATTTTTTAGAGAGTAACATGATGTGGAAGTAACACCCATGCTCTTGTCATAGTTTGTTATGCCTATTTTTTACTCCTCCCTCAATTTTTTAAAATTAATACTTTTCTTTCATAGAGATGACTAGGTCATAAAGCTTATAACTGTGTCCAAAACCTAGTCAATTAATAGTATTTAGATGCGTATTTCCAATTAAATAAGTTTATGATGATTGGTTTATGAATTCATATTTATATTTTAAGTGGTTTTGAAAGCATAAATAGATGAATGAATTAAATATGCCTATATTTTTACCATTGATGAATGTTTGTGACCAGTTATGTTGTTTGTTAGTTAATTCATTACCAAATTACAATACAACATTTTCAATTTTAAATAGAGACACTGAGTATGGATTTATCATAACAATTTTTGGATTAGTTTTCAATTTTGATAGATTGAGTAGATTATGGTAATCAATTTCATATTTTCATGGTAATATGCAACTTGTTTTGACTCAAATGGAAGGATATATTGAATGGTAATAATGGTTTTCTAGTTAATACATTTTTAGTCACAAGTATATAAATTGACAATCATTACTATTACAGTTTGAGAAAATAATGCATCTCATGGTTTTTAAATCAAATACATCATTTGATTTATCATGAACTTCATTTGAAAATTCAGCTATGAGCTTTATGTGGATTTATTAGTGTGATGGATGGATCAGTTTGAAATAATGATTAGTTGTAAATATAGTTAACATTTTTTTTAATGTTGACATGTTAAGGTGGGATTGACATTTGGATAAATTATTTCCTAAGGCTATCAAAAAATCCTAAAGGGTCTAAGTGGTTAATCCCAAATCCTTTATTTCGCTAAAGTTCCTAATTCAAACACTACCTATACTAAGTCCTATAAAGTAATATGACTAATTTTTTGAGGAGCCTAATGGTCTGAAGGCTTATTATTTTCAAAGATTAATGTTTATGTCTCTAAACATGAAATCTTGAAGGTGACAAATTGTGGTTTCCAAAGGTGATGTATTTTAGTTTAATTGGTAATTCGAGACTCATGAATGATATAGTTGGCAAGATTGGTTGGCAGTCTCAAAGTATATAAACATTGTAATGGAAGGTTGAGTTGGTAATCCATTTGGTAGATTTTGTCATAATTTAGATGGCAAGGTGAGTTAATGTAAAGCATATCAGATGATTTGAGATCTTTTAAGATCATTTGGTAGTTTGAGGGACTTAATTCAAAGATTACATGCCTTGATTAACAAAGATTAGTTAAAGGTTTAGCAAAGGATTTAGTAGCCACTAAGTTTGAGGGCATATCTAACTTGGTTGGTAGAATGCTAAGTACTTGTATCAATTTTAATGAAGCCAATGAAAATTGGGCATGTAAGCAAGGTAGTTATGTCAAGTGATGTGGTTTATAAATAACTTCATTTTCATTATTTTGGTCCTTTTTTTAAGCTTTCTTATGGAAGTGTTACTTTATCAAGTTGGATTGTGGAGTTGTAGACAAGATTTGTGAATAGAAATTTTGAAGGAGTGTGCATCTAGGTTTGTCGTGAATAAAATGAATAAGTATTGAGGAATGTTTTGAGTTGTTTTGATTCAATTTTCAATTGCATGGAAAGAAAGCATTTCTAGTCTACATGTTGAGAAGCTTTCGATAAGCCATGTGTTTAAATATGTGCATGTATGTTTTTGGAAAGTTGAATGATGATTAAAGTTTAGTGGTTGAATATATCAATTCTTTTCATGAGATATTGAAGCAAATGGATTTAGTTTTTGATATATTCTCATGATAAGATAAGAATATGTGGCTTTCCTAGTTTGGTTTGAACATGATATTTGGGAATATATGATGATTTTTTTGTTGAATATGCATCCAATTTTGGATTTATATGAGTAATAAAGACTTTTATGGTGCTTTAAACATGTTTTTTATATTTTCAAAAGCCTCGTTGACACTTTGAGTGTTGTAGGGATGAACTTTGCGTGTTTTATTTCATGAATATTTTGAAGGGTTTGATTAAATATATGGTCTTTCATAAGAAGTGATATAAAAGGAAAGGAATGTGCTTGAATGATTTTAAAATAGTATCATTTAGTGGTGGATTTATTTTCTTTCAAACTACAGTTTCATGTATTCATGGGTTTTGAAGGAAAATCCTACATGGTTAAGTTTTGGAATTATAGTGTGTTAGACTTGGAAATAATGAAAGATTTTTGTCTGGGTTTTCATTTCAATTTTTAAAAGTTTTGTCTTATTGAAATATTTGATGTTTCATTTTATTGAGACCTTAGTTTGTGCATATTAAGTTTTTGTAAAAATTGGAATTTTTTGAAAGCATTCTAGGTTTTTGCTCAAGCATTTGAAATGAATGAACAATAAATAAATAGTTTTCCTTGGTTTTAAAAATATGATTTAGAAGATATATTTTAGACATGAAAGGTTATGTTTCAAAATTTTATTATCTAAATATTATACAATGATATGGTTTGAAATGCATCATTTTATGTTTGGAGCCTTATTGCAAAGATTATGAGATGAGTTTTGCATAGAGATATTATATGGATAGGCTATTGGTTTCTGGTATGTCATGAAGAATTTATTTGGATTTATTTTTCATTAAGATATTCTAGGTTTTCCTGTAGAATTCAAATTCGAAGATATTGCAAAGATTAATGGTTATTTGAAAGACTGTGATAAGTTGTTTTAGTATAGTGATGTTGAATGTTTTCTATGTGAAGAGGTCATGTTGATTCTTGTTAAAATTTATTGAAAAAGTATATATGTAGAAACTATAAATGGGTTATTTATTTTTTAAATAATGATTCAGATAGAGATAATAGTTTTGGTATACTTTGCAATGGTTTTGGAGTGATTAGAATTTGATACTTGAAATGACTTTTCATGAAAATCTGAGTACTTGAAATAACTAATTTTGCTAAGTTTGGCTGGTTCATAGGAGTATTTTGGTGAGGGATAAGATTTTAGAATTCTCCCCTTTTTTTTGTCTAAGTCTCTCTTGCAACCCATCTCTTTCTTTTCTTAGTCTCTAAATCTTTGAATTCAGGTAGTCATTATTTGGTGCAGGTGGATTACAAGGTGTAGAAGGTTGATAATAGGGCTAGTCATGAGAATGAGGGGGTTGGCATGGAGGTGAAGGGGGCTGAAATTATGGTAGATGATTTTGGTATTATGGAGGATGTGGATTATATGGGTCATATGGGCTATGGTAAGGTGGAAATGGGGGTGGAGAATATAAATCTTCCTCATAGGATGCCATGGATTATTATATAATATGTGAATTGAACCAAAATCATGACAAAGCCTTCTTACCTTTTAAACCATGAAACTAAAGGCACTTCTAAAATTGAGGTTGATTGTAAACATCCTAAAGATGCTTTACTCTGACCAAGATGTTTGTATATGATGTTGATGATATCTTTAGCTTCCAAATACACTCTAATGCCTTTAGAGTATGCTTCAAAGCACTTGAAATCAGTCCCACTGGGTGTTCCATAATTGTTAGCTTTCCAAGTTACACCCTAGATGAAAGGAGGAGTTTTCAGGTCCTTCTTCCAAATGTCGACTAACATGGGAATGGTCTAAGGTTATGGGTTTCCTATATCTAGACCAAACCTCTAGGATTTTTAATGAGTCTATCTCCTTCGATGTATCAATTTTGGCCTTTGCTTCTAAAACCTAAAACTGGTTAGGGTGAAAAGGGAGAAAGAGTTGTAAAAGTAAAACCTATTCTAACTTGTGGTGATGCACCATGAAGATTTTCCATCCACTCATACTTGAGCCTCTAAAACACTAGTGAGACATAAACAAATAATTGGATCTATGACTCCAGATGCATGTCATGCATCAACATTTCATGAAGAGGTTCATCAAATGAGTGAAACCTAAGGGAGATGATGGAGAGGCCTAGTTCAAGGCACTAATCCAATCAACATGTCCATAATTGGCTTCAATCAAATGATATAAAACACCAAACATAACCTGTATAACCAAAAAATCTACTAGTTAGGTGAGATCAAGACTTCACAAGGGTGAAGGATCTACCACATATACAAATTAGAACTAACATGAACACACTAGTCTAATATCATGAAATCTAAAAATAGTCTTCTTATTTATCTCAAGAGGTTACAAGGCTCAATCTTGTTAGAGTCTAGTCATGCCCAAGAGAAGGATAAATAATAATATCTTGAAGGCTATACTTATAGCAAAAGGGAAGCAAGAGAGAGGGAATTTTGGTGTTCAAAGAGTGCAAGAAATCCCTTCATATCAAAGAGTAAGGTGAAAGCCTTTGATTGTCTTTTACATGCATGTCTTAATCAACAAACATACCTCTTGTTATCCCACTAATCCTCAAGCCCCTATCATTGGCTGAGAGTGTTCCACTAGAGATAAGGGTTTTTTACATGATCAAATCATGTTTGAGTAGAATCAAATGCTCTTCACTGCCTCCCCAAATACCAACTCATCACCTCAAGACCCTAAGTCCACTTGCCATGCTTATGAGGATCAAATCCTCAAGTCTTGATACTGACAATCATTTCATGTCTTGGGTAGTAGAGTACGTGCTTTGATGATGATGGTCACCTTTGCATTTATTACGTATTCACCCATTTCCATATCTGGATCATAGGTCCCACCTATAGATGGAAAACTAATTTAAGGACATTGGTTTTCCCTATAGTATTTATAGTAAAACAGACCCATGGATCATTTAACACCTTCTAGACTCCATCAGGTCTATATAGACCCACTTTATCTCTATAGGAGCCAAGAGTTCACTATGTATGGATCCTTCTTTGGAAATGGTGAACCAATCATGAGAAAGAACCCTACATGGTACAAATTGCAAAAACAAAGATCAATATTCAACCCCAATGTTAGTTTCTTATGTTCCTCATACTTGACTGCATCAGTTGAACCATTCTATGGCATTTGAATGAGCCTTAATGGCATTGAGAAGACCCTACAAAGTCTTAATTTATATGGTCAAAAATGGATTCTTGACCCCCATCAAAAACCCTGGGCTCACCTTTGCTCTAATTAGCTATCAAAATTTGACTTGGCTCATTGACACATTAACTCTCATTCACTTCATTGAATCCTCTAGATACGAATAAACATGAGCCCTTAGATCTACCTTTGAATTATCAACCTTGTCTCCACTTTAGCCACATGCCAAACATGCATTAATCCTTATGATCTTATTGTTAGTCTACAGCCTCACACACTTGTGTCATGTGTCAACCCCTCAATCTCTTTGACCATTTGACTCATCTCATGATATTGGATTAAGATATATGATTGAGTGAGGACCGTTGATCTTATTGGGACCCACCATTCGAAAGCCAATGGCTAATCTATGGTCTTAAATTTGATAGTTTGTAAGACATATTTTAATGTTTACATAACCATCATTGACGTTCACACGACCATCAAATTTATGTTTAAAAGGACCTAGATTGTTCAAGCTTAAACTTGATGTTTGCATGAATGTCTTACTACACAGGTCCATATTTGAAGATTTATATCTTGAGCCAGAAAGCTCACGTGGGCTTGAAAATTTTTGAGGATGATCTTGGCATGTAAATTTGCATTTTTTCTTAATACTCTAATCACATGATGATTCTTGATAGAGATAATAAATTTACAAGTTGGTTTTTCTACTTGCTCTTTTATGATGTCCTAGTGATAGTTGAGCTCAAATGACTATGGGAAAAGTAGCAGAAATGCCTAGGAACCCAACTTTGCACATGTATAAATGAATTTACACTTTGATAAATGACCTCAAATTTGGCACATAGTAACTTGGGACCAACGTGAACAAACCCATGTGACCATTTCTTCTTGACTTATCCACACATGAAAACTATGATATCAGCAAAGTGTCCACTCAAAATTTATGCCACTAGGCCCAAGTGTCTCAAAGAACACCATGAAGAACCAAATGGATCCTAGGCACTTCTAAGCAATTCCAAGCATTCTTGGCATCCCATGGGGGCTATGTAAATCTAGTCCTATCTTTAAAAAATGAAAATTTACACTTTAAGTGAACTCAAAGTGTCTTGAAAGCCTTGTGAGCAAATTGAGATCCTTAGACCACTTGTTCCATTCAGAACCTTGTTTATCTGGACATAAGCTTGGTTTGTTGGCCAAAATGGCCAACAATTCTGGCAACTCATAGGGAAGCATGCCTGCTATGCTTGGAGAACCCAAACCATGTGCCAATCTTGTTCTAACATCTTGAAACAAAATAAAGACTAAAAAGAGAAAAACAAAATAGAAGGGGAACCTAAAAATACAACACAAGGACCACTAACCTATAGAAAAACTAGGGAAGGAACCAAAACAACCTACAAGCCTATGTAAATCACTTATTTAGAAGAAAAAAAAACCAACTACTAAAAAACTGACCTATATTGACTTCATTCCCCCAAGATCAAATGAGAGTTTTTTTTATGCAACATGGATCTTTAAAACATGATTGCTTCTCCTTAATGGCATCTTCTTGTAGATGGGAGCATATAGATGCTCATGTCTTCATGATGATGTAACTGGGCCTCTTGTCTCCATTCTCAAGTGTTGGGATTGAAGATATGGATCAAAAGCCCAATTATCTTCTTCCCAAACTCTTTTTTCTTGCATCAAAAATGCTCTCTCTACCTCATTAGTTAAGGGCTACAACTGACTCTGTTCCTTGGACTTCAAGTGGCCAACTATCACAATATCCTTAATGAGATATTTTTCTTTGGGATTTGATTGATGTAGTGGTGAGGCATATATGTTAAAGTAGAAGTATTCTAAGTCTTCCTAAAAATACATCTCATCTTGGTCAATATACAAACCATAAGACCCTTTTCTAATTTTGTCGTCTACCTGTAAGACATTTGGCTAACTACCCACCTCTTTCTCTTGGACAAGGGCATCACAAGGCTCTTAATCAACTGAGGCTTGATCTTCCTCTTCATCAATTAAGAGGTGTGATAAATCATCAATCCACTCAATTAGAAGCTCTTCTTGAATTGGTAGCTCGAAAGTTGCACTAATTTCTTTATCTAAAACATTAGCCTATCATTCATCTTCATTACTCAAATCTACCACACTAAGCTGCTCAATCTCACCTAAGAATTCTAGACATAAGTGTTTCCACTGGTCTTCCAATGGAGTCTTGAATTTAGTATCAATAACATTATTATGAATGCTATCATCTGATTAATCTCCTAAGAAAAGATTAGCTTGTGTTTCACTTGCTTCAGCTACATCATTAAGATAGTAGATCTACCCTTTATCACTCAAATCATGCTCATGCTCACCTTATAATCCATCAAGGTGTATAAGGGTTCTAATTTGGATTTCTTATTCATAGACACTAGAAGTGTCCTCTCTAAGGTGTTCTTGAAACTTGATTGCAACTACATCACTATCAATCTCTTGAATGATTGACCCTTCCTCTACCAACTTGGATAGTTTGTCCATTATACTTGAATGGCCATATTCTATTTTTGAAGTACTTGATTGTTCTTAAAGAGAGGAGAGGGTGGGTGAGTAGTAGGCATCATCAGGCTTCTTGATGTTGACAAGGGTATCTTTCTAAGTAAGGATCTTGAATGATCTCTTGTAAATATTTTGGGATTGAGGAGGGATTTGAAAAAGGGGGATAGGTATTTGAGTAATAGAAGATGAAAGATCAATAACAAACTTTACACCTTCTCCTTCTTTACTATCTTCCTTGTCAAGGGTGGGTATGATGAAATTAGGATCCATGGCCCATAAATGCTTCCATGTGGGTATCACCTTAGGTTCTTTGGCAGGTATAGGATCTTTAGTACAAGTGGATTGTTTTGGAGAAGGAAGGTGAAGGAAACCTACCTTTTGGGAGGTCAGGGGAAGAGTTTGAATGTGGAACTTAGAGAGTGGCTTAAACTTGATTTTCACCTCCACACCATGTTTAAGCTTGCACACCATATGAGACAAGTCTTTGAAAAAGTACCCTCCAACCTTAGTCATGATGTCACTACCCAAAAATAAGGAACGATGAGGCAATACATCTATTACCCTAAGGTGTTGTACAACTAAAAGATTGGGGTAGGCATGAAAAGTAAGTTGGAGGCTTCTAACAACATGAGATACTTTCATGGGAGATCCATTCCATTATAAATCAATGTTAGGTATAGGTTCATACCTCAGATTCAAAGTATCGGCTACTAATTTAGAGATAATAGAGAGATTTGCCTTGTCATTAAGTAAATAATTATGGACCAAAAAATATCCTATGACCAAGTAAGCAAGAAAGGGAGATGGGGTAACCAATTTAGCTGACTGTGGTTGGTTTGTAGGAGTATTTTGGTGAGGGATAAAAGTTTGGAGTTCTCCCCTTTTTTAATTATCTAAGGCTCTCTTACAACCCATCTCTTTATTTTCTTAGTCTCTCAATCTCTGAATTGAGGTAGTCATTGTTTGGTGTAGGTGGATTACAAAGGGAAGAAGGTTGATAATAGGGTTGGTCATGAGAATGAGGGGGTTGCCATGGAGGTGGAGGGGGTTGAAAGTATGGTAGATGATCTTGGTAATATGGAGGATGTGGATTATATGGGTCATATGGGCTTTGGTAAGGTGGATATGGGTATGGAAAGTAAAAATATTCTTCATAGGATGCCATGGCTTGTTATGCAATATGCAAATTGAACCAAAATCATGACAAAGCCTTCTTGCCTTTGAAACCATGAAACTAATCGTACCTCTAAACTTGAGGTTGATTACAAACCTCCTAAAGATGCTTGACTCTTACCAAGATGTTTGCAGGGTATGTTGCTAATGTCTTTAGCTTCTAAATACCCTCCAATGCCTTTAGAGTATGCTTTAAGGCACTTAAAATTATTCCCATCAGGAATGCCATAACTACTAGCACTCCATGTTATACCCTAGCAAAAAGGAGGAGTGAACAGGTCCTACTCCTAAACCTAGACTAACATGGGAATGGTCTAAGGCTATAGGTTGCCTATATCCAAACCAAACCTCTAGAATTTTTAATGTGGCTAGCTCCTCTGATGCATCATTTTGGACCTTTGCTTCTAAAACCTAAAACTAGTTAGGGTGAAAAAGGAGAAAGAGTTGTAAAACTAAAATCTATTCTAACTTATGGTGATACACCATAAATATTGTCCATCCACTCATACTTGAGCCTCTATGTTACCTTTTGAGTCACCCTTATTCAATTTTTTGTGAAATTTAATTAAGCAAGAGTCGAGTTATCATTTTCCCCTTATTAGTCATATCTTTGTTTATTAAGTTGGCTCTTTATTTTTAAAGTTCACCTGCCTATCATCTTTTGTTTGTGAAATTTATAAAGAATTGAACCTTTGCACTTGAACCATTCTCAAAGTTCAAGATTTTAATGGTTCAATGGGTTCAATGATTCAATGTTTCTCAAAGCGAACTATTTATCCCTTTGTGTATTTCAATTATGTCTTTAAACCTTCCGATTGAACTTGAACCATTTTTTGAGGTTTAAGAGTTCAACGGTTTAAGAGTTTAATACTCGATGATTTGAAAGGATTTGTGTTCACTCAATTCCCTTATATAAATTAATGTATCACTGAACCTACCACTTGAACCTCATAGCGGAGTTCAATAGTTCAACAGTTCACTGTTTCAAATTTCAAAGTTTCTTGAAAAGTCATGTGACTATTGGTCAGTCTATGTAATTCATCTCATATCTTTGAACCTTCGAGTTGAACCACATTCCAAAATTTCAATGGTTCAAAGGTTCAGTGACTATACTCTCATCTCACCCTGAGGCTTTCTCTAAGTCAAAATTAGCAGGAGATTTAGAGGAGAATATATCTGAACCTCATTATGAAGCAAAAAGTTTTAACTTTCACAAGGTTATAGATAATCATTATTCATCAAGTTTGCACATGAAAAATGCTTGCCATTAATGCATAAATTAGAGTTCATGTCTTATCAAGCATTTTTAGCATGTATTGTTTCAGCTGATCATTATTCGACTTGGTTAATATCTGTAGCCCTACCCAGACCATTGACAAGAGATCACATGATTCTGAAAGTAAAAGATAATATGGTGTTACTAAACAGGCTAAAGGGTAATGCTCAGGGATATTATTGGGAAGACTAGATGTACTTTTTCATACAGGTGATCCTCCAAGGAGAGCAATAATTGGATTGGGTAGAAATTGTAGCTAAATGTTTGCATCTGGGTCTGAGTAATTATTTGGGGAATAAATATTTTTATATGTTTTCATACCTCTTGCTTGGCATCTACAAGATAATGGGTAGGGCTACCTCATGCGCCCTTGGTTGAGGACAAAAAAATTTATGACTATTATTCACAATTACAAATGCATAATTACTATGAGAATTACAAGAGGGTTAATGATGTTTTTACCAGGAGAATGACTTATGAATTAGCAAACAACATCAATAAGAGGATGTCTAATGAGGCTAGGCAACTGATCAGCATTTATGGTAGTTTCTTTATTCAAATTTC
>JARHVA010004687.1:1065000-1471592 GCA_037957365.1 Torreya grandis
CATGGTCTTAAATTTGATAATATACCTGATGTATTTTAATTTTCACATGACCATAATTAGCATTCACATTGACCATAAAATTTAATATCAAAATAACCTATCTTGTTTGAGCTTAAACTTGATGTTCATGTGAACATCTTACTACATAGGTCTATCTTTGAAGATTTATATCTTGAGCCAGAAAGCTCGTACAAGTCTAAATTTTTTTAGGATGATATTGGCATGTAAATTTGCATTTGCACTTGATCCATTGGTTACATAATGATTTTTGAGTGAGATATTGAATTCAAAAGTTGGTTGTTCCACTTGCTCTTGCATGATGTCTTGGTGACAATCGAGTTCAAATGACTAATTATGGGAAACCTAGCAGAAATGCTTGGGAGCCCAACTTTGCACATGTATAACTCTATTTATGCTTTAATGGAGGACCTCAAAATTCATGCATAACAACTTGGGACTAATGTGAATAAACCCATGTGACCATTTCTTCCTGACTTGTCCACATGTGGCAACTATGATGTCAATAAAGTTTTCACTCAGAATTTATGCCACTAGGCCAAAGTGTCTCAAAGAATACCATGAATAAGCAAAAGGATCCTAGGCACTTCTAAGCCATTCTAAGAATTCTTGGCATCCCATGGGAACTATGCAAATCTGGTCCTATCCTTAGAAAATGGCAATTTACTCTTTAAGTGAACTCAAAATGTCTTAAAAGCCTTGTGAGCAAATTGAGATCTTTAGACCACCTCTTCCATTCAAAACCTTGTTTATCTAGACATAAGCTTAGTTTTAGGGACAAAATGGCCAACAGTTTTCATAGGATTTTTATAGTCAAACTTATCATAATGTTACAAGTTTCATTGATTCAAGCAATAAATAGGACTTAGATAGGGATAATGATGATTTGTCATAACAAGAAATTGAACCTAAAGAGGAGAAGAATGAAGAGTTTAGTACAAAAAATGTCTAGGGGGACTTCCAACCTAGAGGCAACCATAAGGGAGTTCATGTTTATGTCAAACCCATTACTAGCATGGGTCATTTTTCTTTCAATTTTAACTTGAATGATGAAATTGAACAGTTTATACAAAAATTACAGATGAAGGTGGCCATCTAGAGACTATTGAGTTTAGAAATTTCAAATGAGTTTGATAAGTTAAAAGCTTTGTTATCCCAAGTGAATTTTCCATGGTAAAAGGTGACAATCAGAAGGAGAAAGAGGAAGAAGTGAATACCGACCTATCTCCTTAGGGTATAAGGAACAGTCATAATGGAGGTGGAGAAGAAGACAGGAAGGAATGAAAATAAGGAAAGGAGGAAACCAAATTTATAGGGTTGAAGAGGAAGAGGGATACCACTAAAAATATGCAGGGCATTGGTAACCACACTAGAGGTAGGGAGAAGAAAAATTATAACATTAAGACCATTAAATTGGTTCTCTACTCAGAGTCTGAAGATTTAGACTGTTAATCTCCTGTTGTCTAGTTTTTTGTGTTCTTTATTAAGGTTTTTTGGCATCCATTTGATAGAAGACTGTGGTATTAGTTAGTCCTTGATTTCAATAATCTCTATTTGTTTTTGTACTTCTATTTTATCTTGTTTATCTTTTATGCTTTTTTGTAATGGGCACGAGACCCTTAACTCATCTATTACCCTTAACTAATAAAAAAATAAACCCATCCCATAATAATGTTCTATTGAGAGTATTAGTGGTTTTTTAGGAAACATTTGCTGGTTTGTTAATTCAACAATTTCAATTGCTGCTCATGTAATTTTGATAATACTTTAATACAATATTTCTCTTATTAAAAATGCTATTTGATAAGTAATTTTTTTTAGAAATATATCTATTTATTTATGTTCATTTGTGGTAACCCAAATACAAATATTATGAGATATGAGAATGCCCAACATGCCTCTCAAAGAACTTATTGAACACCCTCACTAGTATGTCTTCTTCATTTTCATATTTTAATCTTATTATTAACAAAAATGACATTGCACTCAGAATTTATAATTCTTGTTATCCACATTACAATTAATAACTTATACTAATACTTTTTAACATTCTCCTAAATATGATTAGACTATTTAGACAACACTTTCATAGCCACAAAAATAGACACACGCATGGCATTCATGAAACTAACATACATATTCTATTTCAAAATTGAAATAGCCAAAACACATAAACTTTGAAGTGTAATAAAATTTAAATGTAAAATTATAACAAGACAATATACTCATTTAACATGAATAATAATAAGCCATTTTTCTTAGAAATGGAATTAAACTATGCAAATAAAGAATACATACTAGAGAGTGTGTCCAATAAGTTTTTAAATCAGAAAATGGTTGTCTTAAGCCACATTAACTTATCTCGTTCAACATCTAAATCCACACTTTATAGACAATGGTCCAAAATCCTACAATTTTTTGTGTGTGGCATAAGTTGTAAGTAAACATGTAATAGACATCAAAGATTATATCCTATTTTTTATTGGTGAACATAAGAAAATGACAACTAATTAAATATTTAGATGACATGATTTTAGAATACAAAATTTTAGATTGAACATCTTAAAAATAAATTCTACATCCAACATTTATCAAAAACTAGATTTTTTCTACCTTGTATAGTCAAAAGTACAAATATATATAAAGTAAAAAATGTCTCATAATCACACAACCATATTGACATTAGAATAAGATGGCAAAGTTTACAAGTAATTTCAGTTATGTGATGGGTTTATCATAAGGAAATTGAGTGTTAATACTAATATGAAAATGAAGAAGTCATGCTAGTGAGTTTATCCAATAAGTTCTTCGAGAGACATGTTGGGCATTTTCAAATATCATATAACTACAATGACAAAGTGATATTTCTATTTGAGTTACCATAAACAAAAATATAAATATAAAAATATTACCTCCAAAAAATATTTATCAAATACAATTTTTTAATAAGAGAAATGTTGTATTAAAATATTATGTAAATTGTTGAGTTAATAAGCTAACAATTTTTCCCACAAAATACACTAAGCTTCTCAACAAGACAAACATATATATGACTAACAACTTATTTTTTATGTAGCGTTGGAATAATGCATATTTAAGCTTACCTAGGGTTAATAGGGTAAGTTATTTATTACCAAGGGTTAATTTTATTTACCTCAATTAATTTATTTTATTGTTGAGAATCTCTCAACAATATATTTGTTCGTAGTATGAGAAAACAAATAGTTTGTTTTCTCTATTTTCTAATCACTACAAATAGTTTGTTGTCATGAAACAAACTATTTGTATTATATATACTTTACAATATATGAGAAATAAATGAGAGATTAATGAGAGAATACAGAGAATTTTGTGGATTATCACCTATTTTTTAGGTGTGACAAATTTATTTTATTCTCTGGTATTATTTGTAGGTTATTTGTTGTGGGTTCTTTCTCCTGGATTGATCCTGTGGATCTTGTGTATCTCCTGCTCATTATTTCATGGTATCAGAGCAAGGAGTTCCAATTGAAGATTCTCTTCCCTATAATTTTTTCATCTTTTAACACATTCAAAAACATTATTTTATTGATGTGTTATAGATATTTTTTATTCTCTCAAATTCTGGTTCTTGTTTACAAGTTTTTTTTAGAAAATTATGTACTTTATGCTCATTAAATGACCATACAAATTTCCAAAATCAGATTTTTTTTCATAAGCGCATATAAAATCAAGTCATGAATCCATTTCAATTTGAATTTTTTCATTTAATGCTGGCCGTACAGCTCTTTCCTTCAAAAATTTGTTGACTGGTTCTTGCTGGCACACTGCACTACCTGTTCATTTTTTTGATGTGGCAGATCATATGGTTGACTTTTTTGAAATTTAAGACCTGTTTGTGAAACCTGACTATTGTACCTTTCATTCCATATAAATTTGGATGAATTTGGATCAGGCCATATAGCGTTTTGGGAGGTTACAATAGGGTTTTAAAATCTACTTTTTTGTCTGTTGCATCGTTGTATAGTTTTATCATTTTTGAAGGCCTTATGCTAGATAAAATCAAATTCTAAAAATTTCATGTGTTATCAGACTTCCCAAGCTTTCATTTCAAGCTGAGAAGGATGGATTTGGACTAGGCCGTATAGTCCTTTGGGCAGATCCAGTGGAGCCATTTTGCATTTGCTGAGAGGTGTTTTTTCCTTGGCCAGTTTACAAAATTTCTCAGATATTTCCCTGATCACCATGCCTTGCTAGAAAAAAGTTTATTTCTGATAAAACTAAAGATTATTCAGCTATTATCTCACATGTGTGAGTAATTTTGGCTTTTTTATATTAATTTTTTTAATTTTTAGTGGTTTAAATGCAAATCTCTAGCTTTGAAAGTTCAAATTTGACTTTGCTAAAGCGACTAGAGATATTATGTTAAAATTTTGAAGGGAGGAAGTCTTGGGGTCAAATCCCCCTACAATTTTTTTTCATAAAGCCATTTTTTTAATTTTGTATAAGCTAAGGCTAAATTTTTTTCATCGAGAGACGTTAAATTGTAATGGGAGGGGTATTTTTTGAGGAAAAATGAATGTCTAGGTTGTTCTTCTCAACATCAACATCTTCCTCGGGAATGGAATCCTGATTGTTTGAACCCCTAAATTCTACAAATTACCATGTTTGGAAGCTGAAAATTCAACAACTCCTTCAATCAAAGGGCTTATGGAGAATTTTTTTTGAAACAACACCTACAGTATTCACCACTGAAAAAGACAAATATGCACATGGTTGTAAGCAAGATGAGGCTCTTGGATTGATTTGCCTCAACATCTTAGATAATCTTCAATTTCACATTGCAGATGCTACTACGCCAAAAGAGGTATGGGAAAAATTTAAAAACCTATTTGGCAAAGTTAATGAGTTTAAAATTTTGCAATTAGATGCAGAATTGAGTACTCTCTCTCTCTCCATCAAATTTCCCTTCAATAGATGAATTCTTGGCAAAATTCAAATTTATAAGGTTGCAATTGAAAGCTGGTGACAAGGATAAAAGTGATCAGGAGTGCATTTACATGATTTTATCAAAGTTGAAAGGACCATATAGTGTTTTTTCCTCTGCTTTCTATACTATGATGGATACATTAGGTGATGAATTCAAATGGCCTTCCTTTGAAGTTTTTTGTGAAAGATTGACTAGGGAGCAAACAAAATTAATGGCCTTAGATGCTCTACCTGGTCCTAGTCATGCTCTAGTTGCTAATTCTTCTAAAGGAAAACCTTCACCTAAGTCTAAACAAAAGCAAGCACCTTCAAATAACCCTCCAGAGTCCACCACCCAAACACCTCATCATTCTAAATCTACTAAGACCAAAAAGTCCTTTACGCAAAAGAAGAAAAAATTTGGTCCATGTAATTTTTGTGGTGGTCCTAATCATGATGAAAGTAGATGTTTTAAGAAGATGGAAGCATTAGAGGTAGTGGTAAGACAACACAAAATTTCCATTCCGTCTCCATCTCCTTCTACTTCTCCTACCGAGAAAGGGAAAGCACTTTCAGCCAGGGCTATATCTTCATGTCATGATCAGTGGATTTTTGACTCAGGTGCTTCTCACCATCTAACACATTCTAAGGATCTATTGTCTTCTCTTATAGATTGCAGCACATCACATATTGTTATGGGTAACTCCTCACAGATTAAAGTTTTGGGATCTGGTACTGTTGATAAACAGGATGGATGTTTTAACAATGTATTGCTTGTACCCCAAATCTCTTCTAATCTTCTCTCTATTTATCAAATATGTAATTTTGGTACTGGTAAAACTATGGAGTTTACTTCACATGATGTTGTAATAAGAGAATGTAATGATCTTAGTGAGATAGTTGCTACATGTACAGCAAACCATACTGCAAGATTCTATACTTTTGATAAGTTTGAGTCTTTTATGTCTTTTGGTTCTTCACTTATAGCACATGGTAATAATCTCAGCAAATTGTGGCATGAGAGATTAGGACATTTGAGTTATGGATATATGCAACAGATGAGTACAAAACATCTTGTAAAAGGCCTTCCTAAGGTATCATGTATTGATGGGGTGTGTCCTAGTTGTCTAGTTGGTAAACAGCACCAGGATCCATTTCTAGTTGGTAAGGCCACACGTGCAAATGCACCCTTAGGGTTGGTTCATAGTGATTTGATGACTTTTCCAACTGATTCTTTTTTAGGGGCTAAATATGCACTCACATTCATTGATGATTTCACTCGTAAAACTTGGGTATATTTTCTCAAGTTGAAAAGTGAAGTTTTTGAGACTTTTAAGGCCTTCAAAGCCTTTGTTGAAAAATAATCATCTCTTCCTCTTAAGAAGATACGCACTGACAATGGGGGGGAATATGACAGTAATGCTTTCTATGATTTTTGTATTGAGCATGGGATACAACTCCAGTTCACTATACCACACACTCCTCAACAAAATGGTGTAGCAGAGAGGAAAAATTGAACATTGAAAGAGATGGCTAATTGTATGATTCACTCTAAAAATTTGGGTCCATAATATTAGGCTGAAGCTATAAATTGTGCAAACTACATTCAAAATCGTATGCCTCACAAAGTTGTACAAAATATGACACCAAAAGAAGCTTGGTCTAGGATCAAGCCTGATATTTTAGATTTTCACATCTTTGGGAGTCAAGCATGGGCATTCATTCCTAATGAAAAATGTAAATCATTGGAGAAGAAAAGCCAACCACTAATTTTTGTTGGTTATTGTGAAGATGTAAAAGCCTACCATCTTTTTGATCCTGTCACACATGATGTGTTGTTTCGATGGGATGTTCAGGTTGATGAGCTACCCACTCCACAAGAGTGTACATCTAGTTCTTCTTCTCACCCTCCTTCTTCTACTGAGGATAGTGAGGATTTGCTTTCTATTGTTGATGATGATGATGTTGCACTTGTTTAGCCACCATAGCCATCTTCTTCGCCACCTTTGCCTAAGTGGGCAAAGATCACTCTACAGGTAGTTGGTTCTTTTGTTGGTGATCCATCTGATTCTTGTTGCACTCGCTCACAGACATCTAGTGTTGCTCTTTTGGGACAAGCTTGTACAAATGATCTAGTTTTGTTTTTTGAGGCTATTGGTATACCCAAGTGGGATGTTACTATGTATGATGAATATTCTTCACTGATGAAGAATGATACTTGGGATCTTGTCCCTCTTCCTAAGGGAAGAAAACTTGTAAAATGTAAATGGGTATATAGGACCAAATATGTTGTAGATGGATCAGTAGATAAGTACAAAGGTAGATTAGTAGCTAAGGGATTTTTACAGGTTGAAGGGGTTGATTACTCTAAGACCTTTACCCTTGTAGCTAAGATGGATTCTATTCAACTTGTACTCTCTCTTGCTGCTTCACATTCTTGGTCAGTTTTTCAAATGGATGTGAAGAGTGATTTCTGTCATGGTCATCTCCATGAGGAGATCTACATGGAGCAGCCTCCAGGATTTGTGCAGGACTCATCATTGGTTTGTAAACTCTGTCATTCTCTTTATGGCCTCAAACAAGCTCCTAGAGCTTGGTACGTGAAGATGGATAGTTTTCTTTTGAGTTCTAGTTTTATTCGTTGTGAGTCAGATCACAATGTATACATCTTCAAGCAAGGTGAGGAGCTTGTCATTTTGGTTTTGTATGTTGATGATCTCATCCTCACTGGCAGTTTAGATTCTTGATACATGACATCAAGGACAAGTTGGTAAATAGGTTTGATATGACAGATCTGGGACTTCTACATTATTTTCTTGGTCTTCAAGTTTTTTAGCCTTCTGAGGGCATCTCTATTGGACAACAAAAGTATGTGACAAATCTTCTTCATCGATTTGGCATGGCTGATTGTAAGCCTGCACCCACTCCATATCAGTCAGGTATTGTGTTGTCTGTCACTTGTACGACTCCTCTTATTGATTCCACTTTGTATAGGCAACTTGTAGGTAGTCTTTTATACCTGACTCATACCCATCCCAACATCACATTTGTTGTGAACCTTGTCTCTCAATTCTCACATGAGCCTCATGAGAGTCATTAGCAAGCAGCCAAGTGTATTTTGTGCTATATTCAGGGCACCACTCACTTTGGTATACATTACACACCACAGAGTTCTACACAGCTTGTTGGATACACTGACTCTGATTAAGCTGGTGATGTTGACACTCGCAATTCCACTTGTGGATTTGCTTTCACACTTGGTTCAAGTCCAGTTGCTTGGGCATGCAAAAAGCAGACTGCTATTGCATTATCCTCTATTGAGGCTGAGTATCAAGGTGCTGTCAAAGCTAGTCAGGAGACACTTTGGCTTTGACAGTTGCTTGGAGAGTTTGGCTTCACACAACAGGGTCCTACTACTCTTTGGTGTGACAACCAAAGTGCGATTGCTATTTCATGCAATCCTATTGAGCATCAATAGACAAAACACATTGAGATTCACATGCACTTCATTCGACATCTTATTCAGGATGGAGTTCTTTCTTTGGAGTTTGTGCCTACAGCTGAGTAGATTGTTGACATCTTCACTAAACCTTTGGCTTCTCCTCATTATCTTCAGTTGCAAGCGATGCTTGGGGTGAAGGAAGTTGTCCTTGGAGGGATTTCCCATGAAGTCCTTCCTTTATTTTTCATATATTTTGATTGGTTTGTACATGGGTACCTTATCAGGCCTAGTAGCCGGGACCCATCTTTGTTTGTCATTCTCCCTATGCTTCGCTTAAGGGAGGGTGTTGGAATAATGCATATTTAAGCTTACCTAGGGTTAATAATGTAAGTTATTTATTATTGAGGGTTAATTTTATTTACCTCAGTTAATTTATTTTATTGTTGAGAATCTCTCAACAATATATTTATTCCTAGTATGAGAAAACAAATAGTTTGTTTTCTCTATTTTCTAATCACTACAAATAGTTTGTTGTCGTGAAACAAACTATTTGTATTATATATACTTTACAATATATGAGAAATAAACGAGAGATTAATGAGAGAATACAGAGAATTTTGTGGATTATCACCTATTTTTTAGGTGTGACAAATTTATTTTATTCTCTGGTATTATTTACAGGTTAATTATTGTGGGTTCTTTCTCCTGGATTGATCCTATGGATCTTGTGTATCTCCTGCTCGTTCTTTCACAAATTATGCAAAGATAATACCTAAATTAGAACACAAAAAATTCACTACATAACAACCTCAAAATATTATCAAAATATGTTATTCAAAATCACTGGAAGACTACAACATGACCATCACCAAAATTTCTAGGCATATATATAACAACTTGACAAATTTTAGGAATGTTTCCAACTTACAACAATGCTTTCTCATTGCTTGAATGTTGGATCACCAATCTCTGCAAGGTATATTTATAATACAAATAATGATACATTATTAAATACATTTATCATCTTGGAAAAAATTAAATTTAATGTATATTAATTATCAAATATATCTCAAGTGTTCTAAGTGTTCTAAGTGAACAGGCACAACAAAAATGCAATAAAAATATTTCAATTACAACTCTATCGTACCTATTTGCTTATAATAAAACAAGGATATGATATTTCATGTCTATTACATGTTTGGTTACAACTTACATCATTTAATTTCAATTATACCATACAATTTTTCTCATAATAAAATTAGGATATAATCTTTGATGTTAAATTACAACGTACAAGTTATGTCACATATAAAACTTCTATAGGATTTCAAAGCATTGCTTGTACAATATGGATTTAGATGTTGAATGGGATTAGTTTATATGGTTTAGGACATCTATTTCCTCAATAAATAAAAGTAATGAATCATTATTTTAATTACCAAAATTTTTTAAAGTATTCACTCACAAATATATATCTATTTGTCTCTAAATCTCAATAAAAAAATTCAAAATAAATGTTTCGGTATTGCATTGATATGAGATTGATACTAATAATTTGTTTTCAAAGAAGAATCTACGCCAGCGCAGATCAGTACAAGATATGTCGTCCTACCGCAGATCAGTACAAGATATTTATGATAACGTTTAGTCGTTCACATTATGTTTTAATATACTCGGCATCCTTACAAATTACTCGAGTTAATTTATTTTGGGGTATCACTTGGACCACAATCTCTTCCAACTTGCTTTCCTTCTCAATTAATTCATTCTTCTTCCTTTTAAAAAAAAAAAATTATTAATCTTCTTTATTAACTTATTTTATTTACCTGCTTACATTTATAAGTTTATTGACTTGAAATCAAAACCTACAAATTGTATGTTCTATATTAAGTAAGAAAAAACTTTCGTTTGAGAGAGGCTACGATAAATCAATAAATTGTAAGTGCCTTGTCAAACATTCCAATTTGATATTTTGGTGAGAACTTACTTTTACAAGTTCATTGACATGATATCTACTAGATATTGACATTCTATAAAAGTATTCAAGATCTTTGCCTTGGAAAATTGGCTTCACGTCATTTTTTAGTTATCGGAAGTTAGTTTACCCAACTTCCAAGTATAAATGAAATATTTCATCACTATGTAACAACAATTTCGTTACCACTGGTTAGTGTAGACCAACAATTTTGATAATATTATATTGTTTGTGAATGAACTAGTAACATGACAACCATTCTCCATTTAATTTTGTGTTGTTGGTGTGTAAACTGTTATGCATTTAACCATGCATATAAACCCATGTGTGTATGAATTTTTGCTCAAATGTCTACAAAGTGAATGCATATGCTCATATACTTTGTATCAATGTGCCAATTTATCTATCATGCATATGAACCAATATGATGTATGAACCATATGAACATTTGAAATCTATTAAACTTGTACTCTGGGCTAATTAGTTATTCATGTATGATTATGCCTCTATGACAAGCCCACTCTAACGCCCCCTATTTAATATGATGGATGTATCCTATAAATAACTCTTCTTAATACAAAAAATTAACTATATCATGTCACGTATAAAGATAACATGTTCTTTATTTTTGATCATGTATATGTATATGTATATAGATATATATATATATATATATATATATATATATATATATATATATATATATATATATATATATATGTATATGTATATGTATATGTATATATATATATATATGTGTATATATATGTGTATGTGTATATGTATATGTATATGTATATGTATATATATATATATATATATATATATATATATATATATATATATATATATATATGTATATGTATATATATGTGTGTGTGTGTATATATATATATGTATATGTATATGTATATGTATATGTATATATCTATATATGTATATATGTATATGTGTGTGTGTGTGTGTGTGTGTGTGTGTGTGTGTGTGTGTGTGTGTGTGTGTGTGTGTGTGTGTGTGTGTGTGTGTATAGCATATGAACCAATATGATGTATGAACCATATGAACATTTGAAATCTATTAAACTTGTACTCTAGGCTAATTAGTTATTCATGTATGATTATGCCTATATGACAAGCCCACTCTAACGTCCCCTATTTAATATGATGGATGTATCCTATAAATAACTCTTCTTAATACAAAAATTTAACTATATCATGTCACGTATAAAGATAACAACATGTTATTTATTTTTTATCATGTGGAAAATATGCCGCACACACACACACACACACACACACACACACACACACACACACACACACACACACACACACACACATATACATACATACATATACATACACACACACACACACACACACACACACACACACACACACACACACACACACACACACACACACACACACACACACACACACACACACACACACACACACACACACACACACACACACACACACACACACACACACACACACACACACACACACACATATGAAGTATAAGTATCTATGAATAATAATACACATTAATGTTTCATGATATAGATCATGACTCCTCAATGTCAACAATCTCATCAAGCAAAAGTGTTAGTGTCAAACATAAATCCAAGGGACACATACAATGGATGTAAAATGTCATAAAAAATAAGACCAAGGGCTATATGTAGGTGGAAATAAAATTTCTCAGAAAGGAACATCAAGGATGTCACATCAAGCAAGGCCAAGGGTCACACACAATAATTACACATAAATTATCATATCATGTAAACGAGTAACAATATGAATGGAGCATAAAACAATTAACTAATAAAAATGTCATAGAATGTTATAATATATAATAGAGAAACCTATGGAATAAGATGCCCCCAATATCAACATGGCCACTGGATAGAGGGAAAACTAACATTTGCATGTCCATGTGTAACATGTATGTCCTGTATAGTACTTAGATTATGTCAAATGCATCTATGTACGTAAAAAATATGACATATACCAAACATGTGATAAATAATATATGTATATATTATAAATTAAATATCATGTCATGCTCAAGATGCAATTTTTTTATTTTTGCATATTTTAATGCTTTTGTATTTTTTTATTTTTTTTGGAATATTTAGAATTTAGAAAAGCTAACCAACGATCCACTAAATAGGAGGAACATGGAGAGTGCCTATATTGCATATTGGATGGCTTCTATGACTTGGATGGGAGGCATTAATTATAGGTGGATCGGGATTTGATAAGGAGTCTTACATTTTACCATATCTTTCATGATCACTACTCTTAGAAATTGAGATATGATGAGTGGTTCTATAACGTTGAGGGCTTTGTGGTGTTCAATGTGTGGTAGGAGGTTATCTCACTACATGTGTTTAATGTAGGGCATGCTTAATTACCCATGGTGCTAAGTATGTACTATATAAGGTGGTGGCTTATGTGGTCTCTAAGTAACTCTTTGATGTGATTAACACTGAATTACTAGATTTGTAGATGGATCCTATGTATGTGTACCAATAAAATTTATATGTTCATGTTGAATAGGTGTATAAACCATATCTACATAATGATCTTGAATTTGTGTATAAACCCTTTTTAAATAATGATGTTGAATATTTGTTTCAACTAGTCATGATGGTGGTGGGTGTAGAGGGGGAAATATCACTAATTGTAGAGGATACTCATACTGTACACCTAGATTTGTGACCACTTTACTGTAACATATTTATTTTAGGTAACAATGTATTATAGAGGGAAATACATAAATTTTCTACATCCATGGGTTCCATAATATCATGTCAAAGACCCCATTACTCTTTAAAACTAGTAATGGTGTGATTATTATGCAAACCCTGACTGCAGAGGTGGTACTCTATGTTATCCTTGATGTTCAATAATGATTTTCACACCCTATGGCTAATAAGAAGTTACTAAAATCATATGAAGATAGTTTCCAACCTTTTTGTGGAAAAAATTAAATGAATTTATTTTTTCTATTATTATTTTGAGATACTGTTAACTTGCACTTTCCTTTGATACAAATGCTCTTGATTCAATTTTGGCATACACATTTATGTGGAAGGATACATAATCGTGCTTGGATTGTATTTTGCCTTACATTTTTTAATCCAAATATTAGCCAATTAAGGCATAATCCTAATATAGGAAAACCCTAATAGGAGAGTGAGTTGATAAAAACAAGGGAAAAAGAGAAAAAATGATCATTTTCACAACAAGGAAGGGGAAATAAAAAATCATGTCTAAAAATAAAACCTTAAGTTGGAATATGAAAACCTAAGGGAAAACCTTAGGATTTTGTATTGTTCAACATGTGTATGGGTTCACTAATATGTTTTAACCTAATTTGGATTATTTTATATATATATATATATATATATATATATATATATATATATATATATATATATATATATATATATGTATGTATGTATATATATATATATATGTATATATGTATGTATGTATATATATATATATATATATATATATATATGTATGTATATATATATATATATATATATATGTATGTATATATATATATATATATATATATATATATATATATATATATATATATATATATATATATATATATATATATATATATATATATATGTATATATATATATATATATGGCATTAAAACATACATCTAAACATAACAAACTGAGACTGATTCTTTTGATTTAAAAAGGACATATGCACTAAATATAGAAATTACTAAAGAGATCACAATATTCAAATTTTTTGGTTGACATTCTTACTATGATCACTGCCAAGGAGTCTTAAATTTTACCATATCTTTCATGATCACTGCTCTTAGAAATTGAGATATGATGAGTGGTTCTATAACGTTGAGGGCTTTGTGGTGCTCAATGTGATCTAGGAGGTTATCTCACTACGTGTGTTTAATGTGTGGCATGTTTAATTACCCATGGTGCTAAGTATGTACTATATAAGGTGGTGGCCTATGTGGTCTCTAAGTAACTCTTTGATGTGATTAACACTGAATTACTAGATTTGTACATGGATCCTATGTATGTGTACCAATAAAATTTATATGTTCATGTTGAATAGGTGTATAAACCATATCTACATAATGATCTTGAATAGGTGTATCAACCCTTTTTAAATAATGATGTTAAATATTTGTTTCAACTAGTCATGATGGTGGTGGGTGTAGAGGGAGAAATATCACTAATTGTAGAGGATACTCATATCGTACACCAATATTTGTGACCACTTTACTGTAACATATTTATTTTAGGTATCAATGTATTGCAGAGGGAAATACATAAAGTTTATACATCCATGGGTGCCATAATAGCATGTCAAAGAACAATTACTCTTTAAAACTAGTAATGGTGTGATTAATATGGCAAACCCTGACTGGAGAGGTGGTACTCTATGTTATCCTTGATGTTAAATAATGATTTCCACACCCTATGGCTAATAAGAAGTTACTGAAATCATATGAAGCTAGTTTCCAACCTTTTTGTGGAAAAAATTGAATGAATTTATTTTTTCTATTATTATTGTGAGATACTGTTAACTTGCACTTTCCTTTGATACAAATGTTCTTGATTCAATTTTGGCATACACATTTATTTGGAAGGATACATAATCATGCTTGGATTATATTTTGCCTTACATTTTTTAATCCAAATATTAGCCAATTAAGGCATAATCCTAATATAGGAAAACCGTAATAGGAGAGTGAGTTGATAAAAATAAGGGAAAAAGAGAAAAATTGATCATTTTCATAATGAGGAAGGGGAAATAAAAAACCATGTCTAAAAATAAAACCTTAAGTTGGAATATGAAACCCTAAGGGAAAACCTTAGGATTTTGCATTGTTCAATATGTGTATGGGTTCACCAATATGTTTTAACCTAATTTGGATTAATACGTGAGATTGATATAATTAGGATATACATTCTAAATTTATTTTAGATCAATATATATGGCATCAAAACATATATCTAAACATAACAAACTAAGATTGATTCTTTTGATCTAAAAAGGACATATGCACTAAATATAGAAATTACTAAAGAGATCACAATATTCAAATTTTTTGGTTGACATTGTTACTATGACTAGGTTATGGAAGTGAAAATCAATGGTAAGCACAATTGAGGTTTGTTTGGTTTTAGAAGTGATTCATTATTTACATTGGTTATGTTTTACAAGATGAGTCACATTGTCAATTGATATTGACTTGATTCTCAGTACATTCATACACGGAATTAGGGTGTATTAAATATATAGTCACCTATGAGTGTATTTGGTTGCTATCTATTTGTGATCCCAAACCTTGATGACACACATAGATCTATAAATTAGCCTATTTTGCCTTGATACCTTAGGTGTGCTTGTGAGTACTAGAAACCTTCAAAAGCTATGGAAGTGTAATGGGTTGAACTAACTCCCATAACCTTGCTTGACCATTGGTCACTACGTACCTATCCAATAATCCAAGGAGGGAAATCAAACGAAGTGTAGTTCTTGCCCCTAGTGTGATTGTATAATTATGATCCTTCACTATATGTATGCAATTAATGATGAGGCCTTGATATATAAAAATTAATGCTTTGACTCAGATTTTAGTTCTTTAGACTTAGCTTATAATTACTCCTAGTGATAGGTTTGAAAATTAGGAAGAATAAGGTATATTTACTTAGTTTGTAGTAGTGTATATAGGTATAAAAAATAATATCCAAGTCCCTTTTTAATGAGACATTGATTTTTTTATATATGGATCCAATTGAATAATTCCTCACATAATTAAAATGCTAAGTGAATGGATAAACCTTAAGGATGGGTTTAATTTTATAAAATAGTTATTTCTAGGGGGGTTTGTTTTGACCATCATAGTTTGTTATTGAATAGCGATAAAGACTATAATAAATAGAATAAACATGTATACAAACAAACTGAAATGAGAATCTAAATATTTTTTTGCATGATATTTATCATGTTTTAAATAGACAATGAGGTTCATGTATGTCTGTAATAATAAAAATAGAAGGGTTGACTCATAAGATAGCATGTAAGTGTTAGACAATGGTAAATTAAGATATTGTTTGAGTGCTAAAGTCATGCTATTGAATGTATGTCAAACTTTCCATCGTCAAGTACAAAAGACCATAATTTAATATTTCCATGTTCCTATTATTCATCTAAGGATGAAATGGTTTGATTAACATGTTATTAAACCAATCTATTAGTGAAATAAATATAATCAATTATAAAATTACCTTTTCATCAATGTTAATCTAATTATGTAGATGTCATTCAGTATATTATTAACCTGAACTAAATATTAAATTAACTATGTTTTCACCAAAAAACCCACCATTTTCAAAAAAAAACCACCACCAAAAAAACAACAAAGAATTTCAACATCATCTCAAAATACTTACCAAAGTGAAAAAGATTAGACATGGTTTTGGTAGAAATAAAACCATGACCATGAAGACCTATACATAAGTTTTGATAAGAATAAATGTATTGGATAGATATAGAAAATCATGAAGATCCCCTAAAATCATATTTTAAAAAAAAAAGATGATCTAAAATGTCTTATTATTTTTTAAAACTTATTAATTGGATAATTGTAAAGAATGTGATCCTAAAGAACCCTTTATGAATATAAAGTTTTAAAAATTATACAGAATAAAAAAAATCTATATATAATGTTATTTTTAGAAGAAACCAATTATTCCACGTCAAAAAGAAACATAATATTATAAAAAATGAAATCATTCTCAATTATTTGTTTTATTAAAAGGATAAATCCTACCTTGATATGATGATAACTTTGATTAGAACTTATCCGTGAAGTTTGTCAAAAATCATAAGCTAGCACAACAAGGATAAAATAGGGTTCAGGTATAAAAAAACCATAACCCTAAAAACCTATATAAAATTATTTGAGAAGAAGGAATGACATTCCATGAAACACATTCTCTAAATAAAATAAATTATTCAAATCCAAACATATGACTCTTGTCCCCAAAATTCTTAAAATTAAATCAACAAACCTTCCCAAACTAAGAAGAACCCATATAGTCATTTAGAAAAAATTGTTGATCCTAACACGTCTTGTTATGTTATTAAACTTAAAAGTTGGATTATTATAAAGAATACAGTTATAATATTCCTTACAAAATTATAAATAACACATCAAATGAACTTGACATCCTTATATAAACATTAAAATTCAAGGGAAAAAACTAATGGCATCTATCACAGAAACATAAATACCTACAAGGCTTTGGTAAAAAATGAAATCATGACCTTGCAGATCTACATATGTATTTTAAAAAAGAAGAAAAGACATTCTCAGAGTGGGTATGTATTGTGTATACACATATTACAACTAAAAACTCATATAATTAATTAAAAAAACATTAAGACTAATGAACTAAATTACAAAAAAAAATCACTTTAAGGTTTATGGTTGTTAGCTTCATTAGATATTTTCAACCAAAAATCTTAGTAAACAAACAAATTATTCTCACCATATTTAATAGAGGCACTCATTATACATTAGGATACCTAATATGGTAACATTCCTAATCTATAGTCTATACATGCCAAACTATTAAAATTCTATATTTTCACTATCCCATTGGATATGCAAAAACAATGTTTCACTATGTGAAAAGAAAGAACATTTAACAACATTTTTACAATAGACTTACCAAATATAGAAACAAAATTAAATGTCATTTATTAAATTTATCAACTTTTTATCCTTCTATTTCTACTACTACCTCTCTATGAAAAAATAGCCCACATCCAATCATACTCCATTCCTAAAATGTAGCCACCACTGGAATGTAGCCATACTACATTCATATTCATTATTTAAGATCTAATGAGGACATCCACTCATGGATAAAATACAAGGTTCTTTCTGGTAGTTTTATTATTAGATGTCATTAGTAATAGAAAAAAAAGTTATTAGTAAAATTTATTCACCTCTCATCTGGGCATATCTCCCATCACCTCACTAGTAGATAACATGTCACTGTTAACCATAACTTGGGATAAGCTGATAGTGTAGACAACTAAATCTGGTCACCAATGACCCTCCAACCAGGCTTTTGGCCAATTTCCACTTAAAATACATAATTTGGCCTAAAGACACTAAAAGACGTTAAATGATGTGAAACTGATATATTCAAGTGCTGATTTTGTCCAAAGTATTCCTAAATGGGGCAATGCAATTTATGGGCCAGCTAACTTTGATCAAATCATTCTGAGTCAAAATGTCAATTTTACACTTAGGTACTTTGGATTACTCTTTCCTATCAAATATCTCTTGCACAAGATGCGTGCCTTTGTTATTTGCTATTTATAACATCCTAAATCGGAATATAGATCCAACATATTTGACATCACCTTCCAATTCCAATCTAGTCAAAATTTAGACCAATAACAAGGCATTATGATCAATTTGAGTAATTTGTGTTCAAGGTGCTTAAGCATGCTTAAGAGATAATTAATCCAAATCAAGGCCTAATTAATAATTCCATGGAAACTTGTTGAATAATTTGTTTTAGAAATGAATATGGAATTTCTTCATCATCAAGTGACCTCATTTCTTGGGAAGACATCCATAGGCCATAAATGCTACAAATATCAAGATTCATGCCTCCCATGCCTCATCAATGCCCTCCATGCCTCTTAATTACTCCTCTATCCCAAATATTGATGAGCCTATTTATCAATTTTAATTGCATAATTAGATTAATCCTTAGCCACACATCTCAATCATGAGATGGACGGTTTATGTTGATTCTAGACATTTACAAAAGTCTATGAATAAGAGGCCTTACCACATCATTTATAAGCTATTTTGGTGAAAAGTTATTATGCTCAAATATCTTCAAAGTCTTGATAATTAGTATTACCATGTCAAATTGATTCCAAGCCAAGCCAAGCCACAAGCCAAAGGTGCCAAAGAGAGATGAAGGTAGCCAAGCTTCCATTGCCAAGGACTTTATGAGCACAAGTCAAGCAAGCCACCACTATAAAGGCATTTGAAGCATCCAAGGAAGGTGAAAGAATTCTTGTGTTTTATTCCTTAATTTTTAGTTATGATTGTCATTTTCTTATTAACTAAGCTCTTCGTAGTGTCTAGGCTTAGAGATGTTATGTTATTAGTGTGTTTCTTTAATTTTGTTTTCATTTTAGAACTAACACCATACTAACCATCCTCTCTTGAGTTAAATTCCTAGAACACATTATGGCACGTTTGATAGGACTAGATGCATATCACACCTAAATAAGATCATTTTGCAACTCTAAAATATTCATTTAGACTCTTAAAATGCATGAAAATTGATTTTCTAACTTTATTTTTTTGTTTTGTGTTTTCCACAGTTTTACACAATAACTGACATCAATAAGTAAGATTGACATCAGTTACAAAGCTTAACCGACATCGATTAACAAAACTGGCATCTGTTAGATACCTGTCAAGACAGTCACATTAGTATAACCGATGTTAGTTAGATAACTGACATTGGTTAGCTAAAGTAACCATTGTTAATTGTATATAACCAACATCGATCACTATGTTTTTCTTAAAACACAGTCCCGAGAGCTCTTCTTCCAAAATTCATTATTTCAAACCAAAAAGAGCTCCAAAGCTAAAGGACATGCTAACATTTTTGCTATAGGACCAAGTTTGACATTTTCTTAAACCATGTTTTAGATCACCTTTTGCATGCTTAAAAATCAATTAGGAACCTTGTTTTGGTGTTTAAAAAAGAATTTAGATGTTTTTGGTGAATGTTTTCAAAGTTTACAACTAAGACCAAGGGGTCAAATGAACACCACCAAACCTTTCATTTGGGCTTAAAATTGAACACACTTATCAATTCTTGTTTGTAATAGTTATTTAATTAGATTGATTAATTTTTGTTTAGGCCATAATTTGTGGGATTGATACATAGATCTTTCTCTTTTGAGTTGCATAACTTTCATTAATCGATTACCCAAATTTTATAACTATTGATGGTTTGTTTGTTTTGTACCAATCCTTATCATTATTTGTGCCTTTATTTGGGAAAACATAGTCTTTACTCAAAGTGAATTTTGTCTTATGCCTTATGCCAACTGATCATGTTTATGTTTGATTCCATGTGATAGGTTTATGTCAAAGTTGTTTCCAAACTTTTTAGATTAAATAAAATCACATCATCCTTTGTTTCAAGTCTAAATTTTGATGTCGTTTGGCCAAAAGTCCTAGCACATGCTTGTTTATTTAAGCCTAGTTTTTGACTCCATGTTTGGATAAAAGACTTAGTGACTCAACTTTTCTCTTTCCTAGTTTAGACCTTGTTTGGACCACTTTGACCTAGACCTTTGACATGTCAATTTTTATTCAGACACTTGACCTTTTATGCATATGATATTTGACATTGGACATTTGATATTAGACTGTTTTATCCCAAATCTTAGAACAAATCATTTTGGAGATATAGCTCCACTTTCAGACCACCTTGGAGATACAGCTCCACCTTTTGACCAAGTTAGACCAAACTTGAACCATTTGTCCTTTGGACATAGTTTTTTAGATTTTATAGAACTCTAAGCCTTTTTGTTTTGGAGCTTTCATCATTTACATGGATATGTATTGCTACACTTATGGTGGAGTCACTTACAATCCAAATTATAATAGAATGGCCACACAAAATGACTTTTATGGCTTTTGTCAAGACCCCAATGATGATAATATAGTTTTTGAGACATATTTCTATCCACCTCATATTAATCATTCATGGGAACAAAGTCATGAAATAACTTATGATCCAACTCGAGACCTTGATTGGTATGAAGAGGTTTGTGAGGAGGAATTTAAAGAGCCAACTATAAATAATGTTGTTTGGGATATAGATCCGTACCCTCTTTATAATAATCAATACATGGAACACAGTCAAAAACCAACTTATAAGCCAACTCACAATTGAGATGATATGGTTTATGAGAAAGACATAGATGTTTTTTCCTATGTAAGAAATCAAGTTTCATGACATACTTTTGTTATCTAATCATCAGCTACCCCTAACCCTCCTTTGGATTATACAAGCTATCAAGCTTCACAATATCCAAGGAATACCATTCCTATACCAAGACCTCATCCTTTAGTTTATGGGAGTAACCAAGCTCGACAACACCCAACCATTTATATACTAGGACCTCATCTTTTGGTTTATGTGAGAAATTAAGCTCCACAACATCCCTTCATCATTTTAGGACCTAGTCCTTTGGCTTGTGCGAGCAATTATTCTCCACACTACCCTATCGTTACCATCTCAGGACTTTACCCTTTAGATTGTGAAAGCAATCATGATCCCCAAGGCCCTACCATTATCCAACCACAAGTCATTCCTCATCTAGTAATAATCACATCCAAACCTCAACCCATCCAATCATTTGAAGACCAAGTTGTGTTCAAAATTGGTATTTTCCATCTCGTTGAAAATGAAAGCCTAGACAACTAACCAATCCAATATGTTTTTGTTGAACCAACCACTTATGATCAGTCAATCTGTGATGAATCACCTATTGATCCTATACTAGTTATCGAGTAGTCTCACTCTGATAGGCTAGTCTTTATTGAGTCACTTCTTAATGATTATAATTGCCTTTGGGCAAATCATTACCTTAACCATGTGCCTATTTTTCAAGAGCCTCTTATTGACAAGCTAGTCTTTGAGGAGTTGTCTCTTGACCTATTTCCCATCTTAGAGGAGTCTCACTTTGACAAACCAATTTTTTTGGAGCCCATTATGCCATCATAGGCTATTACTTGTCCAAAACCAAATATTCAATAAGACATCATTGTAATAAATTACCCATCAGATGAAGAATTAGAGTTAGAGTTAGGTTTTATTTTTGAATCGACATCAGATTTAGCATCAAAATTAAAATCAACCTCAGTCTCAACATTGGATTCAGAGTCCATTGAGTCAAAATCAGATTTAGAAGAAGAATATATTCATGGTTATTACAATATTGGTTATGCATGCCTCATAGATCAGTTTGAATACATTTGTGATCCTTCTACAATTTTCTAGGATGAGTACTTTAGCTTCGACATAAGTTATCCTAGTATCTTCTATAAGGATTGTGATGCAAACACCCATTCTATTACCATTTCATAGGCCATTACCATCAACCAAGATAGCTATATCATTGACATTCTATCTCCCACAAGTGTCGATTGGGATTGACAAAATCACACTTTATTGAACTACATCCATGGTGATATAGCAGTTGAAGAAGAACAAGGAGGCCAAGAAAACATTCATATAGTATAAGAACACTCTCCTAGTGAAACCTTTTTAGAGGCACTAGGGTAAAATCAAAGTCACAACACAACATCTTCTAGTGGAAATTTTTTAGAAGCACTAGAAGATAATCAAAGTCAAAAGTCAACATTCCTTAATGAAACCTTCTTGAAGGTGCTATGGGACAATCAAGATTGGTGAAAACCTTTTTGAGGCATCAATAGTTGAGCACAAAAATTCTTCACTGCTTGATGAAGATCAAATCAAAGATCAAATCAAAATATCTTCCAATCTACACCCTAATCAGATGGTAGCTACTCTCAAGATCTAACAACAAAAAATTATGGTGGTCTTATTGAGAGGACAAGTCTTCGGCCCCACCACAACCAAATATATGTTGAATCTAGCATCAACAACATTACGTGTGATTAAAAGTCTTGATCTTTATTTGTTTTCCCATCATTATACATTATATTATCATCGACCATTCCATTTCATAAATAAACCTACCATCCATTATTTGTCCTTATTTACCATCCACAACCACACTTTCCTTTATAGAGGCTATAAGGATACCTTGTCTTGATGTTTGAAGGAATCAGAATCAATGACCAATAAAGATCACAAAAACATTCTTAATAACCAAATCTATAGGCAATTCTTGACAGAGCAGTTATTCAAACAAGGCATGGGCTAGCAATTAACGTGATCGAGTATTTTGTTTGTATCATTTATTGATTATTATGTGTATCTCCCCATCAATAGGAACAATAGAATAAAAAACCACACCTAAGCCAAAAACATGTACCATGCAATTGCCATTGTTACGTATCCATTTCTCGTCATTGTCACGTATCCTCCTATTCAACCTATCACTTAGGGGTAAACCCTCTAACCATTTTATATAGTTTATCAAACCATCATTATCCTTAGTAAGACCATACCATCCTATCATTCCATTCTTATTTAGACCAAAGCCTATTTTTAGTCATCTTACCCAATCCTATTTTGATCTTGGTTCCTTTGGTTCTTCACACACTTTTTGTGAGAGGATTCCAATCAAGTTTAAATAATCGATCCAATCTATGTTTACAATGATAGTCTATTAAATTAGTGTGATATTTGATCTATTAAAATATCTTTCATCCCATCATATTTGTTTATGTGAGCCTGATTATAACCACCAATGGGCAAACCAATGTCTCACTAGTCTTGCCACTAATTATAACCACCTATGGACAAATTAGTATCATTGACCAATGTCATTGTATCCTATTTATAACCACCTATAGGAAAACTAGGGATAACATTTGCTTATCATGCTTGCTACATCACCTTTCCATTACTATTTTCATTTGACTGGCCATTCACCGAATTTGAGAACTTGTTGGGACCTAGTTGGTTTTTCCCTACATTTTATGTGGATGGAATTACTATGACTTGAGGTAATTTTATGACTATGTGGGTCATGCTCAATTCATGTTGAGGTCACCTCAGTCCGCCTTTCCATATGCTCTTATCATTTTGTGAGAAACCTAAGCCAAACGCTCTCACCATTTTTCAAGCATGCATATTTTCATTTTTTAATGAGTTAAGATACCTCAAAAATATAAAAAACATTCATGACATTTGAAAAAAAATCCAAAAACATTTGTCCTATCTAAGCCTAGTTAGTTATCCTTGATTTGCCTTACTAGGGCATTGTCATTGTTAGGATGTTTTCTTTTGCTTTTGTTTTTAGGCTTTCTATTTATTTGTTTATTTTAGGTTATTTGTTTTTTTGTTCACTTGCTAGTTTGTTTGATTTTATCATTGTTTCCTTTACTCAATTTATATGTGTTCATTGGGTGATTCCTCAAGCACATTATTCTTGAGTCCATCCATATTTATACATCAATATTATCATCATTTTTTTAATCATTAGTGTATTGTTTTCAAATGTTTATTGGAACGGGAGTCAGTCCATATGAATATTTTAGCCAAGTCTTCATGGTGTTCTATCATGAAGCCTATCATCACACACTATAGTAAAAATTATCTTAAAGAAGGTCTACAATGGATGGAGCCACAAAAGTTTATCCTTGCCACTTTGGAAATTATTTCCATCCCACCCTTGATCAAATCAACCCATTGACCATTCTAGTTGTATCATTTCTAATCACAATGAGCATCTCCTCATTAGCAAGTACAACTAAATATTTTTTATTGATCAATCTTATTCTTATGTTCATCTCTTTCATAATTTTTTTACCAGTCATATTTAATCTATATTTTAGGTTATATCCTTGAGTTATGCTTGCTAATCGACCCTCACTAGGGAAAAATATTCTTGAGCCAATCCAAGTCTACTTAATGATTATAATTGCTTATGGGCAAATCATTATTTTGAATTTTATTCTTGACTATAATTGCCTTTAGGCAAATCAACATCCTTTTTACATAAATGCATGTAAGCATTTTTTTATTTGGATTAGTCTCAACCACAGGTTAATTCCACCTTTCTTCTTACTTCTTTTTGAGGGACCATCTATCAACAAATGTGATGGCCACTCCCTCAAGGGGGCATAATCATAAGCTTCCCAAAACCATTTAGAGCTTTGTTCTTCAATCATCATCTTCTTTTTGGCATACATTCCATCTCTCATTATTTGAGAAGACATTGCTTTACCTACATTTTGTAATGCCTTCCCAAATAAGGACAAACAGTAGACACCTAAATCTGGCCACCAATGACCTCCAACTAGGCTTTTGGCCAATTTCCACTTAAAATACATAATTTGGCCTAAAAACACTAAAACATGCTAAATAATGTGAAACTGACATATTCAAGTGTTGATTTTGTCCAAGGTAACCCTAAATGGGGCAATGTAATTTATGGGCTAGCTAACTTTGATCAAATCATTCCAATTTTACACCTAGGTACTATGGATTGTTCTTTCCTATAAAATTTCTTGCACAAGATGTGTGCCTTTGTTATTTGTTGTTGATAACATCCTAAATGGGAATAAGGATCTAACACATCTGACATCATTTTCCAATTCTAATCTAGTTGAATTTTTGACTAATAACAAGGCATTCTGATTAATTTGAGTAATTTGTGTTCAAGGTGCTTAAGCATGCTTAAGAGATAATTAATCCAAATCAAGGCCTAATTAAGAATTCCATGAAACTTGCTGAATAATTTGTTTTGGAAATGAATATGGAATATCTGCATCATCAGGTGACCTCATTTCTTGAGAAGACATCCCTAGGCCATAAATTCTCCCAATATCAGGATTCATGCCTCTCATGCCTCATCAATGCCCTTCATGCCTCTTAATTTCTCCTCTATCCCAAATATTGATGAGCCTATTTATCAATTTTAATTGCATAATTGGATTTATCCTTAGCCACACATATCAATCTTGAGATGGACGGTTTAGGTTGATTTTAGACATTTACAAAAATCTATGAATATGAGGCCTTATCACATCATTTCTAAGCTATTTCAGTGTAAATTTATTATGCTCAAATATCTTCAAAGTCTTGATAATTAGTGTTACCATGTCAAATAGATTCTAAGCCAAGCCAATCCACAAGCCAAAGTTGCCAAGGAGAGATGGAGGTAGCCAAGCTTCCATTGCCAAGGACTTCATGAGCACAAGCCGAGCAAGCCACCATTACAAAGGCATTTGGAGCATCCAAGGAAGGTGAAGGAATTTTTGTGTTTTAAACCTTACTTTCTAGTTATGTTTATCATTTGTTTTTGTTAACTAAGCTCTCCCTAGTGTCTCAACTTAGAGATGTTATGCTATTAGTGTATTTATTTCATTTTTTTTTTTTTTCATTTAGGAACTAACACCATACTAACCATCCTCTCTTGAGTCAAATTTATAGATCACAGATGGAACAATCAAGACATCCATGACTTACTTTATGACCTATTTTATTAACTTAATACCAATAAGATAAATTTATATTTATAAAAAAATACAAGAAAAAACTATCTAAAATCCTTTTTCATTATCTAATATCACCTTAAATAATCAAAATACCACGTTAAAGGCAACCAATAAACAAAGTCACAAATAAAAATATTTTCAAGTTTTACGACTCCCACCCAAGTTGTAAACTGAACCTTTCCAACAAAGACAAATTTCCATTGGCATTTTCCACTACAAACATAATTTATTTTTTAAAAACATTTACCTAAAAATGGTTACATGCCTAATCTTTGGTTTATACGTATTGATCTATCAAAATTACATGACATTTGAAAGCCATAAATTTTGTAGCATATATAAATAGCGATTGTAAACCTTAATCTCAAGAAAAATTATATCAGTGTTAGCAACAAAATTTAGAGAAAAATAATATTCTAACCACATTCACAAACAAAGACTGATTCAAGCTCAACCCCCCTAAAAATGGTTATATTCCAAATCTATGGGATATACATAATGAGCTAAGGAAAAACACTATGCCTTTGCTATCCCAAAGAATAATAAAAATGAATGTTTCACTATGTAAAAAATTAAAAAATAAAGGTAACTTTTGCATAATAGATCTAACCACAAAGAGAAAAAATAAATAAATTTTTGTGTCAAAATTATAGAGACAAGTATCCACATATATTTTACACAACAAAT
This sequence comes from Torreya grandis, assembly GCA_037957365.1. Taxonomy (NCBI): domain Eukaryota; kingdom Viridiplantae; phylum Streptophyta; class Pinopsida; order Cupressales; family Taxaceae; genus Torreya; species Torreya grandis. Next base: position 1,092,369 of record JARHVA010004687.1, read on the forward strand.
ATTATTAAAAATATATATATCAGTGTCACTTATTTTATATATATATATATATATATATATATAATTACACTTCACTCACCTAACAATGGATGTGTACCTAATCTCTTGCTTATCTTTGGTGATCACTTAAAACTAAAAAAACATTTAAATCCCATAACCTATTCTTACATAAATCCTAAGAAGAGCCATAGATCTTGAAACATTTTTTTTATTCTTTACGATGAAACTGGAAATTAATTTTCAATCTCCATTTTCATTTTAAAAAATACAAAAAAAAAAACACAAATTAGAACTAGAAACAATTTCTATGTCTATGACTCTCACCCTTGTAAACCAGGTCTTTCCATGATAATGATATAGAAATCTATACACAAATATTTTCCATCATAAACCTTATTATAAAAATATAAATTAAAATTGAGTACATTCCCAAACCATTATCTAGGTAGCACCTCCCCCTTCTTTTGAAATGGGTTTGTCTTGAGAGTGTATGATCCCAAGGATGAGGTCGGGCTATAAGAAGCTTGGGTGGAAAATAATAGAGCTTCTAAACTATCCACCTATTCGCTCTAAATGACTTTAAATGGCAGATGACATCAAGACATCTGATCCTTTAAAGAAAATGGTGAATGAATCCCTCAAATGGCAATAAGCATAGATGCTGCAATAATTTTCCCAAATTCTTCAATAACTCCCAATGGGAAATTATGACTCCTCAAATGCACTTCTTGGCTCCTCATCCATGGAATGTCCTTTCAGTGCCCCAACACCCTTCAAGGTTTAGGTGAATTTTTATAATCCTAAATTTGAAGACAAAATAAATGTTGATGCAGTATAAAATTGATTAGATCAATTATCTTCCTACTTCTCTATAAACAAATTCATCGATGGAGAAAAGATCACTTTTGCTCTTTTGAAAGCATCATTGCCCATGAAAAACTAGTGGGAAGTGTACAAAAAGAGGTTCAGTATAGATGACTGTGGCCTTGAGGTGGAACCTACTTGGGATGATTTCATGGAAGTGGTGAAAGAAGAATACTATCCCATTAGAGCATATGATGATATGTACATACAATGGAAACAACTTCGCCAATGTAAGGACCAATCTGTTCAAGATTACACGAACATTTTTAATTCTTTGTTTGCAAGATTGGGCATCCAATAAAGTGAGAAATATAAGACTCTCAAATATCATGGTGGTCTACAATGGTACATACAAGGGGAAATGGAACTCTTCAATTTGGAAACCCTCAGTGAGGCATACAAATTAGTAGCAAAAAATGAGCAAAAGCATGGCAGAAAGAATACGAAGAGTCAACCCTTAAAATGGAGAAGTGACAAGGAAGGTCAAAAATGAGGCCAAAATTGGAAGTAAAAGGAGTTTCAAGATAAGAAACCCCAAAAGGGTAAGGCTGGAAAATGGTGTGATTACCTCAAATCTGGAACTCACTCCAAAGAATAATGTCGAGCCATCAAGTCACTACTTTCTGAGTCACAATACTCGACATCTACTACTCTATCTCATACACAACCCACAGTTGAAGAGGACAAAGAATAAATTTTAGATACTAACCCTGACACCATTGTCACTTCATCACAAACTCATGAGGAAAGGCCAGATGACAAGGAAAGATTATTTCACTCTAAATTATCGGTAAAAGGTAAGCCTTTGTATTTCATTCTTGATATTGGGAGTCAAAAGAATTTAATTTTTACTAAAGTAGTGAAAATTCTAAATTTATCCATGAAGCCTCATCCAAAGCCATACAGTATTGGATGGTTGAGCCTAGGGAGAGACCTCGATGTCACCCATTAGTGTCTTCTTTCATATGCAATAAAACCTTTCCAAGATGAAGTCTTGTGTGATGTGGTCAATCTAGATGTTTGTGATGTACTCCTTGGTCAGCCATTCATGTTTGAGTGACATGGCATCTATGAATCATGAACCAAAAGAATCACCCTCACTCTTTGAACATAGCACTACATGGTACCAGAGGTACCGCCTCCCACATCTATCTCCCTAATCAATGCTAAGCAATGTAAGAGATTGGTAAAGAAGACAAAGCAATTTGTTCTCATGGTGGTCAAACCACAAAAATCCAAGAAGGCCGATGTTGAAATCCTGACTACATAATTAACACAACAACAAAAGCAGATAGGATGAATCATAGGAGAATATGATGACTTATTCAAGTCACCCACAGGAGTTCCACTGCATTTCCAGATAAAACATTCTATCGATTTGATCCCAGGATCACATTTGCCTAACAATCCTATGTATCATAGATCAATTTTGGAGAATGATGAGATAAAAAGACTAATTCAAGAATTAATCTAAAAGGATCACATCAAGCCAAGCTCTTCACCCTATGGCAACCCAATTATCTTGGTACCAAAGAAAGATGGAACATGGAGGCTTTGCATTAACTATCGAACCCTAAATAAAATCACTGAGAAGAATCGCTACCCTCTCCCCAGGATTGATGACCTATTGGACCAACTCCATGGTGCAAAGTTCTTTACTAAAATTGATCTCAAATCTGGCTATCACCAAATTCCCATCGACCCCACTGATGTCTGGAAGACTACATTCAAATCTAAGGAGGGGATCTTTGAATGGTTGGTTATGCCTTTTGGCTTAACTAACGCACCTACAACCTTCATGAGAATGATGGATGACATCATATGACCCTTCACCAACTCATTTGTGGTTGTCTACCTAGATGACATACTCATTTACAACATAACATGGGAGGAAAATTTACAACATGCTCGTAAAGTGCTTCAAACTCTTGAAGAGCATAAGTTGTATGCAAATCTTGACAAATGCACATTTAGGATGACAACAATTTAGTACCTCAAGTATGTTTATAATGAGGAAGGGGTCCATGTTGATCCAAAAAAGATTCAAGTTATTTGAGAATGGCCCACACCAAGGACCCTCACATAACTTTTCAGCTTCTTGGGTCTTAAAAATTTCTATCATAGGTTTATTCTTGGATTTTCACATGTTTTTTTGGTCACTAACCCAAGTGACTAAAGGAGGAGCTAAATCTACATTTCAGTGGGGTGAAATATAATAAAGGGCATTTGAGAATTTGAATAATAGACTTTGCTCAGCCCTTGTTCTTGCCTTGTTAGATTTGCATCAACCTTTTGAGTTGATGACAAATACATATGAATATGCCATGGGAGCTATCATCATGCAACATGACCATCTTGTTGCATATCATAGTGAAACTTTCACTGATACAATCAACAAATATCTGACATATGATAAGGAGCTCTATGCCATTATGCAAGCCTATAAACAATGGAAACACTACATCTTAGGAAAAGAGATGGGCATCCACACTGACCACAAACCATTGGAATTCATCTAGACATAGAGCAAACTATGAAATAAGAGGCACCAAAAGTGGGCCACATATCTTCAACAATTCCATCTAATAATCAAACACAAAAAGGGGAGTTCAAATACAGCTATAGATTATCTGAGCAACCCACCAATTACTGCACTCACAATAGTTCTTGACCTATGTGGACATGAGATTTCCACTTGGGGTGCTCTATATGAAGCATATACTACCTTTGCTAATACATATCAGGGGATTCAAAAAGGTAAACATGTTTCTAATTTCTATTTGCAAGATAATGTCCTCTGTCATATGGGGTACATTTGTATTCTAGCTGCAGAGCAACATAAGATGATATGGGAAGCACATTTTAGTAGGATAGTTGGACACTTTGGTATAGAAAAGACATTGGCAGTTCTTCAAAAACACTTCTACTGGCCCCATATGCAAAAGGATGTGGAAAGATATATCAAATCTTGCACCCCATGTACGATAGCCAAGTCAACAAATAAGAAGCAAGGATTGTACACACCATTTCTAGAATCTGTCTTAATGGATTTTCTCTCAGGTTTGCCCAATTCAAAACATGGTAAAGACTGTATTTTTATGGTAGTTGATCATTTTTCAAAAATGGCTATCATGATTGCTTGTAAGAAAAATATATCTGCTGAGGACATTGCTCAACTATATTTTAGCCATGTATGGCTCCATTTTGGTCTACCCAAGTCCATTGTCTCAGATAGAGATAGCAAGTTCCAAGGCATCTTCTGGTCCACTCTATGAAAGATAATGGATACCAAGCTGATGAAGTCCACATCTTTCTATCCACAAACTGATGGTTAAACAAAGGTGGTGAACCACTTGATTGTTCACATGATTTGGATGTATCACTCCAAACATCCACACACATGGGATGAGGGGCTTCTTTTCATACAACATGGATACAATCGGGCCCTGCACAGCTCAACCAAGCATAGTCCATTCCAAGTATGCTTCAGGTTCTAACCCATGGCACCAATTGATATAACCATTCCATTCTCCACCATGGAATACACACCTCATGGAATATTTGAGGCAGAAAAAGCAACAAAGTTAACTGAACAAATGCAACACATCTAGCAACAATTTCATGACATCCTAGAGAAGATGAATCAAAAGTATAAGAAGTGCCATGACAAACATAGGATTGCACACCATTTTGTTGTGGGTGACAAGGTTTGGTTGTGGCTTCAAAAGAAATGACTTGTAGGCCCACATAGAAAAATTTGGCCTCTGCGATATGGTCCCTACACCATCACCAAAAAAGTTGGAGAAAATGCTTTTGAGTTGAACCTACTAGCCTACCATGGTCTGCATCCAATATTCAATGTGGAGCTCCTAAACCATATCATCCACCTCTATTGGACACTTAAGTCATAAAAGAACAACTTGACATTGATGATCTTGATCCATAGAGTTTTGCTCTAGTGGAGGAGGATCAGATTGTGGACACCTAGATGAAGACAATAAGAGGATGCTCTCTTCTACTTTATCGAGTGGTCAAAAGGGGCCAACTTATCCACCAAGGTGAGTGGCTCATATAGAATCAAATAGAGACAAAACTACCACACTTGATGAGGAATATTGATGCAATGGGGGCCATTGATTTTCAAGGAGGGAAGAATGATCTGAGCAGCAATTTAGGTGATAATTTGGGTGATAGTTCCACCCCAATTGATGATGGAACTTTCGAGAGCCATAACTTTTGCATAGTAGCTCCAATTGACTCTCCATTTGAACCGTTGGAAATATAAGAATGGGGAGAAAGCTATGAGATGGCATGGAGCTCCACTCAATGAAGTTTTATCCCTAAAAACCCAATGAAAGTGCCTCAAATTTCAATTTTAGTAGTGTAGTCTAAAAATAGTAAGTTTCTAAAAATAGTAATTCCTCGAATTCTTTATTGTTTTAAAGCGTGGAAGTCAAACCACTTAATCTCCCTCAATTTTGGTGACCTTCCACATCCTCCCCCTTATTTCAAAATGGGTATAAATTAAGATGTAACCTGAAATGAAAGATTAGACATCTCTTCCTAGAGATAAGCATATAGTTGTATTGCGATCCTGAGTAATAATACATCTCTTCTCAGAGATTTCATTATTACTATGTTATTTCTATGTTCTTGAAATATTTATCAACTATAACTTCTGATTTTGGATCAATATTTAATTTTTAAGGTGACATAATGTTTCAAACCCATGACATCATGAAAAAACTATCTAAAACTCATTTTCAATCTCCATTATCATCGGAAAGAATTAAAAATATTGCATCACCAATGAGAAACACACTAAATCATAACCATAAATCATTTGTTATTTTTACCATAATGAAAAATACAACTATACATGGATATGTTCAATTGCAAGACTTATTAAAAAAATGACCTCCCATAGACTATGTATCGAAATTCTATTGTATACATGTCAAGCTATCAAAACTACATGGTATTTCAAACCTAGAATGATATGAAAAACCATATCATTTTGAAGGAAATAAAATTGTGTTATTAATAAATAACAAACCAAATCATAACCAAAAATTGACATGAGGTATATGGATTTTTTCTTTACAAACTAATGATTTACGTCATGAGGATAGAGAAAACCATCTACAAATATTATCCACCACAAAATTTACTATGAAAAACATACTGCATCAGCTTCACCCAAAATAATTAGATATATAAAATATCTTCACTCCATTTATGTAAAGATACAGATTCAAATTTAACCCACATCCCAATATTTGAATACCCAAACCCTAGTCTATGCATGCATATATATATAACAAATGTTTTATTGTGCACTAATAAAAAAAACATTAGGTTTTCCATATACTTACCATCATTTAAAACTCACTATAGATGTTATTAATTAAATTTAGACCTATTGATCTTCCTTATCTATGACATAGTAGTCATCCAACCAAATAACCTATATAAATGCATTTTCAATCTCCACCATCATCTTAAATAATAATAAAATGTTTCAAGTTTTATGCCTCTCACCCTTGTAAAGTGATCCTTTCTACCATAGTGACAAAAACAATTGTATAGAGATATTTTATGTTGTAAACTTTATTTCAAAAAAAATGAAGTAATAATGACTACATGACCAAACTCTGATCTATGTCTATTGAGATATTAAAAAAAAATTAAACCCATGTGTACACACTTAAATTTTCTCACTTCGTTTATCATCACTAATATTATTATTAGTCGACACTAACATTGGTAATTTCATCTAATAATTACTAATCTCACCTAACTTTATCTAATTCCTCCTAACTCCTAATAATTTTTCTAACATCTCCTTCATTCACTTTATCATACATCAACCTTACCCCTTCCCATGTCTTCATTAATTCTTCTAATCTATCTTGATTATCACCTAACCCCACATATCTATTATATTATGAATTTTTAATTCACAATCCCACCTACCTACCTACTCCTAGGCTTTCCTACAATCCTATCCCCTATCTATATTCCCTAATGGAATCTATAACTCTCAACCACGTTTGTCTTTCTCTAGAGTGTTCTCTCTTTAGAGAATTCTAAGGAATTTTAAATTCTTTAGAATTCCCTCCTTCCTCTCTGGAGTCTTCTTCTCTAGAAGATTCCACTAAATTTTTAATTCATTAGAAAATCTCCCTCCATTTCCTATTTAAAATCAACCACCCCTCCATTGTAAAACTAACTATATAATCTATGAGCCTTCATGCTAAAATATTATATCAACTAAATCTATCAAACTATCATCCAAGTTTATTTGTTAAGTCAATCACATGTTGTCACTATTTTGAGGCTAAAGGTAACCCAAAATTCATAATCGTAGTCTTTTTCTTGTTTTGATCTTGATTTAGAGCACTTAGCTTTTAGAATGTAATGCTGATATGAATGATTCATTTGTCTTTGCATTGTAATCCTAATTGGCTCTAAAATTTCAACTTGTAGATTAATAATTTAGATATTTTTGATATAATTTCATGTCTCTAAAAAATTACTCAAATTTATCATCTCACATTTGGTGACCACAGTGGGAGCCCTCATTTGAGCTGACTTAGTGTGTTTGAAGTGTGATTAATTCAGCTTGCAAGTTGGATTGAACAAGAATTTGGGGCACAAATTTTCAAAAAAATCTATTCTTGATGAATATCGATCTTGAAATATTGAGTAGCGAAGGTGCCTTTCAAGAATGATTTTGACCTTGATGATCATAATTTTGAGAAAACCACCAACGTAACTGCTAACCTATCTTCCATTAAGTTTGTGCAAAATCACAACTCAAAATAGGCAATTTTGATATGTAGTTGTGATATTTATTTTTCGATTGTTAAATGAATGATATTTATTTTTGGTGTGTAAACTGTTGTTCATTTAACCATGCATATAAACCCATGTGTGTATGAAATTGTGCTCAAATGTCTACAAAGTGAATGCATATGCTCATATACTCTGTATCAATGTGCCAATTTATCTATCATGCATATGAACCAATATGATGTATGAACCATATGAACATTTGAAATCTATTAATCTTTAACTCTGGGCTAATTATTTATTTATGTATGATTATGCCTCTATGACAAGCCCACTCTAATGCCCCCTATTTAATATGATGGATGTATACTATAAATAACTCTTCTTAATACAAAAAATTAACTATATCATGTCACGTATAAAGATAACAACATGTTATTTATTTTTTATCATGTGGAAAATATGCCATTATATATATATATATATGAATAATAATACACATTAACATTTCATGATATAGATCATGACCCCTCAATGTCAACAATCTCAACAAGAAAAAGTGTTAGTGTCAAACATAAATCCAAGGGAAACATACAATGGACGTAAGATGTCATAAAAAATAAGACCAAGGGCCATATGTAGGGGGAAGGAACATCAAGGATGTCGCATCAAGCAAGGCCAAGGGTCACACACAATAATTACACATAAATTATTATATCATGTAAACGAGTAACAATATGAATGGAGCATAAAATAATTAACGAATCTACACCATCCATATATATCAATGTTGCATCACATTTTAATGGTATATCATGTATAACTATGAAATAAATGAATAACTAGCAAGGCATGTGTAATCAATATAGGTAACTCAACATAGTAAAAATGTCATAGAATGATATAATCTATAATAGAGAAACTTATGGAATAAGATGCCCACAATATCAACATGGCCACTGGATAGAGGGAAAACCAACATTTGTATGTCCATGCATAACATGTATGTCCTGTATAGTACTTAGATTATGTCAAATGTATCTATGTATGTAAAAAATATGACATCTACCAAACATGTGATAAATAATATATTTAAATATTATAAATTAAATATCATCTCGTGCTCAAGATGCAATTTTTTTATTTTTGCATATTTGAATGATTTTGTATTTTTTGATTTTTTTTGGAATATTTAGAATTTAGAAAAGCTAACCAATGATCCACTAAATAGGAGGAACATGAAGAGTGCCTATATTTCATAGTGGAGGGCTTCTATGACTTGGATGGGAGGCATTAATTATAGGTGGATCGGGATTTGATAAGGAGTCTTACATTTTACCATATCTTTCATGATCACTACTCTTCGAAATTGAGATATGATGAGTGGTTTTGTAACGTTGAGGGCTTTGTGGTGCTCAATGTGTGGTAGGAGGCTATCTCACTACATGTGTTTAATGTAGGGCATGTTTAATTACCCATGGTGCTAAGTATGTACTATATAAGGTGGTGGCTTATGTATTTATCTATTATATTATGAATTTTTAATTCACAATCCCATCTACCTACCTACTCCTAGGCTTTCCTACAATCCTATCCCCTATATATATTCCCTAATGGAATCTATAACTCTCAACTAGGCTTCTCTTTCTCTGGAGTGTTCTCTCTTTAGAGAATTATAAGTAATTTTAAATTCTTTAGAATTCCCTCCTTCCTCTCTAGAGTCTTCTTCTCTAGAAGATTTTACTAAATTTTTAATTCATTGAAAAATCTCCCTCCATTTCCTATTTAAAATCAACCACCCCTCCATTATAAAACTAACTATATAATCTATGAGCCTTCATGATAAAATATTATATCAACTAAATATATCAAACTATCATCCAAGTTTATTTGTCAAGTCAATCACATGTTGTCACTATTTTGAGGCTAAAGGTAATCCAAAATTCATAATCACAATCTTTTTCTTGTTTTGATCTTGATTTAGAGCACTTAGCTTTTAGATTGTAATGCCGGTATGAATGATTCATTTGTCTTTGCATTGTAATCCTAATTGGCTCTAAAATTTCACTTGTAGATTGATAATTTAGATATTTTTGATATAATTTCATATCTCTAAAAAATTACTCAAATTTTATCATCTCACATTTGGTGACTACAATGGGAGCGCTCATTTGAACTGACTAAGTGTGTTTGAAGTGTGATTAATTCAGCTTGCAAGTTGGATTGAACAAGAATTTAGGGCTCAAATTTTCAAAAAAAATATATTCTTGATGAATATCAATCTTGAAAAATTGAGTAGTGAAGGTGCCTTTTCAAGTAATGATTTTGACCTTGATGGTCATAATTTTGAGAAAACCACCAACGTAACCGCTAACCTAACTTTCATAAGTTTGTGCAAAATCACAACTCGAAATAGGCAATTTTGATATGTAGTTGTGATATTTATTTTTGGATTGTTAAATGAATGACTTATGATTTTGCATTTAGTGTTTATTTTATAAAAAATCTAACCCCAACAAAATTTGTGATTTTGTTATATATAATTATGATTTTGCTTTACACTTCAAACACATGTAAATTAGATTTTGATCCAACTAATTAATAATTCTAGGATATTATAACGACTGCATTATTTTGGTTTTGAACATAACTTAATTTTGTAGGAACAAAAAAGCTCTTGTAAAGAGTTTGTATGGTCCTTGGCTACTTTTATTTTGTGCAAAATCACCTATTGCTAGTTACAATATTATAGTTGAATTGTGATTAATGATTTTGAAACCTATATATCTTAGGATCTTAGTAAAATTATCTGAAAATTTTTGAACATTTATTTGACTTTGTAAAGTTTTATTTTTGTCTCTAATTTTGTTTTTTAGGGACCAAAATATTCTTGTTATCAATTCAAAACCTCTTTCCCCACCTTGTTTCAAAATTGAAGATTACCTAGTTGTGGGTTTTTAAGTTTAATTTACTTATTATTAGTTGACCATTTACTTTAATCACAATATCATAATCTTCAATAAGTAATTAACATGGTTTTTGAACATTTCCTATTATCATCTCGTTAGAAATCATTAGTATAAATCCATATCATCCCATTTCTTGTTAAATACTTCATTTTTTATATCAGTTGTACATTTTGTTTATCTATTTTGACTGTTTGTAAGGAAATTAAGAATGTATCATCATTCTCATCAAAAAAAATTAGTAACTGTAACATTGTGTTCTATTTGATGTAATATTATAACTATGGGATTACTCTTATGAGCGATATTGAAAATAGGATTTTTTATTACTTATTATAAAATTGCTTCTTTATTTCTAGGATTTTGATTGTAATCTATGGTTTTTCAATACCATTTATTTACAGTTTTAGTTTCATAATAATGTTTAATTGTAGTTATAGTTTTGCAAGTTTTATAAGTGATTTTGAATATACTTAATCGTGTGGTTACCAAAATAGTATGCTAATTTTTTGCAATATTGCAAGTCTATATTTGCAATTTTGACCTGTAATAAGTAATTTTGACTTTCTAAAAGTGATTTTGCATAACACTGACTATGTATGATCGATTTTAATAACTCTAGTAGTAATTTTTTACTCATTTTCTGCCTTTAAAATATCTTTTTTGAGTGCAATTTTTAAGATCATTTAAAGTGTATTTTGAGTCATTTTGAGCATCCCACATGTCCCAAATTGCCCCCAAAACCTATAAGGGGTGCTACCCCTTAAAATTGCTTGGGGCTATCACCCCTAGAGCCTTGCATCATGTCTCCTCATTTAAAAAATTCTATAGGGTAAAACCTGTGATTTTTTTCAATGTTTTTTAAGGCTTACTGGACTAACCTTTTATTTGGATTTTTATAAGATAAATTTATTATAAATTTTGTCTTTATTAAGACTAATAATATCTTATATTGTAGGTCATATTTTTATCTAACATCTTATCTTATAGGTTACCCCTCAATATTGTCAAATTGAAACTACTAATCACTTGCTTTGCAGGACACCTATCAAAGATTTTGGCATCTTAAAAATCATCTTTTATATATCTTTGTATATATCACACTCAATTAATTGGTTAATCAATTTTTTTATATTTTTATCTTTACCTGAGGGCTACAGTAGTGTATTCTCTCCTCCCTATGTCCTAGTGGTGAGTCTCTGAGAGTACAAAATCACTAATAAATCCTTCTCATTTTTTTTTTATGGAGAAGCATGATGTGGAAGTGACACCCATGCACTTTTCATAGTCTGTTATGCCTATTTTTTACATCCCCCTCAATTTTTGAAACTAATACTTTTCTGTCATAGAGATGACTCAATCATAAAGCTTAAAACTGTGTCGGGGACCTAGTTAATTAATAGCATATTTAGATACATATTTTCAATTAAATAAGTTCATGATGATTAGTTTTTGAATTCATATTTATATTTTAAGTAGTTTTGAAGCATAAACTGATGAATGAATTAAATATGCATATGTTTTTACCATTGATGAATGTTTATGACCAGTTATTTTGTTTGTCAGTTAATTCATTACCAAATTACAATACAATATTTTCAATTTAAAATAGAGACACTGAGTATGGATTTATCATAACATTTTTTGGATTAGTTTTCAATTTTGATAGCTTGATTAGATTGTGGTAATCATTTTAATATTTTCATGGCAATATGTAACTTGGTTTGAATTAGAAGGATATATTGAATGGTAATAATGGTTTTCTGGTTAATACATTTTCAGTTACAAGTATATAAATTAATTATCATTACTATTATAGTTTGAAAAAATAATACATCTCATGTTTTTAAGTCAAATACATCATTTGATTTATCATGAACTTCATTTGAAAATTCAACTATGAGCTTTATGTGGATCTATTAGTGTGACGGATGGATCAATTTAAAATAATGATTAGTTGTAAATATAGTTAACATTTTTTTTAATGTTGACATGCTAAGGTGGGATTGACATTTGGATAAATTATTTCCTAAGGCTATCAAAGAATCCTAAAGGGTCTAAGTGGTTAATCCCAAGTCCTTTATTTGGCTAAAGTTCCTAATTCAAACATTACCTATACTAAGTCCTATAAAGTAATATGACTAATTTTTTGAGGAGCCTAATGGTCTCAAGGCTTATTGTTTTCAAAGATTGATTTTTATGTCTCTAAACATGAAATTTCGAAGGTCACAAATTGTGGTTTCGAAAGGTGATGTATTTTAGTTTAATTGGTAATTCGAGAATCATGAATGACATAGTGGGCAAGATTGGTTGGCAGTCTCAAAGTATATAAACATTGTAATGGAAGGTTGAGTTGGTAATCCATTTGGTAGATCTTGTCATAATTTACATGACAAGGTGAGTTAATGTAAAGCATATCAAAGGATTTGAGATCTTGTAAGATCATTTGGTAGTTTAAGGGACTTAATTTGAAAAATTACATGCCTTGATTAACAAAGATTAGTTAAAGGTTTAGCAAAGGATTTAGTAGCCACTAAGTTTGACGGCATATCTAACTTGGTTGGTAGAATGATAAGTACTTGTATCAATTTTAATGAAGCCAATGAAAATTGGGCATGTAAGCAAGGTAGTTATGTCGAGTGACTTGGTTTATAAATAATTTTATTTTCTTTATTTGGTCATTTTTTGAAGCTTTCTTATGGAAGTGTTACTTTATCAAGTTGGATTGTGGAGTTGTAAATGAGATTTTTGAATAGAAAGTTTGAAGGAGTGTGCATAGAGGTTTGTCATGAATAAAATGAATAAGTATTGAGGAATTTTTTGAGTTGTTTTGATTCAGTTTTCAATTGCATAGAAAGAAAGCATTTCTAGTCTGTATGTTGAGAAGCTTTCGATAAGCCATGTGTTTAAATATGTGCATGTATGTTTTTAGAAAGTTGAATGATTATTAAAGTTTAGTGGTTGAATATATCAATTCTTTTCATGAGATATTGAAGCAAATGGATTTAGTTTTTGATATATTCTCATGATAAGATAAGAATATGTGGCTTTCCTAGTTTGGTTTGAACATGATATTTGGGAATATATGATGATTTTTTTGTTGAATATGCATCCAATTTTGGATTTATATAAGTAGTAAAGACTTTTATGGTGTTTTAAACATGTTTTTTATAGTTTTAAAGGCCTCGTTGACACTTTGAGTGTTGTAGGGATGAACTTTGTGTGTTTTATTTCATGAATATTTTGAAGGGTTTGATTAAATATATGGTCTTTCATAAGAAGTCATATAAAAGGAAAGGAATGTTCTCGAATGATTTTAAAATAGTATCATTCAGTGGTGGCTTTATTTTATTTCAAACTATAGTTTCATGTATTCATGGGTTTTGAAGGAAAATCCTACATGGTTAAGTTTTGGAATTATAGTGTGTTAGACTTGGAAATAATGAAAGATTTTTGTTTGGGTTTGCATTCAAATTTTTAAAAGTTTTGTCTTATTGAAATATTTGATGTTTTATTTTATTGAGACCTTAATTTGTGCATATTAAGGTTTTGTAAAAATTGGAATATTTTGAAAGCATTCTAGGTCTTTGCTCAAGCATTTGAAATGAATGAACAATAAAGAAATAGTTTTCCTTGGCTTCAAAAATATGATTTAGAAGATATATTTTAGACATGAAAGGTTATGTTTCAAAATTTTATCTAAATATTATACAGTGATATGGTTTGAAATGCATCATTTTATGTTTGAAGCCTTATTACAAAGATTATGAGATGATTTTTGCATAGAGATATTATATGGATAGGCTATTGGTTTATGGTATGTCATGAAGAATTTATTTGGATTTTTTTTCCATTAAGATATTCTAGGTTTTCCTGTAGAATTCAAATTTGAAGATATTGGAAAGATTAATGGTTATTTAAAAGACTGTGATAAGTTGTTTTAGTATAGTGATGTTGAATGTTTTCTATGTGAAGAGGTCATGTTGATTCTTGTTAAAATTTATTGAAAAAGTATATATGTAGAAACTATAAATGGGTTATTTATTTTTTAAATAATGATTCATATAGAGATAATAGTTGTGGTATACTTTGCAATGGTTTTGGAGTCATTAGAATTTGATACTTGAAATGACTTTTCATGAAAATCTGAGTACTTGAAATAACTAATTTTGCTAAGTTTGGCTAGTTCGTAGGAGTATTTTGGTGAGGGATAAGATTTTGGAATTCTCCCCTTATCTATTGTCTAAGTCTCTCTTTCAACCCATCTCTTTCTTTTCTTAGTCTCTCAATCTTTGAATTCGGGTAGTCATTGTTTGGTTCAAGTGGATTACAAGGTGTAGAAGGTTGATAATAGGGCTAGTCATGAGAATGGAGGGGTTGTCATGGAGGTGAAGGGGGCAGAAAGTATGGTAGATGATTTTGGTAATATGGAGGATGTGGATTATACGGATCATATGGGCTATGGTAAGGTGGATATGGGGGTAGAGAGTATAAATCTTCCTCATAGAATGCCATGGATTATTATACAATATGTGAATTGAACCAAAATCATGACAAAACCGTCTTACCTTTTAAACCATGAAACCAAAGGCACCTCTAAACTTGAGGTTGATTGTAAATGTCCTAAAGATGCTTTACTCTAACCAAGATGTTTATATATGATGTTGATGATATCTTTAGCTTCCAAATACCCTCTAATGCCTTTAGAGTATGCTTCAAGGCACTTGAAATCAGTCCCACTATGTGTTCCATAATTTTTAGCTTTCCAAGTTACACCCTAGATGAAAGGAGGATTGTTTAGGTCCTTCTTCCAAATGTGGACTAACTTGGGAATGGTCTAAGGCTATGGGTTGCCTATATCTAAACCAAACCTCTAGGATTTTTAACGAGTCTATCTCCTTTGATGTATCATTTTCGACCTTTGATTCTAAAACCTAAAACTAGTTAGGGTGAAAAGGGAGAAAGAGTTGTAAAAGTAAAACCTATTCTAACTTGTGGTTGTGCACCATGAAGATTTTCCATCAACTCATACTTGAGCCTATAAAACACTAGTGAGACATAAACAAATAATGGGATCTATGACTCCAAATGAATGTCATGCATCAAAATTTCATGAAGAGGTTCATCAAATGAGTGAAACCTAAGGGAGATGATGGAGAGGCCTAGTTCAAGGCACTAATCTAGTCAACATGTCTACTATTGGCTTCAATCAAATGATATAAAATACCAAACATAACCTACATAACCAAAAAATCTACTAGCTAGGTGAGATCAAGACTTCACAAGGGATAAGGCTCTACCATTTATACAAATTATAACTAACATGAACACACTAGTCTAATATCATGAAATCTTAAAATAGTCATCTTATTTATCTCAAGAGGTTACAAGGCTCAATCTTGGTAGAGTCTAGTCATGCACAAGAGAAGGATACAAAATAATATCTTGAAGGCTATACTTATAGCAAAAGGGAGGAAAGAGATATGACTAAAGTCATTTATTTGGCTAAAGCTCCTAATTCAAACATTACCTATACTAAGTCCTATAAAGTAATATGACTAATTTTTTGAGGAGCCTAATGGTCTCGAGGCTTATTGTTTTCAAATATTAATGTTTTTCTCTAAACATAAAATTTTGAAGGGGACAAATTGTGGTTTCACAAGGTGATGTATTTGAGTTTAATTGGTAATTTGAGGCTCATGAATGATATAGTTGGCAAGACTGGTTGGCAGTCTCAAAGTATATAAGCATTGTAATGGAAGGTTGAGTTGGAAATCCATTTGGTAGATCTCATGGTAATTTAGATGACAAGGTGGATTAATGTAAATCATATCATATGCTTTGAGATCTTGTAAGATCATTTAATAGTTTGAGGGACTTAATTCAAAGAGTACATGCCTTGATTAACAAAGATTAGTTAAATGTTTAGCAAAGGATTTAGTAGTAACTATGTCTGAGGGCATCTCTAACTTGGTTGATAGAATGCTAAGTACTTGTATCAATTTTAATGAAGCCAATAAAAATTTGACATGTAAGCAAGGTACTTATGTCGACCGACTTGGTTTACAAATAACTTAATTTTCATTATTTTGGTCATTTTTTGAACCTTTCTTATGGAAGTGTTACTTTATCGAGTTGGATTATGGAGTTGTAGACAAGATTTGTGAATAGAAAGTTTGAAGGAATGTGCATCCAAGTTTTTCATGAACAAAATGAATAAGTATTGGGGAATGTTTTGAGTTGTTTTGATTCTATTTTTAATTGCATGGAAAGAAAGCGTTTCTAGTCTGCATGTTGAGAAGATTTCGATAAGCCATGTGTTTAAATATGTGCATGTATGTTTTTAGAAATTTGAATGATGATTAAAGTTTAGTAGTTAAATATATCACTTCTTTTCATGAGATGTTGAAGTAAATGGATTTAATTTTTGATATATTCTCATGATAAGATAAGAATATGTGGCTTTACTAGTTTGGTCTGAACATGATATTTGTGAATATATATGAATTTTTTTTGTTGAATATGCATCCATTTTTGGCTTTCTATGAGTAATATAGACTGTTATGGTGCTTCAAACATGTATTTTGTAGTTTCAAAGGCCTCATTGACCCTTTGAGTGTTGCAGGGATGAACTTTGTGTGTTTTATTGCATGAATATTTTGAAGGGTTTGATTAAATATATGGTCTTTCATAAGAAGTGATATAAAAGGAAAGGAATGTGCTAGAATGATTTTTAAATAGTATCATTCAGTGGTGGCTTTATTTTCTTTCAAACTACATTTTCATATATTCATGGGTTTTGAAGGAAAATCCTACATGTTTAAGTTTTAGAATTATAGTGTGTTAGACTTGGAAATAATGAAATATTTTTATCTGGGTTTGTATTTCAACTTTAATTTTTTTGTCTTATTAAAATATTTGATGTTTCATTTTATTGAGACCTTAGTTTGTGCATATTAGGGTTTTATAAAAATTAGAATATTTTGAAAGTGTTTTAGGTTTTTGCTCAAGCATTTGTAATGAATGAACAACAAAGAAATAGTTTTCCTTAGGTTCAAAAATATGATTTAGAAATATTTTAGACATGCAAGGTTATGTTTCAAAATTTTATTGTCTAAATATTATATAGTGATATGGTTTGAAATGCATCATTTTATGTTTGGAGCTTTATTACAAAGATTATAAGATGAGTTTTGCATAGAGATATTATATGGATAGGCTATTGGTTTTTGGTATGTCATGAATAATTTATTTGAATTTTTTTTATTAAAATATTTTAGGTTTTCTTGTAGAATTCAAATTTGAAGATATTAGAAAGATTAATGCCTGTTTGAAAGACTGTGATAAATTATTTCAGTATAGTGATGCTAAATGTTTTTTATGTGAAGAGGTCATGTTGATTCCTATTAAAATTTATTTTAAAAGTATATATGTAGAAACTATAAACTAGTTATTTATTTTTTAAATAATGCTTCAGATAGATATTTTAATAGTTGTTGTGGTATACTTTTCAATGGTTTTGGAGTGATTAGAATTTGATACTTGAAATGAATTTTCAGGAAAATTTGAGTATATTGTTTCCATCAAGGTTTTGATTAACAAAATGAAATATTGTGATAATATTTAAAAACCATGAATATTTAGAATAATAAGAGATGTTATAGTTTTAGGGAAAGTATAATATTTATTTGGAAGGACAAATTATTACTCAAAGTTCATATTTGATGATTTGATCTCTTACTTGATTCTAAATAGTTATACGGTTTATAGTTTGAGGGATATATGTCATGTATAAGAATTTCCTTTTTAGATATGACTGAATTGGTTTGAAAATTTGTGAAATTTTGATTTGAAAAATGTGTGTGTGAGATTGTATTACAATGAAAATAGAATTCAAAGGAATATATCATAATATCGTGAAAATAAAATTATGATAATATAATTTTATTTTAAAGTTTTAGATAGTTTTTAAGAGATATTTTTGATGAAATCAAGTAGAGTATTACAATTTTGATTGATACATTTGGAATAATTCATTTTTGTGTAGTCAAAGACAATTCAAAGATTTTGATTGATATCTAACTATGTTTTATATATAATTTGGTTTCATATTGAATAAATACATGTTGATTTTTTTAGTCATATATATTAGTCTTATTTGAATATATTTTAAATGCATAAGATTTTGGGATGGGATCAACTCAGATCAAGTAAAATTAATGATAACAAAGGCTGGGTTTAGAATTCAAACAATGTGAATCAACAAAAATTGAATAGATAATTCCCAAGGGGTAGTTTCAATACTAGGAGATTTGACTCTAGATATGTCAATAGGGGTGTTAGGTTGTCAATCCACTTTGATGATAATGAACCTAAGTTATAAAATGTATTGAAAAATTTTCTCTTCAGTCCTATAAATCTTAGAGGTTATAGAGGATTTCACAGTCATAGATTTGGTACTAGGACTCATTCCCATAGAAGTTCCTCTCACCATTTGCATAATATCCTCATCAATTGCTAGTTAAGTCACCTACCCCAAAGAGAATTTATCATGTTAGTGAGCCAAAATAGGTTAATGAATCCACTCAGTTTGATATTGAAGTAGCCCATGACAAGAACTTTTTTAATCTTGCCATGTCTTCTATTTATAATGAACCCTCATCATCTCAAAGAGATCATATCTTAGGGTGAATAAAATTAAGTTTGAAGAAACCTATTTTAAGTTATAAAAAACGTAGTCTTAAAATCCATATAACTACTTTAGATAAATGATTAGATAGTTAAAATGATACAGACACCCCAATTCAGGTCAGAGTTCTCAAACAACTTAAGCTAGAGGTGGATGATCCCACAAGTGATTTAGAAATAAATATGTTTCACCTTCCAAAAATTAAAATGGAATACAATGAGTGTCTAAATGAATAAGAGAAGCCAGTGATTGAAGTTCTTTCTAATTTTTATGATCATTAAATGTCAGCAGGATAAAATTTTATTTTCATATTTAACTTTAAGTTGGCAAAATTCTATACTTTTAAATTTTATATTTTCATTTTAGATTTTGATATTTTGATGATGAGGTTTTGAAATTACAACACATTTTAATTTTATCTTACACACACACATGCCTAAGTAATTTTTAGAAATCTGCATTATGAGATTAATATAAATAAGAATTTTATTAAACTTTCATTTATCTATTATTATTATTATTATTATTATTATTATTATTATTATTATTATTATTATTATTAATTGATTAAGGTCCCCACTCATTAACAAGTTTCCAATCTATATTCAAATACTTAATCCATTAAGACTTTTAAGTCTTAATTAAACCTTAATGAATAACTGTTTATATTAACTGACTTTTGAAAAATCAATCAATTAAGTTAAACTAATAACTAACTAAGATTAATTATATTTTTTTTTCAACCAAATTTGAAGCATAAAAAGATATGAAAGTTTTATTTGAAGAGGAAGATCAACATAGGTATTGAAGACTTATACATTGTGAAATAATCATTTATCTCTCTCTTCTATGAAACTTCTTTGAAATAGCATAAATTATGTAGATAGACCCAATGATACTTTCTCTAACGGTTGAGTAATTTCTTAGGTAATGTAGGTATATCTAGTTTTATATTATCATTTATAATAGGTTATTTAAAGTTTTTCACGTTTAATATCTTTTGATGATTGCTCCTTACAATTTTATGTATAAAATCTGAGTATTCAACCTGATTAATGATAAAAACTTGATTATTTATGACATTTCATTAATATATTTGATTGCAAAAGTTATCTTTCAATATATTTTTTAAAGAAAGATGTTGGTTTCTCAAATAAAATCAATCTATTTTGCTAGGATGACTCTCTCTTTTGAAACTCACATATTTTATCCATATTTTACTTTATATTGACTTTTACTTTAATGTAATTTAATTTGATTTAGATTATTATTTAATAAATATAATTTTCTTTTCTATTTATTTTAGTTTTAATATATCTTAATTTGCTTTAGCTTTTTTTTTTTTCCATTTTTCTTTTAGGTTAGTTTCTTAGTTTAATTTCTTTGATTTTAATCTCTTTGAGTTAGACTTAATTAGATTTCAAATTAATTAGTTGTAGATTCAATTTAATTTTAGATTATTCTATTTTGTAGGCTTATTAGTTTTTTTAGATTAGTTTGCTTATTTAATAGTTTAGAATTAGATCTAGTTTATAATTAGGTAGTTGGTAAGACTCAGTTAAGTTGGATTTGTCCATTTATGTTTAGTTTAATACTTTATTTAAATATTTTATTATCTCTCTCTTAATTAGTTGTTTTTTTATCTTTGTTTCTTTTATTTTGTTGTTTATTATTGTTGTGTCTCATGTGTGTTGAGTTTCATTTGATTGTTTACTCGATATAAAGTTTGTTTGTCTTGATTTATCTCAATTCCATTTTACTTTATATTTTTGATTTATTATCTTGATGTTATTTGAAAGTTGATATAGTAGAAGAAATCAGATATTACTTTGAAATATATTATTATCAAATCATATTTCTTTCCTTCAAGATATTGTCTTATTTATAGACCTTCTTTGTCAGATATGATAGATTACATATTCATATCTGAACTAATTCAATATTTGATAAAGTAGATTTCTAAAATTATAATAGAATATGTTATATTTGATAGATTATTCATTATTTCCCAAAATATTTAAAAAATTCATTGCATCTTTAGTATCATAATTGAACCTTTAGAACCTTCCTGTTAGATGGATACAATTTCAACTTAACATTCACAATAGGAAAAAAGATTGATTAGTTGATGATATAATTTTTATCATTAATAAATTTGGTGACTCCACTAGGGAGATTCATTTAGAAATCATAGTTGTTAAGAGTTTGGTTTTCTTCTTACTCATGGTTCTTGGAAGACAACCTCCTATCATCCAACCTAGAATTAATATTATTAATGATAAAGTTGATGTGGATTTTAATCTAATTCATTATGCATGGTGTAATCATCTTCAAAATCTTTATCATGTTATTCAAGCCATAAATGAAGAAGAAGAGATTGTAGAATTTGAGATAGATTGATATTTTAATCTTACTCATAAGACTCAAAAGGATATTTTAAATATAAATAGATAAATTTAGGAAGATAAAGCAAGAGATTTAACTACTAATCCTAGGCTTAAAATTCATTTTTTTCTAATTTATTTCTTTTTGATGATTTGATTTTTCTCTCTAAACCTATTGATATAAATCTATAATTAAATCAAGATAATCAAGTTTAAGAAAATTAACCAATTTTGATATAAGAGACAGTTGAAGTTTCCAATGGGAGATCAAGTAAAAGTGAGAATAAAAGAGTTGATTCACAGACTACAAGATAATAAGGATTAGAATGATGTCACTGAAGGAGAAGATGAAGTTCAAGCTGAAGAAGAACATCAAATAGTTATAACACTATAGATTTATACCAATCTATTAATATTGGAAATTGTCCTAGTAAATTACCTTCTCTTAAAGGATTAAATGTACCAAATTTTTTTGGAGCTCCTAGAAAATTTTGAGAAGATCATTTAGAAGCATTTAGGTTAGTTTGTACTAGTCTTGATATAAAAAATAAAAAGATTTGTTTAAGATTTTTTTCTCAAACACTTGAAAGGAAAGCTTACCAAGTTTTTATTAGTTTACTTACTAAAGTCATCAGCACATGGAAAAATATTGAAGAATAGCTAGATTTATCTTTTGGGAAAGCTAAAGAAGACTTTGACCTAGTCAATGATCTTATGAATTTTTCTCTTGATCTAAGAAAGACCATTTATTATTTCATTATCAAATTTAATAAGTTGCATCAAAAGATTCGTTATGATCTTAAACTTTCTAAAAAGTTATCTAGACTTTATTTTTGTAGTGCTTTACCTCTAAAATATAAAATGGCTTTAGAGGATAAGGATATTACAGAGTATGATGAAAATTTAACATTGTGCATTGAATATGAACATAAACTTAAACATATTAGATTTAAATATATGTCTTATACAAGTTTAAATATGAATAATGCAAAAAATTTAAAATTTATTCAAAGTCTATAAAATGAGTTGGTCACTGTTAAAAGACAACTGAATGATAAACCTTCTTCATCTAATAGAAATAATATTGAAAGTAAAAAAATAGAAATTACTTACTACTATAATATTTATGAATTGGATCATGATCCAAATTCATGTGTTGTCCATAATTTTTAAAAAAATTCAAAAGAAAGATCTTATATCTAAAGATCCAGTAGACAACATAAACATATGTGCTCTTGATGATCCATCAAAAAACAAAGGTACTTATATTTTTAATACTAGAAATAAAGATTATAACTCTTCTCAAAATAATAAAATAATAAATAATGATTCTTATTTTGATGATAAAGGTAAAATAGTTTAAAAAAATGCTTCAAGTAGTTCAACTAATAATTCTTCTCAAAATATTCTTTTATCAATTGATTATAATAATAGTCAATATTAACATTATAGATCTAAGAATTTTTGACAATCCGATGCTAAAATTTATAATATAATTAATGATTTATCAATAAATAAAGCTGGATTCTCTTTATTACAAGTAGCTAATCTTTCAGGATAACTTGATAAAATTAATAAAGTTGTTAAGAATCTTAAAAATATAAGCTTACAAGAAGAAGGCGGTAATGAACAATCAACTATTTTTGCTCAAAGTTATGATCTTCTTGTAAACTATATACCTCTTTTTTATGTTACAATCCAAATTACTAATAATGTAATCCATAATTGTATCTTAGATATAGGTGCATTGAAGAATATAATGCCGAAATTCATTGCAGATTAATTAAGATTATCTTATGAAATTGATAAAAGAAAACTTACTGGATTTGATTCTGGACAAACTAAAAGTTATGGTAAGTTTAAAGACATAGTTATTAAGATTGTCCAAAATGAAAGAATTAGATGCATGACTAATTTTCATGTTTTAGATATTCTTAGTAATTATGCTATGTTGTTAAAAAAAATTAATCAAAAATAACTGGTGCTTTTGTGGGAAAAGATATCACATAGGTTCTTATTAGTAATGAGATTGCTTTCATTAAAAAGGAAGATTGGTCTAGTACACCTATATAATTATCCGCTTCTTATACTATTGCTTATGTTGAGACAAAAATTAGAATTTTTGAGTTGCTGAATTTAGATGAACCAGAAAATCAACATGAAAACCTATTTGAAAAAAATATTTTATGGTCACTTTATTTTGATGGAGCTTATTTTCAACAAGGTAATGGTACTAAAATTTGTTTAATTTCTCCTATTGGTAAATATTTTATTATGCCTTCAAATTATTATTTAAAAACACTAATAATACTATAAAATTTGAAGCATTATGTTTAAGTTTAGAAAAATCCATTGAACTTAACATTAAATATTTATAAATCTTTGGAGATTTTGAATTAGTTCTTAGACAAGTTCAAAAAAAATTTAAAACTAATCAAACTTATCTACATCATTATACATAAAAATATTGGTCTTTACTTGAGCATTTTTAGGCCTTCAACATCACTCATATTCTTAAAAAATATAATATTAGAGTTGATAGGCTTACTATTTTTATATCTAACTCAACTCAAAGTGAGAGTGAACCAACCACAATCTTCTCTTATGTTGAAATTTTTTAACCTAAAAATCTTAATTTGAATGATAATTGCCCTATTTTTAATTGTGATGAATACATAGATTATTTCATTAAAAATAATTATTTTGATCATGATGATTATGTATTAAATTATGAAAATTATTTTTAATTAAGTACTAATAAATTACTTACTAATTTAGTAAATTTAGCATCTGTGTTTACACTTAGCAATCAATCCAAAATTTGTAGAATGGAAGAACCTTCTATGATAATCATAAGTGTGACTATTCCTATCAACTTAGGTATAAAAGAGGATCATAAATATGTCTTTAGGATTTCAATTTACTACAAGTGAGAAGGTTAAACTCATTAATTTATTTAAAGATTTTATTGATGTGTTTGCTTGGACATATAAAGATCTTAAAGGTTATGATACTAATATTATTAAACATGGTATATTTATAAAATATGGTATTAAACTTGTAAGATATAAAATAAGAAGAATTATCCTTTTGTTAGAAGGCACCGTTAACAAAGAGCTAGATAAAATAATTGATGCTAGTGTCATTTTTTTATAAAATATTCTAAATGGGTAGCTAATTTAGTGCTAGTTAGGAAGAAAAATAGTGATATTAGATTATGTGTTGATTTTAGAGATTTGAATAAAGTTAGTGTTAAAGATAAAATTTTTCTACCAAGTATTGATCAAATTTTACAAGTTGTTAGATCAGAAATGATATCTTTATTAGATGAATTTTTTTGTTATAATATTTTTTTTGTAAATCTTAAAAATAGACATAAGACTACTTTTACTACTCATAGAGAGACTTTTGGTTTTAACAAAATACCTTTTAGATTAATGAATATAGGAGCTACTTTTTAAAGATCTATGCATATCACTTTTAATGATTTTATTGGCATTATTATTGGTTTATTTAGATGACCTCACCATTTATCTTAAAAGATGAAAAAAAAATTAGATCATCTTTGTAAGGTTTTCTTAATATTTAGAAAGTATGAAATTTATTTGAATCCAAAAAAAATCTATTTTTGGTGATACCAAAGGTAAGTTATTAGGACATTATTTTTAAAGATACCATTTTCATAGATCATGAATGCATTAAAGCTATTAAAGAGTTACCTCCTCCTAAAGATCAATCTAGTTTAAGATCATTCTTTGGTAAAATATACTTTGTTAGAAAATTTATATTATATTTTGCTGATAAGTCTAATCCTTTGCAATTATTACTTAATAAAGATAAAATTTATACTTGAAATGAAGTGCTAATTTAACATTCATTAACACTAAAATGTCATTACAAGTGTTTTAGTTCTTGCCAAACTATATTTCAAAAAACATTTATTCTTTATGTTAATGTTATTGAAAAAGCAATTAGAGATGTTATCACTTAAGAGTTTGAAAATAATGATGAAAAACCAATTGATTATATGAGTTAAATTTTAAAAGAAGCCAAAATTAGGTACCCTCTTATTGATAAATTTATTTTCTCATTGATTTTCTCTTTGATTAAATTTCATTATATGTTGATAGGAAACAAAAAATTTGTGTAATCTAATATACTCATTTTATCGTATCTTTTAAAATAACCAACCATTCAAGGAAGGTTTGCTAAGTGAATATTATGAAATCAAGAATTTGATCTTGAATTTGAAAGCTTAAAAATAATTAAGATAATGATTTGACAAAACACTTAGTTTAAAATGTTTCTTCAGATATTGATATTTTGGTCTTGTCAGTTGATGATAATCTAAAAGCAAAGCCTCATTTACAGACTATGATTTTTATTTTTATTTTTTAATTTTTTTTTTTTTTTAAATTTAATTTAAATTTGAGCTTGAAATGAATGAATGGGATTGTATGTTGGCTAAAGATGATTAGTATCATGGCTTGGTCTTTTATTTTCAAAATCAAGTATGTCCTAATAATTTTGATAAAAGAAAAAGACATTCCTTGTAGTTAAAAACTTTAAATTTTTGTTTATTAATTTTTTTATATTTTATCAAAATAGAGATATAGTTTTATTAAGATGTCTTACATATGATCAAATTCAAAAAGTTATTAGATGATGTCATGAAGGAAATTATGGCGGACATTATGTTGCAAAAATCACTTCTTATAAGATTTTAAGATCAAGTTATTATTCACCTACTCTAGTTCAATATTCTTATAAGTTAGTTCATTCTTGTATGTCATGTCAATTATTTATTGGTAGAAATAAGTTGCTTGTAATACTTTTAAATCTTGTTATTCTTAGAAAACTATATACAAAATATGGCATTGAATTTATTTTAGGTATGCATCCTCTTTCATTTACTATTCATAGGTATATATTAACAACAATAGATTATTTTATTAAATGGCCTGAGGCCAAAGAACTTAAAATTTTTATTAAAGGTGAAGTGATCATATTTTCTCTAGATTTGGAGTTCTTTATGAAATCATTTTTGATAATGGACCTTAATTTATTTTAAATGAATTTATAAATTTGTTGGACAAGTATTCAATTATATCTAATCATTCATCAAAATATTATCCTAGAAAAATGGTCAATTTGAATCAACAAATAAAAATCTGATTTCAATCATAAAAAAATTAGTTTATGAAAATAAAAATAATTGGCATCTTAAATTTTTTAAGTCTTTATAGGTTTATAAAACTATTGTTAAAATAGCAACTGGTTATTCACATTTCATGTCAATCTATGGATTTGAGGCCACCTTACCAATAGAACTTCAAAAAAAAATAGCTAAAACTGTTTTACAATATGTTGTGAAAGATATAAATTTTATTGAATAAAGATTACATGATTTAATAGATTTTGAAGAATCTAAAGCAATATCATTGCAAAAATTAGAAATGTCTAAACAAAAATTGAAAAAGTTTTTCAATAAAAAGGTTTCTAATAAAAAGTTTAAAGTTGGTGATCTAGTTTTATATTGGGACAAAGTTCACGAAGATGTTGATAAACATCAAAAATTTGATTCATTATAGTTTGGTCCTTACAGAATTGCCACTGTACTTGAAAATAATATTTTTTATTTAAAATATCTTGAAAGAAATTGGTTATATTACTTAGTTAACAGACATCATTTAAAATTGTTTCATGATTAGCTCTTTTTTAGTTTTGTTTATTTCTTTGTTTTCTTATTTTCCTTTCATGTTGTGCTTTTTTTTTTTAATTATCTTTTTCTATTATTTCTTGTTTTGGCTTTGTTTGATTTCTATTTTAACTTGATTTTATTTTTGAAAAGATCATTGAGTGTTACAAATAGATGAGTTTCACATTATGAAGGAAGAATACGAGGATGCTACAATTATACTGTAAGTATAAATTATTTTCAGATATATATATATATATATATATATATATATATATGTTGAGTTATAACTATTTGTTGAAGTAATACTTAATTTTAGATATTGTATTTAAGGTATTTTTATTAGTTCATGCATCCAACTCAAACTTCCCTGTCATATCATTCCCCTTCTTTATGCCATACTAACTAAACAATTTATCCTTTTTGAAATTTATTATTAAAGGGGTTTGTGCATAGCTACTTGAGATTGATTTACCTGGATCACACTATCAAGATTGTGTTTTATTCAATAGACAATCTATTTTCTACTCAATTTTATTACTTCAATTGACTAGCAAAGTTGCTAGTGTTATGCCTATTTTTCACACCCCTTCAATTTTATGAAACTAATACTTTTATACCATAGAGATGACTCAGTCAAAAAATTTAAAACTATGTCGAAGA
This sequence comes from Torreya grandis, assembly GCA_037957365.1. Taxonomy (NCBI): domain Eukaryota; kingdom Viridiplantae; phylum Streptophyta; class Pinopsida; order Cupressales; family Taxaceae; genus Torreya; species Torreya grandis. The sequence goes on from JARHVA010004687.1 coordinate 1,120,428, forward strand.
CCTAGTCAATTAATAGTATATTTAGATGCATATTTTCAATTATATAAGTTGATGATGATTAGTTTATGAATTCATATTTATATTTTAGGTGGTTTCAAAAGCATAAATAGATGAATGAATAAAATATGCACATGTATTTATCATTGATAATTTTTTGTGATCAATCATTTTGTTTATCAGTGGATTCATGATCATATTACAATATAAAATTTTCAATTTGAAATAGACATTGAGTACAGATTTATCATAACAATTTGTAAATTAGTTTTCAATTTTGATAGCTTGAGCATATTATGGTAATCAATTTCATATTTTCATGGCAATATGCAACTTGGTTTGACTCAAATGAAAGGATATATTGACTGGTAATAATGGTTTTTTAGTTAATACAATTTTAGTTACAAGTATATAAATGGATTGTCATGACTATTACATTCGAACAAATAATGAATCTCATGGTTATTAAATCAAATACATTATTTGATTTATCATGAACTTCATTTGAAAATTCAATTATGAGCTATATGTGGATTTATCAGTATGATAGATGGATCAGTTTCAAATAATGATTACTTGCAAATATAGTTAACATTTTTTTTAATGTTGACATGTTAAGGTGGGATTGACATTTGGATAAAATATTTACTAAGGCTATCAAAGAATCCTAAAGGGCCTAAGTGATTAATCCCAAGTCTTTTATTTGTCTAAAGTTTCTAATTTAAACATTACCTATACTAAGTCCTATAAAGTAATATGACTAGATTTTTCGAGGAGCCTAATGGTCTCGAGGCTTATTATTTTCAGAGATTAATGTTTATGTCTTGAAACATAAAGCTTTTAAAAGGATAAATTATGATTTCAAATGATGTATTTGAGTTTAATTGGTAATTTGAGACTCATAAATGATATAGTTGGTAAGATTGGTTGGCAGTATCGAGGTATATAAACATTATAATGGCAGGTTGAGTTGGTAATCCATTCGATAGACCTCGTGGTAACTTAGATGGCAAAGTGAGTTAATGTAAAGTGTATCAGATGATTTGAGATCTTGTAAGAACATTTGGAAGTTTGAGGTACTTAATGTAAAGAGTATATGACTCGGTTAATAGAGATTATTTAAAGGTTTAGCAAATGATTTGGTAGTCACTAAGTCTAAGGGCATTGCTAACTCAACTTAGAATGCTAAGTATTTGTATCATTTTAATGAATCCAATGGAAATTGGGCACATAAGCAAGGTAGTTACATCAAGGCACTTGGCCTACATATAACTTCATTTTCATTGTTTTGGTCATTTTTTGAAGCTTTCTTGTGGAAGTGTTACTCTATTGAGTTAGATTGTGGATTTGTAGACAGGATTTATGAGTAGAAAGTTTGAAGGAGCATCTAGGTATGCCATGAGTAAAATGAATAAGTCTTTAGGAATGTTTTGAGTTGTTTTTACTTAGTTTTTAGTTGCATAAAAATAAAGTATTTCTGGTCTGCATGTTGACAAGCTTTTGATAAGTCATGTGTTTAAATTGGTACATGGATGTTTTCAAAAAGTTGAATGATTTTTATAGTATAGTGGTTGACTATATCACTTCTTTGTATGATATATTGAAGCAAATGGATTTAGTTTTTGAAATATTCTCATGATAAGATAAAAATATGTAGCTTTACCAGTTTGGTTTGAGCATGATATTTGAGAATATATGAGGCTTTTATTATTGAATATGCATCTATTTTTGGCTTTTTATAAGTAATATAGATTTTTATGGTGCTTTAAACATGTTTATTATTTTAAAGGCCTCGTTGAAACTTTGAGTGTTGTAGGGATTAACTCTGTGTGTTTTATTTTATGAATATTTTGAAGGGTTTGAATAAATATATGGTCAGTCATAATAAATGATATAAAAAGAAAGGAATGTGCCTGAATGATTTTAAAATAATATAATTAGTGGTGGCTTTGTTTTCTTTCAAACTATAGTTCCATGTATTTATGGGTTTTGAAAGAAAATCTTACATGGCTATGTTTTGGAAGTATAGTGTGTTGGACTTGGAAATAATAGAATATTTTTGTTTGGGTTTAAATTTTAGTTTTTAAAGGATTTATCTTATTGAAATATTTGATGTTTTAGTCTATCGAGACCTTAGTTTGTGCACATTATGGTTTTTTAAAAGCTAAAATATTTTGAAAGTATTCTAGGTTTTTATTCAAGCATTGGAAATGAATGAATAGTAAAGCAATAGTTTTCCTTGGTTTCAAAAATATGATTTAGAAGATATATTTTATACATGCAGGGTTAGATTTTAAACTTCTATTGTCTAAATATTATATAGTGATATGGTTTGAAACACATCATTTTATGTTTGGAGCCTCATTGCAAAGATTATGAGATAAGTTTTGCACAGAGATATTATATGAATATCCTGTTAGTTTTTCGTTTGTCATGAAGAATTTGTTTGAAATTTTTTTTCCATTAAGATGTTCTAGGTTTTCTTGTAGAATTTAAATTGAAGATATTGGAAAGATTAATGGTTGTTTGAAAGCCTATGATAAATTGTTTCAGTATAGTGATGTCGAATGTTTTCTATCTAAAGGGTTCTTGTTGATTCCTATTGAATTTTTCTGAAAAACAATATATACAAAAAATATAAATGGGTTATTTATTTTCAAATTAATGCTTTAGATGGAGATAACAATTGTTGTGGTATATATTTCAATGGTTTTGATGTGATTAGAATTTGATACTTGAAATGGCTTTTCATGAAAATTTATGTATATTATTTATATCAAAGTTTTGATTGACAAAATAAAATATTGTGATAATATTTTAAAACCATAAATATTTAGAATAATAAGAGACGTTATAGTTACAAGAAAACTATAATATTGACTTGAAAGGACAAATTATTACTCAAAGTTCATATTTGATGGTTTTATCTCTATATTAATTTTGAATAGTTATACGGTTTATAGTTTGAGGAATATATGTCATGAATAAGAATTCTTATTTTAAACATGATTAAATCAGTTTGGAAATTTGTGCAAGTTTAATTAAAACCATAAATATTTAGAATAATAAGAGATGTTATAGTTACAGGAAAATTACAATATTGACTTGAAAGGACAAATTATTACTCAAAGTTCATATCTGATGATTTAATCTCTACATTAATTTGGAATAGTTATACGGTTTATAGTTTGAGGAATATATGTCATGAATAAGAATTCTTATTTTAAACATGATTAAATTAGTTTGAAAATTTGTGCAAGTTTGATTTTATATATATATATATATATATATATATATATATATATATTACAGTGAAAATAGAATTCAAAAAAATATAGAAGAATACTGTGAAAATAAAATTATGATAATATAATTTTATTTTAAATTTTTAGATAGTTTTTAAGTGATATTTTTATAAAATCAAATATATTATTATAGTGTTGATTGATACAGTTAGAAAAATTAAGTTTTGTGCATTCAAAAATAGTTTAGATATTTTTATTGATATGTGATTGTGTGTTTAATATATAGTTTGGTTTCATATTGAATAAATGCATGTTAATTTTTTTCAGTCATATATAATTAATCTTATTTGAATATATTTCAAATGCATAGGATGTCAGGGTGAGATCAGCCTAAATCAAGTAGAAGTAATGATAACATAGGTTACAGTTAGAATTCAAAAAATATGAATCAATAGAATTTGAATAGACAATTTCTAAGGGCTAAGATATTTATCCTTAGGTATACTAGTAGGGGTGCTAGTATGTCAATCCACTTTGATGCTAATGACCCTAAGTTTTGGAATGTATTAAAAAATTTACCATTCAATCTTGTAAATCCTAGAGGTTATAGATCATTTCATGATCATAGATTTGGTGCTAAGACTCATTCCCATAATAGTTACTCTCACCATTTATAGAATAATCCTCATCAATTTATAGTTCAATCACCTACCCTAGAGATAATTCAGGATGTTAGTGAGCCACAGCAAGGTAATGAAACCACTCAGTTTGATATTAATGTAGCTCATGCCAAGAACTTAAATTTTATCCTACTTTTTTTTTTTAATGAGCCCTCATCATCTCAGAGAGATCCTATCTTAGGGTGTAGAAAATTAAGTTTGAAGGAACCTATTTCAAGTTGTAGGAAACTTAGACTTGAAATTCATCTAACTACTTCAAATAAATGATCAGATAGTCAGAATGATATAGACAACCTAGTTGAGGTTAGAGTTCTCAAATGAATTAAAATGAAGGTGGATGATCCCACAAGTGATTTAGGAATTAATATAGTTCACCTTTCAACATTTGAAATTGAATATAATGAGTGTAGGAATGATCAAGGGAAGCCAATGATTGAAGTTCTTTCTAATTCTAATGATTATTGGATGTCAATAGAATAATTTTTTTTTCATGTTTAACTTTAAGTTATTAGAACTTTGTACTTTCATATTTGATACGTTGATTTTAGATTTTGATATTTTGATGATGAGGTTTTTAAAGTATAACACACTTTAATTTTATGATATGTATATATATGCCTGAGTATTTTTTGAAAATATGCATTATGATATCAATATAAATAGGAATTTTATTAAACTTTGATTTATCTATTTATTTATTGATATATGTTATTTCTTTATTTATTAATTGATTAGGGTCCCCACCCATTAAGAAGTGCCTGGTCTATATTCAAATACTTGATCCATTAAGACTTTTGAGTCTTAATTAAACTTTAACTAATAACTGTTTATATTAATTGAATTTTACAAAGCTAATTAATTAAGTTAAACTAATAACTAACTAAGATTATTTATAACTTCTTTTTCAATTAAATTTGAATCATAAAAGGAGATCAAGGATTCATTTGAGGAGGAACCCCATAAGTATTGAGGACTTATACATTGTGAAGTCAGTTATTTATCTCTCTCTTTTATGCAACTTCTCTAAGATAGCATAATTTTTATAGATAGATGCAATGGTACTTTATTTTGATGGTAGAGTAATTGCTTAGGAAACGCAAGTATATCTAGTTTTGTATTATCAGTTAGAATAGATTATCTAAAGTTTATCAAATTTAATATCTTTTGATGATTGTTCCTTGTAGTCATATGTATATAATTTGAGTATTCAACCTGAATAATGATGAAAATTTCATTGTTTACAAAATTTTATTGATCTATTTGATTTTTAAAAGTTGTCTCTCTAGATATTTTGTAAAAAAATATGTTGATTTCTCAAATAAAATTGATCTATTTTTCTAAGACATCTCTCTCTCTTTTGATACTCGCATGTTTTATAAATATTGTACTTTATATTGACTTTGAATTTAGTATAATTTAATCTGATTTAGATTAATTTTTAATTAATCTAATTTCCTTTTATATTTATTTTAATTTTAATTTGCTTTATCTTTCTATTCTTTTCTATTTTTCTTTTAGGTTAGTTTCTTAGTTTAATTTTCTTTTTCTTTTTTTTTTTTAGTTAGACTTAATTAAATTTTAGATTAGTTAGTTGTATATTTGCATTAATTTTAATTTTTTCTATTTTATAGGCTTATTAGTTTTCTTAGATTAATTTTCCTCTTTTATAGTTTAAAAGTAGATCTAGTTTAGAATTAGGTAGTTGGTAAGACTAAGTTAAGTTAGATTTATTCATTTGATTGTTTACTTGATAGAAAGTCTGTTAATCTTAATTTATCTCAATTATATTTTAGTTTATATTTCTTATTTATTATCTTGATGTTATTGAGAAGTTGATACAGTAGAAAAAACAAGATATTACTTTGAAATATATCATTATTGAATCATATTTCTTTCCTTCAAGAGATTGTCTTGTTCATAGGCCTTTTCTATTGGATAGGATAGATTACATATTCATATTTGATAAAGTATATTTCTAAAATTATAATGGAATATGTTATATTTGATAGCTAATTCATTATTTTCCAGAACATTTAAAAAACTACTCACATCTTTAGGATCATAATTGAACCTTTAGAACCTTACTATTAGACTGGTATGATTCCAACTTAACATTCGCAATAGGTGAAAGGGTTGATTAGTTGACGGTATAATTTTTATCGTCAACATAGTCTTAGGGGTTGGTGATGTAGATTTCATCACCGTGGATTCAACCACACTCTATTTTCTAACGAAGTATAAAATTCAAGGACACCTTCATTATGTCAAGTGGTTGACCCCATATAAGTCTTCCATGAAGAAAAAGAGTTAACTCTTTGACCCAAGCATCAAACAATACCTTATACAAAGTTGGGCCCCACGTACCTAGTGTATATAGGTATACCCATAGAAAACCTTATTAAAACTAGGAAAGGACCATCAACCATAATAGGTGACTTACTACTAGAGTCAACATCAGCTCCTAAGTGACCATTAAGTGCAAACTAGATCAAAAGGTTATGAGAGATTCCATAATGAGTCACCGTCATAAAACCTCACATGTGAATATATTAGATTGTGTAGTCATCAAGTTACACTCTCACATAAATTTACTAATCTTAGGTTTTTAGTTTGATTGATTTGGTGTGTGTTGTGTTAAACCTATGTTTTTTTAGCCGATTTAGTTTTTATCGAAACCTATACATGGCTATTTAGGTCTCCTATACCATCATTTTATATATCCTTGTATATATCATAATGTCTTGTAAATTCTAGCCTTATCCCCATATTTTACATTCTTAAAATTTTTATACATCCTTATCTACTTTAATTGACATCATATCTTGTAAATCCTTAATCTTGTATAAACTTATATATCTTGTACATCTTAACATACCATCTTAGACATATCCTAATCTAGTTTTACCTTGATATCATCTTATTTCCCTATCATTTATCTAGTCTTTTTTTATCATCTATCCATCACATATTTAATCCCTCATTCTGCATCTTTGTCTAAGTTATCCCATATTATCCTTATACCATATCAATATAATTATATCTTGTTAGTATCCTTCATCATCATCTCATATTACATTCTTGATCATTTTTTATACATTTATCTTCTACATCCTTATCTTATCATTATCCTTCATCTCATCTAGTCTCACCTTGTCTAGACATATCCCATCTTACTTTGTCTTTCCCTTTTATCCTAAAACACATCTATTTAGATTTTTAGTTCACACACTCATCCAAAACATACTCACCATACCCATAATCATAATTACATCACCAACCTTATATACTTATCTTGATATCAAATCCATCATCCTTGATTCCTCCATTTATTCCTGTTAACCCTTCATCATAATCTTATATCCATTGCACCTTAAGAAAATAGTCTAAGGCCTAAGCTAGTCTTTTAGTTGTCCTTAGTATCATCTTATCACTCTAGTCTACCAGTATCTTCTCTATCACTTGTTACTTTGTCAAATTTCATACTCAGTCAATACCCTATTAATAACCTATCACTTTGCCACTTTCTATCACACTACCAATTTGAAATCTGATCCCAGTTTGATATTATAACCATTTAATCTATCTTGTCCTCACCTATCACCTATCATAGTAACTCAATCATTTAGAGTTAATTTATCCAAAGACCATATTTTTACCTAAGACATACTGTAACTTCACATCATCACCCTTTTGTTGTTTGACTACCTTTCATCTATCACCCATTTATCTTCTATCCACATGGATTTGGACCCAGTTCTCTTGGAACAATACCTATTTGTCATGAAGGATGAGATCCTTTTGTTATCCCTAGAAATGGTTGGTTGCCTACCTTCAGACGTTGATCCCATCAATCCTAAAGTAATTTCCCTTATCCTTCCCCAATATCCATCTACACCTAGCCTGCATGCTAACACACCATGTTCAACCCCATTGTCCATCCATCATAACCATAGTCATAACACCCCTTAATATACAAGTGATGAGGTTGCCCTATTTCATGAATATATATTTAACAATAAGGAAGAGTGCCTTTTATAGCTATTGGAGATGGGTGCCCAACTTCCTAATGATTTTGAACCCCTACACCTAATGTCACCTACCAAATAAGTGCCTCATCAACCCTTACCCACATCAATTTTTTTGCGATAACAAATCACATTACGATCGCCCATCCACTAGTCCCAATTATATTAATGACCTTCCTATCCAATATACTAATAAATATATTTCCTTATTTAATAAATATATTATCACCAACAAGATGTAATCCTCTTATGGATCATATAAATGGGTACCCAACTTACCATAGGCTTAGACCCCTTTCAACTAATCTTACCTCCAATTCACACCCATCTATAATTCAATCCTCTATTTACTAGTCATAGTCCATCAAAAATACCCCATCCTACTAACAAAGGGAAGATTAACTTGTCAACCTCACCTAATTCCAGTTTATATCCTAAATAATCTCACACACCACCATCTCCCAACATCATGACATCACCATCACATTATTCCACTTCTAAATCCAACACTTCCACATTAAACACTATAGATAAGCAATATACCTCTTGCCCAATGTTCATGGAATCCCTATTTTGGAAACTAGAATCCATAGTCATGATTGTCTACTTGAAAAAAGACCTCTAATTTGTCTTAAAATACACCCTCATAGTTTCAAAATGAACAATTTTGTCTATACCATAAATTCTCTAGGAATTCTATTAATATAATGTCACCCTTTTATAGATTATGTATAAAAATTAATTGATATTGATGATATTAAAATTGATGGTGAATCTAATATACTTATATTAGGAGTGTGCAAAAAGGGGTGTGCAAAGAGGCACTTCTTAACTACTATCAAGCTTATTCCCTCTTCAACCAAGGTCATGACCCCAATCCTTGCCATACCATAACCATCCATGAGTGAACCATCCCTATATCTTATTCAAATCAAATCCCCCATTTTAAAAAATCTATTAAGACTAAATCATCCATTCACAAACCCAATGGGAAGAAGGTACTTACAAAAAATAATATAGTTATTATTAAAAAATCATCTATTGATGACACCACCTCATCAACATCCTTATCAGAATCAAAATCAGAATGGTCAAGATCATATCTAAAATTAGAATATGAATTAGAATCTACATTAAAATCATCATCCCTTTCAAATAATGAAAGTCATGTTGACACCTATCTCTTTGAGGACATCTCTAATTTGAATATTGACTAGTTAGAAGGCATGACTCTTGATCTATCTCAGGGTGATGAGATCATAAACTAATTCTTGGATGATTTATTAGTTTAATATCATCAAGATGGATATTACTTGACATTAGATGCTAATTATACAAAGACTCATAAAAATCCTTTTGATATTTTTTAGGACACTTCCTCCAACATTGAGGTTGGGTTTTCTAGTAACTTTTATGAGGATTGTGCTTCCCATCATCCTTAATCTACCCGTTTCACCACCCATCCCTAATCATCCACCTCATGTTGACAATACCTCCACCACATTCTATAGATGGGATGAATGGTAACACACATCATTGGATTCACATCAACATGCAATCTCATGTGCCAAATCTATAAGGATCCAAGCCAATAATCAATTAATCAAACCAAATAATCAAGTTGTACTTTATCCAAAAATAATCAATCAAAGTCAAGAAGAGTTTTGTAATTGGTCAATTAAAAAAGTTTCATCCCATAATATAAATATCCTTGAGGTGTTAGGGGATCATCAAAGTTGAAATGATCATCATATATCAAGTCAAAGATCAAATTCCTATAGTGAAGCCCAAATTTAGGCACCAAAGGATAATAAAAATCCAAGTCAAACATCAACTAGTCAAAAATATTTTAAAAGTAATAGAAATATGGTTGAAAATACTCTTAATATTAGGATCAAAGAGAAAATAAGTCTTGGATCCCTCAACCTCATTTAGCATATGACATACAACAAAAATGTCCCCTATACCATATCCAATGATGTATGCAATTATTGACCCTATATTCACTCCTCTTCTAGTGACATTGTCCATCATAACCATATCACTCATTCACATCCTATACCCCATCATAAAAATAAAGACATAACCCCATCCATACCATACCTCAAATCCCTGGGCAGCATCATCTCTCATAGGGGTTATAAATCCACCTAGTTGAGATGTTTAGAGGATAATAAATCAAGAGTCAATGAAGATCACGATAGAATCAATATATCCATTATCAACAATGTTGTCTTAGCATCACATATCTTAAGAATGGACAATGGCTGAAGATCACAAAAATGTTGACATTCTTACATCTCACATGAATATCCAATGAATTGAGATGCCAAAATTAAAAAAAATCATTCATTCAATGGTGAAAACTATTCTTTTGGCACCTTGGGTAAGTACCATGATGAAAATTGATTTTTGGTGTCATGGTAAAATAATATATCATTTGCATTGTACCTCAACACTTGGGGGCAAATCCATTTCATCCACATAATACCCCATCCATGTCATCCTTATCCCTTCGTCCATTGCTCCTACCCATCATCTGCCATCTCGCATCTTAGTATGACCATAATTTATTATAGTTTTGATCTTTGTAATATAATGGAAGATGTCTTGATAAATGTTATAAAATCAGCTTGGAATATCCTCCAATGGACACTCGGGTAACTAGATATTTGGTTCCCTCATGATGTGGTTGTTGGTGGTCCCTAATCCATTCTTCCTTTCTCCTCATCCCCTTTTTAGTCTCACCTTCATCTTTATTTCATTCCATTCATCATTATATTCATCCTAATCTTAGTTTCTAGGCTTGGTGTTCCCTTTGTTATTAACCCCATTTGTATAGTGTACATACATATCTCAAAAGACCTAAAAATTGAAATCTTTGAAAAATTCCATAAAAATTATAAAATGCACAAAATCCAAAAACACCTCAATTGTCTTTTCATATGTCATTTTATCTTATGTCCTAAATATCCTAGTCATCCTATCTAATGTCTTAGTAATATTATCATCTTGCCTTGTTTTATTTACTAATCATCTTGTTATTTTGTCATCTTATCTTCTCCAATATCCTAATCATGACATCCAAGTCTTTAGTCTACTCAAAATCTATACCTCTATATAAATCCAATCCTTAATCCACCTTCACATCATGATCATCATGACCAATTTAGTCCAACTCATCACCTGATCAATCATCCCATCGATAGGAAATTAGACAAGACACTAATTACAACACATCTCTATGTAGATATTTGTGTATGTTACTTTTATGCTCTATGTTGTTTATTTTGTTTGCATGTATTTTATCATGCATATATATGATTGTCTTATGTTTTTTTTGTTTATCTATGTTTATTTTTAGTCTTGCATAATGTATCTTTATGTTTATTGGGAAATGAATGAGGATGTTATGATGGAGTCAAAAAATATATAATAATGTTTTTGGGTACCCTATGCAAAGTTCATCATTTTCCCCTTTTATAATCATGCACTTTAGCACAATGTCCTCTTGGTAATACTTATATCGTAGGGCACACTACCTAGTGCTACACTTACATCAAATTTATTAGACTATGATAAGCCTTATGATAATAATAATGGACTACATTCATCATTTATCTTATCCTATATCAGTGACCTAATTGTCTAAACATCTTTATCCCATCATCAAGCCGATCATCCCTATCCACTTTCTAAATATCAAATAATTTTTCCAAGCTATTTATCATCCCATATATATCCTCTAGTCAATCATCTATCATATTTATACTTATCAACATCTAACATCTCATATCCCATCATTTCTCCTAGTCCTCTATCTTCATGTCTAACATCTGAGTCACATCCTTTGTCTAACAACTAACATATCTAAAAATCATCATCATCTTAATATTATAATCCATAATCATCATCCTCTAATCTAGTCTGAACTACATTGGCCTAAGGTCTTTTTAGACTATGTAAGTAGTTCTCAGCCATATGGTATCCCTAAGTTTATCTCGACCACTCTCTCTTTTTTCCCCAATTTGTCATTATATCTACTTTGTCCTTCATCATCCTTGCATCTTGCATCAATAAAATATTTAAGCTATAATATCAATCATTAATAAACTAGTCTATTGATCCATAATCATCTCCCTAATCTTTTTGTCAATCACTTACACCTATCAATTAGGCATGGTAAATCACAACATCCATCTTTTCTTCCATCATTCATTTATTATCACTAATTGGTCAACTCATCATTTATAGTTTACAGTTTCCTCCCTCAATTGGGGAATAATCAGGACCATAATTTTATTATCATCTCTTAATCTCTTGCATGCGTTCTTGCTAGGGGCATCATTACTATCAATAACATTATGGCTCATTGATTTGATGCATTGCAGTCCAATTCTTTCCATTTATCTTTTGGTCACTTGATCAGATGGTTTCTTCTCTCTCATCACCATCATCTTATCATTCACCTTTAGCTTCAAGCTATACCTATGATTAATCTTATTGAATCATTGTCTTATCTTATTTTGTAGATTTCCCTAACATGTGTCCTTACCTAGGATATGTTTAAATCTTGTGACCTTTTAACTTATCATCATGTTACAGTCGATTCCCCTTGGGATGTGTCAACAAATGTGACACTATTATTTATGATCCCTATTCATAGGTCTTTACTAATGGCATCATCACTTTGTATCTCATTACTCAAGTCAATTTCATTTTCTTCATCATCAATCTCACATCTAGCATCCCATCCCTTTGTCTACCCTTCGCATCCTGTCTTTCATTTCCTATTTTTGAGTGGCCATCTATCTCTTTCCTCCCTACCCATCCCCTTAAGGGGGAATCATGTGTCCACTAACATCATTTATTAACATTCATCTATAAGTGTATTTCTTATTTAAAAGACCATTACTCCTTTTAATTCATCCACTCACAATGCCCTTTCAAAGAGGGGCATAATGTATAGACTTAAATTTTCTCACTTCATTTATTGTTACTAATATTATTATTAATCGACACTAACATTTCTAATTTCTTCTAAAAATCACTAATCTCACTAAACTTCATCTAATTCCTCCTTAATAACTCCTATTAATTTTTCTCACATCCCCTTCATTCATTTTATCATACATCAACCTTACCCATTCTCATGTCTTAATTAATTCTTATAATCTATATTGATTATAACCTAGCCCCCTTATCTACTATATTATGAATTTATAATTCACAATCCCATGAACATACCTACTCCTAAGCTTTCATACAAGCCTACCCTTATCTAGATTCCCTAATAGAATCTAGAACTCTCCACCACCCTTCTCCTTCTATGGAGAGTTCTCTCTCTAGAGAATTCTAAGGAATTTTCAAATTCCTTAGAATTCTATCCTTCCTCTCTAGAGGATTACAATTAATTTTTTAATTCATTAGAAAATCTCCCTTCATTGCCTATTTAAAATAGACCAATCCTCTATTTCCAAACTAATTTGAAAATCCATGAACCTTCTTGATAAAATCTTATATCAACTAAATATATCAAACTATCATCTAAGTCAATTCATCAGGGAAATCATATATTATCATTATTTTGAGTCTAAAGGTAACCCAAAATTCATAATCATAGTATTTTTCTTATTTAGATCTTGATTTAGAGAACTTATATTTTAGGATGTAATGATAGTATGAATGATTCATTTGTCTTTGCATTATAATCCTAATTGGCTCTAGATTTCACTTTTTGATTGATAATTTGGTTGTTTTTGATATAATTACATATATCTAATAAATTTATCATCTCAAAACATGAAGGCATGAAAATCTATCTAAACACCCTTTTCAATCTACACTATCATCTTAAATAATTAAAAATATTGCATCACTAATAACCAACACACCATATCATAACCAAATATTAATTAGCCTTTCTACCACAATAATATAGGCAACTATAAAAATATATTCTTGACAAAAAACTTAAGTAAAAACAACACTTGTTTATGATTGCATACATAAACTTTGGTCTATGCATGTCGAGTTATCAAAACTACATGGTGTTTCAAACCTACAATGGCATGAAAAAAACTATAAAAACCCCATTTTTAATCTCCACTATCATCTTAAAGAAAACAAATATTATAGAACTAATGACCAAAAAACCAAATCATAAGCATAAATTGATTAGAGGATTATGACTCTCACCTTTGCAAACTAATGAATTGTGCCATAATGATAGAGATGACCATCCAAAAAATAATTATACCTTAAAACCTATTATAAAAATTAAAATTGAATTAGTGTCATCAATAAAGACATATAAAATATTCTCATTACATTCATGCAGAGAAATAAATTCACAATTTCTTCACTTCATAGTCATTATATGCTCAATCCTTGGTCTATGCATGTAGAGCTGTCTAATTAAATATGTAAAATGAGTGTTTCACACTAAAAAAACCCAAAAGAAAATCTTTTCCATATCCTTTCACCAAAATAAAATCACAATAAATGTTATTAATTAAATTTAGAAACATGTAAACATTTTGTAATTGTCACCTAGTTTTTGACAACCAAACACATTCCTACTAGCACCCCTTAGGGCCTTTGATGTGCCCATACCAAATCTTGTCATGCATCAACCAAATGAAAACATGATCACATTCAGTTTGTATGCATCTAATTTTTCTTGCCCAGTTAACTCACTTAATTATATTAACATCATTTAATATTTTATCTATCTCACATAATTAATCCATTTAATTTATTTCCATTACTAAATATCCCCTGTGTCCCCTTTATACATGGTAACCTCACCCCTCTCACATTCTAAATTAATTAATTCATTAAATCCCATAGTAATCATTCACCAAATATTCAAATTTTTAAAATGTCAAAATCCTAAATATTCCTTCCAATTTTTAATCACATGTATCCCAAATAAGGTATAGATATTTTCAATCTCTATAATATTCTCCATTCTAGATCCATCCTCCATTTAATATTTGAGAGGGAATTTCCCCTCCATTCCCTCCAATACCTATATAAATTAAAGTTGACCTAAGCAATTGGGGCATTTAGAGTTGGAATGAGTCTATGTTGTCAAGATCATCTCCCAACTAGCCATTGTCATTATAGTCTTGAGTACAGTTGTAATTCCATACTTAATTTCGAGCATTCATTTTATCAATTTGGTCTTTAACCAACATTATGGAGTCTTGAAAGGAAGATTCAGGAGTAAGATGATGGTAAGATATTTTCATTATATAATAATTGATCTCCTCATTTTTTTTTATGTTTCTTGGATTTAGATAGATATTAATAACTCATTATATGTTAAATTCAAATGTCTAAATTCTTGATCATACATTTTTTGACCACAGTGTGAGCCCTCCTTTTGAGATAACCTAGTGTGTTTGAAGTGTGTGGATTAAGCTTGCAAGTTAGATTTAAGGCAAATTTGGGCTCAATTTTTTTCCAAAATTATATTTTTTTTATGATTTTATTTTGTTTTGACAATATTTCATCTACTCATAAATAATTTCCTAAAATATTTAATGGTATATGAGACTTTCATTCTCATATTTTTTGAACATTTTACGGTTTTAGATTTTGTTAAATATTGAGTAAGTTATGATAATATTAATATTTTTATTCTTGACATTTTTCTAATTTGTGACTCCTAAATTTTTATAAAAAAAATGATATGTTTTGATAAACTAACCAATCATAAGTAATTTCATGAATTGTTTCTGGATTATGAGATTTTCACTTGTATATTTTTCCAACATTTTATGATTTTAGATTTTGTTAAGTACTGAGGAAGTTATGGTATTTTTAATATTGCTATTCTGGGCATTTTTATCTTCAAAAGGTAAATGTTGTTAGTAATTAAAAACATAGACAAATATTAATTAATTAATTAAAGATATAAATAAAATTCAAAAAACACAACATACTAGAGACACAGATTTAATGTGGTTCACCCAATATGGGCTATGTCCACACAGAAACAACCAGTCCTTATTATTCAGTCCAACAAATAAAGAGAAAAATTTGTAATAAAACCACTACAATATCCTCTTCACTCACACACTACATTTCATCATGATTACAATTCCTTCATATCAAAAGAGGGTTACATATTAGGGCAAAAATGCACAAACATAATTTCTACCATTAGATCTGTGACCTAATAGTGAATGATCTAGATTTACTATGAAATTACAATATTTTACAATGCATTTTTTAAAAATAATTATTAACACCCATAGACCCCCATGATGACCATGGTGGATGGGCATTTCCCCCCATAACCCTTTGTCAGGAACCAGGCATTATAATAAGATCACGCTCCACCATCTAACAATCTCCCATTTGGAGACTAATTATTGTAACTCCACCGCTACAACCCTTCCTTGGATTTTTCTTTAAACTTTGACCTGGGATGTTTCTCATCTTCCTTATTATCCCTAAAGACCTATTGAAGCTGAACAACTCTCCATCTTATCCTTTGTGACTACTTTTGTTAGCATATCTATAGGATTCTAACTTGTATGGATATTTTCTAACTTCAATTGACCATCCTCAAAAAATAAATGAATGAAATGATACCTAAGTTGTATATGATTGGTTCTTGAGTGTAATGTTGAGTTATTTGTTAAATGAATCACACTCTAGATATCATTGTACAACCTAAAATATTCTTGATTATGCCTCAACTCTTCCATGACTTGTTGCATCCATATCATCTCCTTGCTACTTTTTGTAGCTGCAACATACTCTACCTCTGTAGTTGACAAATCAGCTATATTTTATAATTTTGAAATCCAATTAACTATTGTATCACCAATAGTGAAAACATAACCTATGGTGCTCCTCTTGCCATCTAAATCTCCATCTATGTCCACATCAACATATCCTTGTAAGGTAACATATAAACCTTCATAACACAATTGTTAATCAGTGATCCCTCTCAAGTACCTAAGAACCCACTTGACTACTCCCAATGGTCCTTTCTTGGATTATTCATAAACATACTAAGAAATCCCACTACATAAGAAATATTTTTTCTTGTGCACACCATAGCATACAATAAACTTCCAGCTACTTAAACATATGGAACTTTAAACATGTAATTGATTTCTTCCTGAGTTTTAGGACATTGTTCCTTTCTTAATTTAAAGTGCCTTTAAAAAGGTGTACTTATAGGTTTTGCATCTTGCATATTAAACCTAACTAACACCTTCTTAATGTACTCTTCTTGAGATAATGTCAATTTTATATTTTTTTTGTGTCTTGTTATTTTCATACCAAGGATTTGCTTTGTAGTACCCAAATCCTTCATTGCAAAAGAATTTACTAATTTTATTTTGAGATTATTTACATCCTACATGTTAGACCTTGAAACAAGCATGTCATCTACATATAATAATAATATAAGATAGATTCTATTATATAATCTCTTATAATAGACACAATGGTCATAATGACATCTACTATAACCTTGTTATGTCATAAACATGTCAAATTTCAAATACCACTACCTTAGAGCTTGTTTTAGACCATATAAACTCTTCTTCAACCTGCACACCATTTCCTCCTTACCTTTTACTTTGTACCCATGTGGCTTCTCCATATATATCTCCCCCTTAAAATCACCATGAAGGAAAGTAATCTTCACATCTAACTATTCAAGGTGAAAATCTTATACTACTACCAAACTTAAAATAGTTCTTATGGAAGTCATTTTTACAACTAGAGAAAATATTTCATCAAAATCAATACCTTTCTTTTCTGCAAACCCCTTTACAACAAGTCTAGCCTTGTACCTATTTTTTCCTCCATCTTCTTCCTTTAACCTATAAACTCATTTGTTCTGTAATGCTCTTTTACCTATAAGCAACTGAACCAAAGCCCATGTTTGGTTATGTACCAAGGAGTCCATCTTCTCTTTCATGCCTTGCTCCCACTTCTTTATGGTTTCTACCTACATTATTTCTTCATAGGTTTCTAGCTCACTACCATCAGACAATAATAAATAATAAAGTGAAGGAGAGTATCGTTCAGGGAGTCTACTTATTTTGGTAAATCTTCTAACTATACTTTTAGGAGTTTGACGTATTTATTTTTGTTGTTGTTATTGTTACCCATTCTAAATTTTTATAAATTTTAGAATTTCATTTCCTATTATTTTTTCAAGTACTACATATTCTGTATTTGGCTTTTTTGTTTATTTCCCTACAACTGATCTTTTTACATGACCTTCTCATTAATGATCACATCTCTACTCAGAATGATTTTGGAATTTTCAAAATCCCATAAATGGTAACCAAAATCATTAACTCCATATCAAATAAAAGTATATTTATTGGATTTTGCTTCAAGCTTAGTTTTATATTCTTTATCAATATGGATAAATGCTTCACAACCAAAAGTATTTAAGAAGGAAGAATCTACCTTTTTATTTTTCAATGCTTCTTATAGAATGACACCATCCAAAGGACTTGAAAGCCCTATGTTTATTAAGTGAATAAAATTATCCACAACATCTACCCAAAACTATAAGGGTAACCCTCAATGTAATCTCATGCTCCTTGCACGCTCCATGATTTTCATGTTCATCCTTTTTGACACACCATTTTTTTGTGGTGTTCTTGGAACCCTCTTCTCTCTACAAATCTCATGGGATGATTAATAATTATAAAATTCCTTGTTGCAGTATTTACCTTCATTGTCTAAGTTCATACACTTCAGCTTATTTCCTATCTCATTCTCAACCAAAACTTTACATTTCTTCAAAGTATCAAAAACATCAATTTTTTTTGTATGCAATAAAACCAATTTTTTTTAGTTACATTATCAATAAAAGTAACATAATAAGAAGAGCCACCAAGGGATGATACCTGAGCTGGTCCTCATACATACATATGTACAATATCTAACTTTTCATCCTTCTTTGTCTTCCCAACTCTGAGAAATATAACTCTCTTCTATTTTCCATACACATAATGCTCATAAAAATCCAAATCTACCCTCTTCAAATATGGCAACAAATTATTTGAGTGGAGAACTTGCATCCCCTTCTCACTCATGTGCCCAAGTCTACAGTGCCATAATTTTATATCCACTTCAATAGAAGCTAAAGAAATAGAGGAGTCAACATTACCATTAAATAAATATAATGTACCTACCTTCTCTTCTTTTGTTATTACTAGTGATCTTTTAGTGACCTTCCATGAATTTTTTTCAAATGTAACTGTACAACCCTCACTTCCCAACTGCCCTACTAAAATTAGATTTCTTCTCAACTCAATAACATGCCTCACGTCTTTCAACAACTATTTATTTTCATTTTATAATGTTATCTGTATCTTACCCTTTCTTACAATTTTATAGGGCTCACCATCACCCAAATAAACCTATCTAAAATCATCTTGAACATAGTCTTGAAAATATTTATTACAGGGTGTAGCATGAAATGAGACATCTGAATCTAACACCCAAGAATAATTAATATTATTTAAAAAAATGATTAAAGCATCTTATAGCACATCACCTACTACATTTTCTTTCTAATTTTTATATTGTTGTCTGTCTCCTTGTTTTCCCTTTCGAAACCAAAAATATTTCTTTAGGTATCCTTTCTTCCCACAAATCTAGCACACGAACATTCCTTTAGATTTGGATCTACCCTTTTTAGACTTACCATGATTCCATGGACCCTTTCATCTATCCTTTTATCTTCCCCTATTCTCCATAGTTAAATCATTGCCTAATGTCTCACATGTGTTTTTTCATCACATTTTCTCACAAATAATAACACCAATAACATCATCAAACTTTAAAGTGTTTGAACCAAAGAGAATTACTCACATCTATGAGCAAGCCATTCCAATTTTTTGTCAATGAGCATAGAATCAAAAGAGACCTAACCTCATCATCAAAGTTTACTCCTACAAAGCTTAACTAATTTGTAACTATGTTAAATTCATTTAAATGATCAGCAATAGACCTACCTTTTAACATTTTTAGATTAAATAAATTCTTCATAAGAAATACCCTGTTGGAGGTTAAGGGATTTTCATATACTCTATCCAATGCCTTTCTCACATCTTTTATTGTCTTTTCTTTAGAAATATTGAAGGCCACCGATAATGCCAGGCACAAATGTATTATTTTTAGTGCCTTCCTATCAAGAACTTCTTAATCTTCATCCTTCATAGTCATCAACTTCTTTTCTATTCCACCCAAAGGTAGGAAAATATCCTTCTAATATAGATAGTCCTCTATTTGCATCTTCCATAGCTAGTAGTTTCTTGACCTTAAACTTTCCTTCTTCTACCATTGCTCTCACTCAAACTAGGAACCCTCTTTTCCTATGAGTTTATTTGCCAAATAATCCTTCGGATCTGATACCAGTTGTTAGGAATACAAAACATAGATAAATATTAATGAATTAAAGATAGAAATAAAATGCAAAAAATAGAACACAATAGAGAGACAAATTTGATGTGGTTCACCCAATATGGGCTATGTCCAAACAAAAACAACCAATCCTTATTATTTAGTCCAACAAGTGAAGGAAAAAAAATTACAATATAACTACTGCAATATCTTCTTCATTCACACACTATGTGCTACGATGATTACAATGCCTTCATATCAAAAGAGGGTTACATATTAGGGAAATAATGCACAAACATAATTTCTATCGTTAGATCTGTGACCTAATAGTGAACAGTCCAAATTTACTATGAAATTACAATCTTTTACAATGCATTTTTAATAAAATTTTGCTAACCCCCTAGACCCCCATGGTGACCATAGTGGGGACTTGTTTCACCCCCCACACACCCTTGTCTATAATCGGGCATTATAATAAGATCAAGATCCACCATCCAACAAATTTTCTCTATTTTTCTTAGAAAACATGGTGGTTTTAACTTAAAAACATGGTTTTGATTTAACAAGAGTAGTTTTGACTTTAAAAAATTGTATGAATCCAAATAAAAAATTAGAACTTACCAGATTTTTAGAGATTTTATAATCAATTAACCATCTCATTTCATTCTATTGAAGATGTGTGTATAGGTGTTAATGGCATTTATGCAGGTCACCTCTCAAGGTTAAAAAAAAATTGAACACCAATTTCTTTGTAGATTCATTTTTCAAAGAATGGGATCAATAACTACTAATGTCATATTCGCAAGCCACCCCTAAAGTTTCCAAATCAAAATTATGTTTTTTTTGTCTTGTGGGTTGATTAGTCCAAGACTTGGATAAAAACATTATTTTTGAATCATTTTTATCCCTTATTTTCATTTACACTAAAACAACCAAGTTAAAGAACTTTTTAGGATATGTGTTTATTTCTTGAAGGCTAAGGTTGTGTATGTTATCCTCCTTGCATCTTTAGCAGCAATTCATGGAGGATAAAAGTAAATGACAAACCTTCCCATTTTTTCTATGAGAAACATGACATGGAAGTGATTCCCACATACTTTTTTTAGTCCTATGGGTATTATGACTATAAAGATGGAATCCAAAGTGAGTTATATCAAGCATTGGTCAAGAAAACTCAATAAATGCATAAATAACATAACTAACTAAGCCAACTCCTTCAACAGGGTTTAAAATGACAATTAAGAGATATTGAAAGAAAACATATACATCAAACCTTCCCAAGAGCATCCCACCATCCAAATGTGGCTCAAAATGTGATTTTTCCCTTGATTTGGTGCTCAAGTCTTTGGTAATGATGAATGGTAATGTTCCTTCATCATCTCAAGTACACCAATGAAACCAAGTTTATGAATTGATCAATGTTATGCCTATAGTGAAGTTATCCTATTTCAAATTAAGCATTATAAAACTACACACAAATGACTTGTGGAGAGAATTTTACATAATAAGTTTACACAAATGAAGCTCAAAAATTGTGGTCTTGGCCCTTCTATTTATATATTTTTGAATTTGATCATAATTAACCATGACTGTCCATCTTGAAATCAAGATGTGTGGCCATGAATTAATTCAATTTCAGAGACTTAAATCATAAATACCCTCATCAATATTTATAAGGAAGCAGCATTAAAGAGGTATGGGAGGCCTTAAACCTGATATTTACTATATTTATGGCTTATGTATGCCACCCCAAAAAAGATGTCACCTAATGATGCAGATATTAGGAATCAATTTTCAATTAAGAAATCTTCAATAACTTTCATGTATTTTCCATTTAAGCCCTTAATTTGGATTAATTATCCTAGGTGGGATTAATAAAATTTTATGCAATTCTTTAGAAATTGGTTACACACTATTAATCAAACTAGTTAGAATGTCAAGTTACTGGGTCATAATTTGACTGGAGTATAATTAGAAGAAGGTGTCAGTTGTGTATGGACCAATACCTTATTTATTACATTTTTAACATGAAATAACACATGCGCATATTGTGTGTCTTTGAATTAGAAGAATTCAATGGTTTAGAGTGTCAAATTGCATTTTCATCATTTTGACTCGAAATGATTTGAAAAAAGTTAATAATCACATAAAATGCATTGCCTTATTTAGGAATACATTAGCCTAAATCTATACTTGTATACGATAAGCTCAAACCATTTAGTGCATTTAAGTGAGTTTGGCCCAAATTGTGCATTTTCAAAAAAATTAGGTAAGACTGACAATTTCAACACAATGGTGTTAGGAAATGGATGTCTACATTTTCCCCCTATTTGAGAAGGCATGGTGAGACATTCAATAAAATAATGTATTTTCAAATAAAAGAGTTTTCATGAAAAATTTAGAAGCAAATGACCCGTGATGCCCCATTGAGAGGACATATGATCATGAAAGAGAGGGGTGGAGTCAAGAAAAGAGGGTGAGAGTGAAATTAACCAATAGATGAGATTAAATCCATACTAAGCTAATGCTTTAATGCATTGATTCTCAGTGATCCAAATATAATTAGAATATAATGGGCCCCAAAGTCAGGGGAAGTGGGAAGGATACAATCCAAATATATAAGAGACACACTTTGAACACACCTAAAAGAGGATGCAAGATATATGCATATGGAATGCTCAATCTCGAGACAAGTTGTACACTATAAAAATTACTAGAGTGAGGGAAAAAGTCCATAGAGCTTAGAATTATAAGAAATAAGAGAGCGAGGCTCCAAAGAAAGGAAATAATGATGTGCCCTAGTAGAGTGTATTTGATCGGTTGATAAAGAACTTTTGCACTAGTATGGTTGATTTTGATCACTGATAGTTAATTTTACTCCAGTAGGGCTAATTTGATTCAGTAATTGGTCTAAATGTTATGCCCTAATAGGGAAAATTGGAAAGCATAGCTCAAAGATATAACCTAAAGCATAGATTAAATAAGAGTGAATGAAAATGTAAATGAGATGGGCCAATGACTAAAGAAGCCACCAAAAACCAGTAGGGCTAATTTTATTCAATAATTGGTCTAAATGTTATTCCCTAATAGGGAAAATTGGTAAGCATATCTCAAAGATATAACCTAAAACATAAATTAAATAAGAGCGAATGCAAACGTAAATGTGATGGGCCAATGACTAAAGAAGCCACCAAAAACTAGGCATATGAGGATGTACAAAGTGATGAAAGAGATGAATAGAAGAATAAAAGGTAGATGAGCTGACCTGAGATACACCCTATATCCAAGTGTTTCCTACATATTCTAGATAGACCTAAATCTAATTTATCTTACCAAATGTTGGAGAAAATAGAATGAAGAATGAAGAATGGGAAGATAAATGGACCATTATTTGATTAGATTCATAGTTATGCCAAGAGATGCATGTCTTGCTTTGAGTCTTGTGCATAAACCATTGGTATCTAATTTCATTGGTACACTTGAGAGCTGATCTTCAAATCTACATTGACTTTGTGACTTGGGTCCAAAGCACATAATGATTACTATAATAAACTGAAATTATGCATCATAAGCATGAATGACTTATAATGACATTACATTTCAATTGTAATGAGCTAGTTAAAATGTGAATATTTATAGCAAAGGATAATGATAAAAACTAATAATACTAGAGTTACAACTATTTACATTTAAACAAAAACAAATAAGAACAAAGATAAAAACAATACATAAATGTACCCTAACTTAAAATCAAGATATGAACAATCAAGATTTACGTAGGAACAAGAATGTATAAAAAGCAAAAGTAAGAACAACTTAATAAACAACATGAAATTAAGATATGAATAATCAAGATCCATGTATACTAACAAGAGGTACTTGGAAAACAAAACAAAATAAAAAGATAAAACAAAAACACAAAAAGGCCAAAAGAATAAACAAGAAGAAATAACAAAGGGAAAAAAAGGAATAAACAACAAAATAAAATAAATAGAGAGATAAGGAAGCAATCAAAATAATAATAAAAATCAAATAAACATAGACAAATTAGAGTTAGTCATAATGTTAGTGTGAGTAGAAAATAATTATTTGAGTACGTGTAGTATGGGCGTTACTTTCTACAATAGTGTAACAAGAACAAAGGACACAAAGTTGCCCCTAAGTGATAGGGAAACAGCAAGACAAAACAAAAATGGGAGAAAAAGAAGAAAAGGAAGGGAGTGGCCAAGTTGAATCCTGATGTACAAGATAATTAGATGATGCCTACATAGTTTCATAGACACGAGATCCAACATGAAATTCATGCTGAACGTAGTTCTCCTAGGAAATGGGATAGAATAAAAGTGATGATAAGAAAACATGATTAATGTTGTAAAATAAATAATTAAAATAGGATAGAAAAATGGTGAGAGTATTAAAATGAGTGTAAAATGACAAGATAATTCAAATCAATGCTTTTAAAATGGCATGAGCATGAAGAATAAAATAAATAAAGGCATAAGGCAATGTTTTTGTTCTTTTTCTCAATTATTTTATCATGTTTTTGTTTTTGGGGGATAAGAAACTAAAATGAAATATATACAAGAGGTTCATAGGAACTACCTATCTAAGAAGATGCACATCTATAGGTGAGAGTTCAAGCAATAGATAAACCAACTACAATAGGGATCATGGATATAAACAATGGGATAAAGAACTAACTAATCAAGGAGATGCATGTCTAAGAGTAGAAGTTCCAATAACAACTAAAGTTAATTATAATGGCTCATGATAGCAAATCGATGAGAGAAAGATCTTGCTAAGGCAACAATGTTCACCAAATAATAGAAAAATAATAATAGAATAATATGCAGTGCTAGATAAATATAAAGAACCATTCAGCAGGCAAAAACCATGAATTAATATACACATGTTCACTTGTTTGTAAGAAGATGTTACAAAATACTATTCAAGTTGAACTAATTTGTATAAATGGCATTAAATGTGTTCATAATACTTATGAGTCATAATCAGGATCATAATTGGTTAAGGGATAAAATATATCCAAGTTCTAATGGCCCATGGTATGAAAAGAATGTGGTTTTAAGAAGAGTCTAAAATGAATAGGGTCCAAAAGAGGATGGTCTAGGGCGGTATAAAATGAGTCAAGATGGAATATAAATGATCTAGACTGCCAACAGTCCAAAGCTTCAATTGTCCAGAGTTGTAAGAGAATATGTTCTCACAAGAACGATCAATGGTAGGTTAAAACACAAATAATATGGTCCAAAAGAGGATGGTCTAGGATATAATAATGGGATAAAATAACTTCAGCATAAATTTCCCCCAAGTAAGGGGTCTTGTAGACAATGGTTCAAAATATATCAAGCATAGAAGTGCTTTAGATGATCAATGTTCATGGGCTATGAAATTTATTTGCCACCTGGGGTAACCAACTAGTATTCCCTTGATCCATAATTTTTTGTGATCATATATGGGCCTGGCGAATTGGGTTGAAACTTACCCTTTTCTTGCATTCAACATTTATGTTTTTTTTTTGGTTCTCTTTCAAGACCAAATCAACAATCTCAAACGCTCGAGGGAAAATGCACTTGTAACATTTATGCAATCTATTCTAATAGGCTTGGAAGTTTTCTAGGCAGCCAAACACTTGCCATCAAGGACATCTAGTTCTTACAACCTTGAGACTCTATAATATTCATCATCTTTAATATTCTCCAAAGATACTTACAATGAAGGTAGCTGGATATCCATATGGATAATAGCTTATATGCCATAAACAAGGGATTATGGAGTGGCTCTTGGGGGTTTCAATGACTAATGCAATAAACCTAAATGGTAGAAAAAAATTGTAAATGCTAATTATGGCCAGCATCATTGATAATATTCTTAAGTATGGCCACAATGGTTATTTTTGACACCTTGGATTGTCCATTGCCTTGAGATTTATATGGTGTGATTTCTTGTGCTCGATTTTAAATTTTACACAAAGAGATTTTACATCTTGGTTTTTAAATGATCCACCATTATTGGATATAATGTGATCTGTGATACCATACTAACAAATGAGATGATAATGTATAAATTTGGCAATTTGCTTCCTGATGACATAAGTGAGAGGAATGGCCTCAATCCACTTAGTGAAATACTCAGTAGTAGTGAAAATATATTTATGGCCATCTGAAGATGTGGGGATAATTTTCTTGATGAGATTGAGGCCCCAAGTAAAAAATGGCCATGGTGTAGTGATATGTTGTAATGGCAAGGAAGGTGCATGGATCAAATTTCCATGTTGTTAATAATCAACACACTTCCTCACATAATTAAAAGCATCTATCTCCATTTTAGGCCACCATTAACCTATTCTGAGGAGATTTTTAGCTAAGATTACACTATTGGTGTGGGCCCCACACATTCCTTCATGAACCTCTTTAAGCACTAACTTAGATTCTCCTGAAGATAAATAATGAAGTAGCATATCATCATATCCTTTATGATAAAGCATGTTTCAAAGGAGGGTATAATAGGGTATATGGTGAAGGAATATTTTTTATGATTATTGAAAAGGTCAGGTGGGAAAACGTGATAATGGAAATAATTATAAAAGTCTTGAAACTAAGGTAGTTCAGGTGAGGGATCTAGACCAGCAATGGCATATACTCTTTCTGAATCTAGCAAGACATGTACATGCTATATAATATTTTTAGTAAGAAATTGATACTCTGTAGCATTGCTACCAATCTATATTATGGACCTAATTATTTCCATTGCATTAGTAGATATATTGTTAGCCATTGGTACCTATTCAAACTATAGGGATTTAAAATGAGTCATGAGATTATCCACAGTGTGCTTGTAGGGTACAAGCTTGTCATCTCTAGTTTAATATTGACCTGTGGTTTGATTCATAATCAATTAGGAGTCCACATAGACCATTAAGTGATGAATATCCAACTACACTAAAAGATGAAATCATGCGATAAGTGATTCATACTCAGCCATATTATTGGTACAATGAAAATTGATATGAAATGCTTTGGGAATCAAATCCCCTTGCAGTGTAATCACCAAAATGCTAGCTCTAGATAATTTATAAGTAAAGGAACCATAAAAATATAGTTTCCATTTCTCAATTTTATGGTGTACTTCTTCTATTATCATAATAGAATCATCTGGAAAGTCAAATCTGAGTGGTTGAGTGTCTTTAAGAGGGGCTTCTACAAGTTGATCAACAGTAATGTCTCCCTTGCTAGCTTTTTTATTTTGATACTCAACATAAAATTCACTTAAGAACATGACCCATTTAGCCATGCATCTTGTGAGAGTTGCTTTGGATAATAAAAATTTAAGAGGGTTCACTTTAGCAATAATAATGGTTTTGTTATTCAACATATAATGTTACAACTTTTGGGAAGCAAACACCATGGCTAAACATGCCTTCCCAATAGGAATATAATTGCGTTCATAAGCCACTAGTGTATGGCTTAAATAATAACTTGCATGCTACTTTCCTTGATCATCATGTTGAGCCAAAATTGTCCCTAGTACATGCTCAGTCACTAAAATATAAAGAAATAATGGTTGTCTAGGTGTTGATGATCTCAAAATTAGTGGGTTGGATAAATATGTTATGATCTTCAAAAATGCTAATTGAAACTCATGATCCCATTAAACATGACCCCTTTCTTCAAGAGATGTGTAAATGGGTGACTCTTATTTGTTAATTGAGAAATAAACTTGTGAATAGACGGAATCTTTCCTTGCAAGCTTCAGAGCTATTTAATATTTGAAGGTGGAGGCATTTCAGCTATAGACTTGACCTTAGTAGGGTTTACTTAGATCCCTTTTTGTGATACAATAAACCCTATAAATTTTCTTGAAGTGACACCAAAGACTCACTTATTAGGATTTAGATGGACCTTATACTCATGAAGTCTCTCAAAGATTCTTCATAGAACATAAGGATGTTCGACACATGTTCTTCATTTAGCTAGGACGTCATCAACATAGTCTTCAATAATATCATGCATCATTTCATGGAAGATGATAGTCATATCATGGTAATAAGTGTCTCTAACATTCTCCAAGACAAATGGCATGAATTGATAATAGAATGTTCCCCACAAGGTGGTGAAAATAGTTTTATTCTAGTCTTCTTGGGCTATCTTGATTTAATTATATCTAGAAAATACATCCATAAGGGATAGCATCTCATACCCAATAGTAGAATTGATAATAATTTCAATGTTGGGTAGAGGAAAATCATATTTTGGCTATGCTTTGTTGATATCTTTGAAACGAGTACAATGATGTATACCTCATGTTTTTTGGCTGGCTAGAATTATGTTTGATATCCATTTAAAATAGTCCGATGGTCTAATGAAGCCTACTCCTAATAATTTATCCATTTCTACTTTTACCATAAGAGTGATGCACGGATGCATCTTCCTCAATTTTTTTGACTGGATTTGCATCTAGATGAATAACAAGTCAATGCACAACCAAGTTAGGGTCTAAGCCTAACATGCCAAAGTTAGCCCATGCAAAAATATCAATAAAATCCTATAAAATGGATATAATGTGATCTCGCTCATCCTTAGTGAGGGAAGCTCCAAGGTAAACATTTTTGGGATCATCAAATGTTCCCAAGTTCCCTTCAATAATGTTTTGTACAAGTAGTGTAGAACCATCTTTCAGAATAGTAGGCAATGTGTGATCATGGTCTTCTTCTTCTGCTATAGTTTCTTGTTGTTCTTCCCAAAGCTTTGGATAATGTGAAAAATTTGAATCCACCAATTTAGGTAATTTCCTACTAGCAAATATCTTAGGAAAGTCAATAGCAAGATGCTCAAAGACTCTTTTTTTTATGTGATGTTGGTACTAGCTATAAATCTAGGACTTGATGGACCTTGTATGTCTTTTGGGGATGAGTAAACTTTCCAATTCTAAGAGCACCTAAAATAGGTTTTCACTCAAGGGCTTGTCTTTTTCTTTACTTTTTCCCTAACCAATGAGTGCCTCAAAGAGGTTTTCACCCAAAGAACTTGATGTTTTATGTTCTTCATGACCATGAAAGTTTATATGCTCTCCAAAGTGGGTAGAAGGATCCAAATAAAAAGAAAAGCCTTATTTATAATTGCCAATTATCAATCCATCTATGAGGCTTATATAATTTGCAATTAATTCTTCATTTCGTAATTCATCAAGGCATATGATTGAATTTTTTTGGTCATAATCAATGAGCTCAAGATGGCAAAGGCATAAATAATAATGGGGTGTTATGGTCATAATAGCATTTGAATCAAATGAGTTTGTGTCAACACGCTTATCAAAAAGACTATAATGGGATGTTACATCACTGCCTGTAGTCTTATCACTAGTCAATTTAGAAGAATCACTATCAAAAGTCATGAGGTCACCCCTAGGTGGTATAAATTTGAGACCTTAATTCATGTTAAGTTTACCAATTGATAAAGTTCTCAGTATTCATTATGCTCATGGGCCAAGGCTTTTTCTTGTATAATCAAAATTATTAATGATCTAATTATGGATAGGATATTTTGGATTCTAAAAACAAACGGTAATGAAGTCAGAATATGACCATTCTCCTTTAGTGAAAACCTCTCAATCCTATTTTGGCAAAGTAGCAAGTACAAATACCATAGGTGGTTGATGCATTTCTTTCTTCTTTTGCCAAATCATGTTGGGTCTATTAGGGATTTTGGAAGGTTTGGGTTTACCAAATTATTTAGGAGACTTTGACAACTTAAAAATATGTAAGGCATCCTTAATAAGATACATGGAAATGCCCACATCTTTTATAACAACCTATTTTATAGGAGTTGTAGGAAATGGATCAGCCCGTGTGGAAGCAAGGTCACTATGGCTGTTATAATTGGATTTTAATGGATGCAAAACTATTTCCTTATTATTATTTACAATGAATTCATAACCAAGACAATAGTTATAATTACAAAATTTAGCCTTTAGAAGTTTTCAATACTGATAAGGCTATAGATCGGTGGGATTGGTGACCTTGATCCCATCATGTGGAAACTTAAGGCACTTATTCAATGTAGATGGGATAGCCTATATTTCATGGATCCAAGGATGACCAAGAAGTATGTTATAAGGAAACTCAATATCCATAATATGTAACAAAGTGTGATGGGACATAAACCCAAAAATGATTGGCAAATAAATAGTATTAGAAGATTCTCTCTCAGCATTATCATAAGTATATATGGTGATCATCTCTAGATGAATGTCCTTCGTAGTGTATCCTAAAGTCTATGCCAGTTTGAGGGATAATATGTTCAGTCCTAAACCATTGTCTATAAGAACCCATTTAATTTTATGGTTTTCAATGATGACCTCAATATACAAGGGGTTGTTATGGCTAGGACCGAGAGTGGATGTGTCTTTTTTTATCAAAGGTACCCTATTAAAATGAAGACAAATGCCCTACAAGTCTTTGGAATTATTCAAGGTTAATGTCTTAAGGCACAATTAGTTTTTGAAAAAAGTCATTCAAAATAGTTTTATGGACTTACAACATATACAAAAGTTCTAAAATAAAAATCTACACAAGGGTTTTACTTGGTCTAATAAATTATAAGGATTTTCAATAGTAGGATGAGATAGTTTAGCCTTGACTGGCATTGTGTTCAAATTTGGTTCTAAATGTGTAATGTTCAAGTTGGAATCAATGGTAGAAGAGGGTAAAGGGCCCTAAAGGGTAACTCACAAGCATTTGTTTTTGATTGTGTAATCTAGAGGTGGCAAGGATCCATTATAATTAAAAGACAAAGGTAAAGGGCCTTGAAGGGTGAGTCGTAGGCATCTAGTTATGTTTGAGAAATTTAGAGTGGGGGAGGAGCCATTATAATTAGAAGAAGGATGAGGTCCAAAAATGGTAATCCACACAAACCTTGGGGAAACATAATTGTTTGGACTTGACATAGTGTTACTTGAGGGAGAGGGCGTTGACCCTATAATAATGGGTCTAGTACTTCGAAAAGCATGGGATAGTTCATAGATTTTGATAGTAACAATGGCAATATGGTTTGCATAAATGCATCCCATGGTATTGTTAGAATTGTAAGGCATGTTGTTGTAACATAGGTTGTTATCATGGTTATTATGATCCTGTTTATGATCATGCTCATTACAATTTTGACCTAGAGTCTAATTTTTTCTTGATTTTGTCTTTGGTTTTGATTGTTCTTTGTTGGTTATTGATTATGTCGAAGGAATGGATGTTTGTAGATTCCCATATCCTAATTAGTGTCTTATGGAGTAAGTTTGATCTCAACTTTACCATGTTAAATCAAGTCTTCAATAAGATGTCACAATTAACACAATGATAATAACCATGATGAACAACACGATGGAAGTAAAAATTTTTGTTTTCTTAATACCAGTCAGGTTTGGGTTAATCTTTAGGAAATGGCCTTGGTATAGGACATACAATCAAATTAGCTGCTATGAGATTTTGGAATATAGCCTCAACTAGCTCTCCTAGTTTTTTGAAGAATTTGAATTTGTTATTGAATAACCTTTGTGGATGGACTTTTATTAATGTAGTTGGTGGATTTGGTGGAGCTAATTGCACATTTGGAGCCAATAGAGCCTACACCATTTGTACATGTATTGTTTTAGTTACTCCATTTCCAACCATGTTCTTATTCTTATTGAACCCCTTAGTTTTCTCTATTGTAATAGTTTGGGTAGGTGATTGGGTCTGATTTGACATTTGACCCTATGAATAAATCTTGATAAGGCCTTTACTAATAAGTGCCTTATCAATCTGCACACCCTTATATATAATTTATTCAAATGTGTTTGCACAAGAAATCCATAGATTATGTACCACCTTAGGGTGTAAATTCTATGCAAAATTTTTGGCCAACTATTTATCTTGCAAATTATGTTGAAAGCATCCAACTAATGCTCTCCACCACTAGAGATATGTTACAAAGCTTTATCCATATCTCTATTTGGATTTTCACAAGTCAAGTATAGTTAATTCATGTTCTATATTGTACAATAAGTGGTTGAAAAAATTTTAGATAGAGGATTCCAATCTACAACTGACCCCTTGGGTAACTTAAGAAGCTAGTCTAAAGTTTGTCCCACTAAAATTCATGGAAATAAGTGAAGAAAATAAATGCTACTATAAGATATCTCTTGGAATAATACAAAAAATGCTTAAATGTGTTCATGAGGCTCACCTTTTATGATATATTTGTCAAATTTGGGTGCCTCAAAATGAGGCAAAAAGTGGGCTTGGAGAATACTCAAATTAAACATATATGGACATATCTCATCAAATTTGTATTTCTTGATTGTATTTCCTATTTCCAATTGTGAAATAATTTCTTTCATCAAATTCCACTCTTGCAAGTTTGAGGCATTGGTATGTGGAATATAATATTTTTGGGGTGGTATGTTCCCCTATTGCAATGATTTGTTAGGGATATACACCCTATGATCTGCAACTTTTTTTTGGTTTGCTCTAAAGTAGAGTAAGCGAGTTATTGATTTTTGGGTTGATTAACATTCCCTAAAGTCATCCATCTTGAATTATAAGTGTTTTATTGATTTTGGGGAGTTCATGGTCTATTTACCAAAGTATGTGTTGGTTGAAAAGAGCTTACCAAAGTGTTTTGAAGAATCTCCTCAATACACACTAAATGTTTTGGTCCTTGATTTTATGAAAGAACAAAAGGTTCTTGATGATTGAAAAATGTAAGCTCTGTGTCTAACAAATAATATTGCATAACCTCTTGAGAATTTGGTTGTTCAATTGAGACATCATGATCTATCATAGGTGTGTTCTCAACTAAATTTTGTTGCATCATTTCTACCTTATTCCCTTACTCCTTAGAACCATCATTATGTATAGAAGTGGTAACTAAAAAGTCACTCAAGTCCATGATAAGTTGGTCTACATATTACTGACTTATCTTCTTGATCTTGGTAACAAGATCTTGATCATTAGGTGTTGACTCTACGAGCACTTCCTTTCCTTTGCCAACAAAAGTAATGTTTGATTTTGTAATATGTGTGAGGGATTGTTCTCATTATTGTTATTCTACCCTAACTAAGGTATGCAATTCTTCCATAGGAAAGTTTGATGGCAATATAGCACCAAATTCAATCAACCTTAGGAGTGCTTCATCTTTGTCCTCTATGGGTTGATGTTCAAAATAGTCTTCCTTAGATCCTACAATCATGGGAATGTCTTTAAATACCATGGAATTGTCTTGTCCATCATAAAAGTGCTCTTCTTCATAGATAGGGCCATAAAAGATTCCACTACAAGTGTACGTTTGTGTCATGTATAAAATTTTGTTCTCTACATTTGTGAATATTTGGGAAAGGTTTGCAAATGTTAATAAGGTGTTTTTTAATTTTGTCTAAACAAGTGACAAGGTAAAAATAGATTATAATGAAAAGAAGTGGTGTAGTACCACAAAATTAAAAGAAATGTTCATGAAATTACTCAACTTTGGTGGGTTGAAACCATTAAATTAGAAGAGGGTATGATAAATTTTAAACCTAAAGTGTAAACTAGTAAACCAAATGTAGGTTTAAAGATATGTCAATACGATAAAATCTAGGGATAACTTCGATGAGTTGCGACTAGAAAATTAGAAGAGAGTCTTTATGATCAGGAAAGTAACAATGTGAACTAAGAAACTCAAGATGTGAAAAAAATAAGAATTCTTACGTATAAAACTAAAACCATATGGGAAACACAACACCACCATATGGTAATAGGAAGTATAAAATTGGTTCTAAAACTTAGAGCGTGAATGATACACAAGATAACCTATGTTCACAATGATCAAGATGGATGATGAGTTTATAAAATGGCCTTCAGTGCAAATGGGAAATTGTACCCAAGTTAACTCAAACCAAGTGCAAATGATAAACCAGTTAACATGTTAGTCTAGAACTTAGAGAGGTGAGATTCTGAATTTGATTTAAAAATGGACTTAAAGATTTTTACAAAATGGTCTAGACTCAAATGGACATCATAACAAAATTTTTTAGATAAGATAAACACAATGCTTCAAATAAGGATTTGAACAAGGCAAAAGATGATTTTGATTTGGTCAACATATCACCTCCTTATTTAAATAAAATGGTGGAGAACAAATGTTTTTGGTTGATGTGTTTTGATTTAAAGACAAGTTTTAGAATCTAATAAGACTAATAAAGTAAAGGAAAATACAAAATACAACTATGTATAACATCCAAATCCCTAAACTAACAAGGTTACTTTGTATCACTAAATTATATTTACATACGTGTTCTTGGGAGGATATTAAGTGTTAATCCAAAAATAAATTTTCATGAAGTGGTAGGGTTTTTACACCCATTCTCCAAATATATTATACAATGATATGGAACTTTGGGCTAGTTTCCTTGCATCAACAATATGTTTGTGATAAGTGGGTTTATTCTAAAACTAAATTTTCAAACATCTAGATGGTCCCAAGTATGATTAACATTAGAGATTCCTCATATCAATTGAGTTTATACTAGTTAACTTAATATGAAAGTGTTTATTCCTTTGCATAGCAATTCCATCCATGTACTTCTTAGTAGAATCTCCTAGTTAACCAAACCTGACTCAGGTTTTCATTATGATTAGAGAAGTTAGTCGCTTAACCCCCTAGCAATCATAGTATACATGCACTAATTTATATGCCTCACCATGGAATAAAGTTGAAACAATGCTGGGAGATGAAACCTTGGGTCAAAGCTTCCCTAAATAAGTTGTGAGGAGGCTATGAAATCCCGCTCATAAGCCAAGTTTCATAAAAATGAAAGATAAAGTGAAAAGACTTTAAAAGTTATGTTTAAATCACCTAAACCATGTGGGTTTTGAGGAGAGCCTTAACAACATTCTTTTCACATCTTGGACAAGGCATAATTTATAAAGAAAGAACACTTTTATTTACCCAAGTTCCCTAAAGGGGACTGGGGGAGAACATACACACATCTTTCATTTGTGAAAAACACACAAGTATAAAATGATCTAGTATAAAACAAAATATTTGAAAAAAATTAAAATTTTAAGTGAATGTTTATTTTATGCACCAAATTGAGATGTTTGTGAAAAAAATTGGCCTCTTGGCCTTAGTTGAAAACTTGAAAAACTTTGACAAAACAAACTAAATATAAACTAGCTAAATTCATTTTAAACACCAAATAGAAGTTTTCAAGAATAAAAATGTTCAAATTTGGCACTTTTCCATGTGTGACCTAGAATTTATAGAGGGTTCATTTTGATTTGAAGCATAATTATCAATGAGAGAAGCAAGATCTGAAAACTTGCTCTTAGGTTTCTCTATTTTTATTACAAAGAGATCGACATCAATCAATAGTGATAGATACCAGTTATATTAAAACCAATGATGGTTATAAAAAAATTGATGCCAGTCAATAAAACCTATGCCAATTACTTGTGAACCCTTAGGCAAAACATGTTTTATTAAAAGACATTTTCTAGCCCAAGTTATTATAAAATATCTAAAAAAACTTTTGGATCCTAAAATAAAATGTTCGAACAAAGACTTAAAATCCAAAATAACAACTTGCAACTTTCAAGAAAGCTCAAAAATATAGTTTTTATACCATTTTTTGCCCTCTATAAGAATATATTCCAGTTAGATGGGACCGATGCTGGTTAGGGTAAATCAATACAAGTCACTATGTAAATTGTGTGTCAACAAAAGCACAAAAGCATGGTAAAAATAATGTTAAAATTTGATTTTTATGGACTTTTTGGCAAATGTAAATATGTCAAGTTGTTCTCCTTACTTGTATGGGATGTTGTCGCACCAGGCATGCCAAGATGTATATATGGAATCCAAAGTGAGTTAGATCAAGAATTAGTTAAAAAAACTCAATAAATGCATAAATAACATAATCGACTAGCCAAACTCCTTCAATGGGGTTTGTAAATGATAATTAAGAGATAATGAATGAAAACATAGACATCAAACCTTCCCAATATCATCCCACCATCCAAATGTGGCTCAAAATATGATTTTCCCCTTGATTTGGTGCTCAAGTCTTTGGCAATGATGAATGGTAATGAACCTCCATCATCTCAAGTGCACCAATGAAACTAGGCTCATGAATCGATCAATGTTATGCCTATAGTAAAGCTATCCTATTTCAAGTTAATCATTATAACACTACACACAAATGACTTATGGAGATAATTCTACATAATAATTTTACACAAA
This sequence comes from Torreya grandis, assembly GCA_037957365.1. Lineage (NCBI taxonomy): Eukaryota > Viridiplantae > Streptophyta > Pinopsida > Cupressales > Taxaceae > Torreya > Torreya grandis. The sequence goes on from JARHVA010004687.1 coordinate 1,157,042, forward strand.
TGAAGCTTTAAAATGGTGGTCTTGGCCCTCCTATTTATAATTTTTTGAATTTGATCAGAATCAACCATGACCATCCATCTTAAGATCAAGATGTGTGGTCATGAATTAATTCAATTTTGGAGACTTAAATCATAAATACCCTCTTTAATATTTGGAAGGAAGGGGGATTAAAGAGGCATGAGAGGCCTTAAACCTGATATTTGTTGCATTTATGGCTTATGGATGTCACCCTACAAATGATGTCACCTGATGATGAAGATATTAGGAATAAATTTCCAATTAAAAATTTTCAATAAGTTTTGTGGATTTTTCACTTAAGCCTTTGATTTGGATTAATTTGCCTAAGTGAGATTAATTAAATTTTATTCAATTCTTTGGAAATTGATTGCACACTATTAATCAAATTAGTCAAAATGTTAAGTTATTAGGTCATAATTTGATTAGAGTATAATTAAAAACATGTGTTAGATGCATATGACCCAATACCCTATTTAGGACATTTTTGACACAAAATAACACATGCACATGTTGTGTGCCTTTGAATTAGAATACTTCAGTAGTTCAAAGTGTTAGATTGTAATTTTATCATTTTGACTCAAAATGATTTGAGAAGAGTTCATGATCACATAAATGTGTTGCCCAATTTAGGGATACATTAGCCTAAATTGACACTTGTATATGACAAGCTCAAACCATTTAGTGTGTTTAAGTGATTTTGGCCCAAATTATGCATTTTCACAAATTTTGAGAAAGATTGACAATTTAAACACAATGGTGTTAAGAATTGGATATCTAAAATGACCACAGATTTCACCACCATATACAATTCCACACTCTGTGTTTTGATAGAGTCTAAATAAGAGGCACAATTATCTCTAGGCCAAGCGAGATACCCCATATAGGATCCCATGAAGGGGAGGAGTTAATTTTTTATCACAAGCATTAGACAACACCCTATATTGAGTTATACCCCACATACTTAGTATATATCAAGGATACCATTAGAGAGTCCATATAGCCTAGAATAAGACCATTGACCATAACAAGCAACTTGTTGTTAGAGTCAATATAATCTCCCATAGTTTTTATTATGCACATACAAGATTGAGATGGTTTGTAAGATTCTATAATGGGTCACTAACCTACAACATCACCCAAAAAATTTTTAGATGGTATAGTCATCAAATTACACTCTCGAATCAATCCCTAATTTTAGGATTGTGGCTTTCCTAATTTTTTTTATGTGTTATGGAGGCCTATATTATTTGTATCCCTTAAACTAAACACACAACCTTATCCCCTAAGTAAACATAGTCCTTAGGTCAATAATCATCATCATCCCTTATCCTAGAGCTTATCATATCCCCATCTCATCTAATTGTAGTCACCTTTTGACCTAATCACACCATAGTCATACCTTGGTCTTATCCTTAGGGATCTAGTTCAAACTTGTTACTCATCTTGTCTCAGTTGACATGACATCATTTGCCTTGACCTTATTAGTGTAATCACCTTATCCACCATCTTATCAACCTATCCAAATCATAGTCCAATTCAAATTTACCTTACCAACCCTTCTCAATACTAGTCATCCCATCAAGTTTATATTTGTATGTTAGTCTTCACCTATATTGCCAAACAACTCTTTCTACATCAAGGTCCTTATTATCAACTTGTTTATATTCAATCAAGTTTGAATCTAATCTTGTCATTTTCTATTCCTCCTTAAGGCAATCATCTTAGTCTTGATCTAGTCCTAATCCAATCATTCTATAGTTGAAATCATTCTCTTAGGTTAGTCTAGACCCTTATCAAATCTTAGAGCTTGTTATAGCTCACCCAATTGAATTGAGTCAAAATCATCAAAGTCTAACTCACATCCTAATTTGGTCTAATTGATATTTTCTTACCCATCAAACATCATATCAATTCAAAATATACAATCAAACTTGAGACCAAACTAAAGTAAGCCTTTGTCCAAATTTGTTCCACACATCCCAACTTCATCTCTCAATCTTTCCATTCAATCCCCCATACCTGCCAATTGGGGTTAGTGAGTCACATCATCCATCTTTTCTCCCACATTGATTCATGGCCTCTCAAATGTATTTGGATGTTGGTTTATTGGAAAAAATTATATTTTTCAATAAGGATCCACTCATTTTGAGGCTGCTCAAAATGGGTACCCTGGTTCCTATAAGCTTCAACCCTATCCAACTAATATTGCCTCTAGTCCATCAACATCCATGTTAGTCTACCTCTAGCCCCATGTTATCCAATTACCACCAAACTTTATGTTCCATAGTCATAGTCCTATTAATATCAAAGGTAAGTCCATCTTAGCAAACTAGTCACCCCAAACATCTATTTCAAATGCTTCCATGACTAAGCTAAAAAGTGAACAAGTGCAATACACTCCTCTTCCTATATCCATAGAATCCCAATTTCACTAATTGGTAATAACTAACATAATGGTTTATCTACCCATAAAACATCTTAATCCAAACAAGCCTAATCTCTCTTATTATAAAATAACATCAATATTATCAATATCATAGAACCTGAGGGAATTCTACTAATCGATGCCTAATTTTATAAAACTTTGTCCAAGATCTCATCAACTATGGTGATCTTAAAATCAAGAATGAATCATATGAATCTTCATCTAAGTTTGAATCAAATAGAATATTTCAATATTCAATTCTTAATCATGATCAAGTTCTTTCACTTCCAAACTAGGGCCAAGACATTCAACCCATCTTCAACAAACCCCTCTTTAATAAACCCATCCTTACCAAACCCATCATCCACATACCATCTATATTCCATCTATCATATCCAATCCCTAATTATCAAAAGTCCCTTCATCCTAAATCCTCCATAACTAAATAAAAATTTAAGAAGGTACATGTAGACAACCATGCAATTCAATAGGCCCTCCTCATGGCCATAGTCAAAAAATCATCTACTAGAAACATAATATCCTCAATAATGTCCACATAAAAATTGACATCAAAATAAACATCTACATCATCTACATTAGGACCATGTCCAACACCAACATCTAAATCTAAATTATATTCCTTGTTAGAATCATCATCCTTAATTAATGTTATAGATCATGACTATTGCTATGTCTTTGAGGATGTGTCTAATTCAAATATCAACTAGTTGCTAGCAAAATCTCTTGATTTGTGTCCAATAATGATGTCATAATAGAATTTATGATACTTTAAGATGCTTTATTAGTAGATGATTATTAAAGTGATTTTTATCTATCTTGGGAAGATTCTCCTATAGGTCAATACAAAAGCCTTGGTGATCTTTTTATGAATTTTGATGAGGTTTTATCTGATGTTGAAATTGGGTATCCTAGTAACCTATTTGAGGATAATTTCATCCATAATTCCCCACTCATTAACCTCACTAATCCATCCCCTTCACTTCAATCCATCATTGACCCTTTCCTTCCCCAAGTTGATTATTATTTAGTCACACTCCTCCATGGGGATGAACATGATCATACATCATTAGATTCCTCTTTAGGCCACATATCACGTGCCAAATCTACAAGGATATTAGACAATATCCAAGATCACAATGAAAAGGATAAGCATAAAAATACCATAAACCTTGATCGAATCATTAATCAAAGTGAAAATAACTCAATACATCAGCCAAGTCAAAAAACAAAATCCCCTAGTGAAAACTTCCCTAAGGTGTTAGGGGACTGTGAAAGTCAAAATAATCATCACCTAAGTAATGCTAGTGAAACCTAGTATAATGTACCAGGGGATAGTTAAAGTCAAAAATAATCAAATTAACAAGTCATTGTCAAAATCTATATGCTCAAAAATATTCCAAATAATCAGATCACAAAGCACAAAAGTCAAGGAAAATTGTATATTTTAATATCTCTAATGGAACCTCCACCATGTCCAATGTAATTGTTGAACCCCATTTCCACTCCCCTTCTAGTCACACCATCCATCACAATCATATCACTCATCCATACCCTCTACATCATTTAAAAATTATCCAATCCCAACTATACCATACATCACATTCTCAGGAAGCATTGTCTCTCATAGGTTTTACAGACACCTAGTCTAGATGTCTAGCAAAGTCTAGATCAAGATTAAACAAAGGTAATAAGGACATTAATACATCTAGTAAAATTAATGACATTTCACAATTAATGCAATTCTCTAGAATAGGTGTTGGATGAATATTAATAAATCATTTGCATCCTACATCTCACATGCCTTCAATAAATCGAAATGCTAATAAAAATAAAAAAATAAAAGTAAAAAATAATCATTCATCCAATGGTGAAAACTAGTCTTCTAGTGCATTGGGCAAGTACCATAGTGAAAAAAAGTTTTTGACATCATGGTAAATAATAAATGTTGCCTACAGGTACCTCAACACTTGGGGGTAAGCATCTTACTTAATATATTTAGTCATCCATCTCATCTTCTTCATTATTTTCATCCCATTTTAATCCACCATTTCATCCTATCCTGACCTTGGCCATAGGAGTGAGAGGTGTAATGATACATTATATTATCATAATCTTGGCATATCATTATCATCAACATTTAAGGGACTAGATAGTTAGTTCCCTTACATTGTGGCCCTTAGAGATCCATAGTCCATTCCCCATAATCCCTTATCCTCCTTTGAACATCATCCAATATATTTCATCCATTCATCATCATTCCTCTACCTAGTTTATAGGCTTGGTATTCCCCTTGATATTAACCCCTCTTTAATAAAAAAATTCCAAAAAAACCCTAAAAATAATAAAATCTATAAAAAGCAAAAAAAATCCAAGATGTCTTGTTTTATGCCTATTCCCCCATTAGAATCCATCTCCATGCCCTTTGTCTCTCATTTCAATAACCATTTCATAGTCATCCATCCTACTATTATCTTTCATTCCCTATTCTGAAACAAGGAAAATATAGTCTATATTGAGCTAGCACTGACCTAGTCTCACGTTAGCATGATATGTCCTAAGTCTCTCATCTAAATTCAAAACATGGTCAATCCACAAGTTTACTAGCGCTTATGTTTAAGTTGAAATTTTCTCAAGCACACCCTATCCACAACCCTATTATATCATAATCCTGATCAAGATAATTATATCCATCCTAATTCACCAAGATCAATTATCATCTTCATTCATCCCATCCTTATACATATATACAATACGAAAAACCCTATTTTCTTGATGTGTATATATTTGTGTGTAATTTATATGATTTGTGTGTTTTTATTTGTCTTTTTGTCTATAGTCACTTATTTGTAGATGTTTATTTGTATATATATATTTTTTACTTATTCTTATCTTTCTTGTAGCATAAATATTTTTATCTATTAGGTAATGAACAAGTATTTTATGATGACACTAAAAGATATAATGAGGCTTTTAGGTGCCATTGATGATGTAGAGTTTATTATTTTACCCTTTTATAATCATTCACTTTGGTACAATGTCCACTTGGTCATACTTATGTCATGAGGCATACTTCCTAGTGTCATATTTAACATCAAATTATTTTGACTATGATTAGCCTTATTACAACAATGATGGATTGATCATGGACTACACTCAACATCTCTCATATCCTCTCTCATGTGTCTAAACATCTAATCATCTTAATCCCAATCCAATCATCTAATATCCAATTATTCCTTAAAACCATTTCTCAAACCATCTATATCATATAGTTACTAATCTATCATCTCTATAGTCATAAACATCTCAACATCTAACATCTCATCTCCCATCATTTCTCCTAGACCTCTATCTTCATGTCTAACATCTAAGTCACATCCTCTATCTAACAACTAACATGTCTAAGAGTCATCATCATCCTAATATTCTAATCCATCATCATCATCATCATCATCATCATCATCTAATTTAATGTAAACTAGATTGTCCTAAAGTCTATTCAGACTATGTAGGTAATGCTTAGTCACATAATGTGTCTAAGGTCAGCTCAACCACTCTCTTCTCTTTAACCATTATTCATCATCACATCTATCTTGTCCCTCATCATCCCCAAGTCTTGTATTAGTTAGATCCTTGATCTATAATATCAATCATTAATTAATCATTATATTAATCAATCACCATCCTCATAATCCTCTCCCTAATATTTTCCTCAGTCATTCACACCTATTGATTGGTCCTAATAAATCAAAACATCCATATTTTCTTCCATTATCTCTAATTGGTCAATTCATCATGTAAAGTTTATAGTTTCTTCCCTCAATTGGAGCATGAATAAGACTTTAACTTTATTATCATCTCTCACTCCCTTGCATGTGTCCTTACTAGGGACATTGTCACTATAAATCACATGTGGCCTATTGATTCAATGCATTGCAGTCTAATTCTTCCCCTTTGTATTTTAGTGACTTGATCATATCATTTATTCTCTCTCATATCCTTCATCATATCACTCAACTTTAGTTTTGAGCTACACTCATAATTATTCTTATCAAATCATTGTCTTATTTTATCCCACTACTCTCCTGTGTGTGTATCCTTGCTTGGGATATGTTGATAGTTCATGACCTTTTCTATCAATCATCTTGGTCTATAGCTCTCCCTGGCATGTGTCATTACCCAAGATATATTGAGTTTACAACCTTTTATCATATCATCATCATTTTATGGTTGATTCCCCCTTGGGATGTGTCGACAATCATGACACTATCATTTTCACTCCCTATGTAAACGTATTTTCTAAGGGCATCATCTATTTATAGCTCACTACTCATGTCAAGTTCCTTTTATACATCATCTATCTCCCATCTATAATCCCAACCACTTATCTCTTGGCACATCCTCACATATCTTGTTCTTCCCATCATTATTTCCATTTTGGGAGAAATACAATGGCCTGAGGTCTCTTTAGATAATGTAGATAGTGCTTGGTTAGCCATGGTACCCAAGGACAACTCGGTCACACTAACCAATTATTCCCTTTCATCCTTTGCTTACTCAATCGCATTATTTTTCTTCTATCCACTCCTTATTCCTCTCACTTGACACACATTATGAGCTACACCCATCATTAATATTATCAAATCATTATATTATTTTGGCCTAATGCTCTCCTATCATGTGTCCTTACTTTGGATATGTCAAAATCTCTTGGCCTTTGGGTAGATGTAGGATAATGGGGGATTCAAAGGGGGGTATAAACTGACACTTTTTCCTAAAAATAACAATAGTTAAACTTGGAGAGAATATTAGAGACACTTTGAAAAGGAATTTGACAATGACATAAAAATATGAATTGTGTCATTTTGAGTTTAGTTTCTTAATATAAATTTTTTTATAATATCTAGATGACAAAAATGTGTAAAATAGATGCATTTATGACAATATGTTGGTCGTTTTTAATAAAATGATAAGGAGATTGCATGTGTATGAACACACTCTTTTTGAGTAAACTATTAAATTTTTATATGAAATTTCATATATGGATATGATAAATGTCTAATGTTGTTAAGAATATTTTTTATTAATTTTTTATTATATATAATTTTTAAATAATTTTACAAGTCAAGACAACTAGAAAATTGAAATTGCAAGTGTACAAACTCAATGTTTTGATCTTAACTTCATGAAAATCAATTTTTTAATTTTTAAAAGCCTAGTTGACAATGTGTAGATTGTTGAGATATATGTTTTATAAGCATTCGATTAATATTCAAAAATTTATAAAGAAATTCGTGATGATATGTATATAGACTATAAAAAGGTATGTTATGTATAGATTAAGTAATAATTATAAATAATATTATAATATTAAATATATATATATATATTATAAAACTATGTTTTCCCCTTTACAACCCATATAATGTTTTTTTTTAAATAAAAAAATCTACCTAATCAATTGTGTCGATAAAAAGGAGAAAACCCCTAAATTTATTATAAATCCCCTTGGCTGGTCCATGATAGAGTTTGGCCAGGTTTGAGACCCACCGGACCTAAAATTGAGGAAAAATTAGAGGGAAAGTGGGAAATAAAATTACATATGAAAAGGGCATACACCCTTTGCACAACCACTTTTAGGCTCATTAATGATTATATCCATTGTTTCCTAGATCCCAAAGGGCATGCATGATTTTGAAAGCATGCATGCCCTTTTTTATTCATAAATTTCTCTTGCCTTTCCCATAAAAAATATTCAATTATTTTGTTCTTTCCAAATTACAAACTAGTTTTTTTGTTGCAAATATGCAAATTTGGTGAATTGTTCATTTATTTTGTTTAAATCACTACAAATTCTTCAAGTTTAAATCTATAATTGTCTTATTTTAGTAAAGATAAATAATGGGGTCAGAAGGTCATCTCAAAACACCAATTAAAGAGATAAAAAATAAGTAAATTGAAGAGAAAAGAGAAAAAAAAGAAATTGACAAGCAGATAGGAGAGCATCCATAAGGGCTTCTAGGCAAGGTGAAGGTTCTTATTCTACACTAGGTAATACTTCAAATGAAAATAGCATGCCAAATTATATATAATTTAGTTTACATATGTCTTCAAATGAGATAAGAGAACTAAATCAATCTTTGTTGCAAGTTCAAAATTTAGAGCATGTAAGTAATGAATTTGTAATGAATGATGAAACATATGGATAAACACAATATAATGAAACACCCATTCATAATGAAATTTTTTAGTATGATGATAATCAACATCAAATAATGACCCTGAGTCATGTGTCTCCTAATGAAGAGGAATTTAATTCGACTATAGGGTCTAATGTATATAGTCAACCCTCTACTATCCCTACTATGGTTGAAGTGTTAACACCACCTAATTTATTACAAAATATAGATCCTACACCCACACTTCTAAAGATAATAAGATGAACACCAAATTATTTATTTGAAATAGATGAAAAAATAATAAAACCTATGGAAGGTAAAATGTCAAAAAGATCAGTTCAATGTCATGGTCAACGTGTATGGAACTATGCATTTAAGAATAAAATCCATACAGAATGATGTAAACTATTTGTTCAATTAATGAAAATGCAAAAAATGTGCCCTATGATGCATAATTGGGGTTAAGAACATTAAATATGGAGGGAAGAAATTATACAATAGTAAAGGATCAATTTAATGAATTTAAGGTAATAGGCAATCAAAGTTATAATAAAGATAGTAATGTGGCATGATAAGTAATAATGGAATCTATAGAGAGTAAGTAAACATCTAAAGCTTGAATTATTACTGAAACAAGTAAATCCTTGAATTTAAATAGAAAAACTCTAATAAATTCCATAAAAATAATAACAAGGCTTGATGACTCTTCACTCACATATTTTTGGGCATTTAGTGGTAGACTCCCATGAAAAGATAAGGTATTAGTTGAAGGAACAAAACAATTGTTTGAATTTTTTTGGCACGACAACACAAGGGTCTCATCTAATATTAAAGATGTTTTTAAAAGAAGAAAAGGCTCAAAAAATCATGAACCACATGTAAAATATTTTTTTATACATGACGTAAACAAAATTTTATAAAATATTTATTAAAAAATTTAATGGCCAATTGATAATTAGCCAAAGGTCATTTGAGATGTACAAACCTTTATATGTTAAAATCAACCAAGTATGCACCACATTTTGTTATAGGGTTAGTGTTAAATTTGCTATGCATTTTGATCTTTTTCATCATATACTTTGTACTTTACATACTAATGAGATTTTATAAGAATGCATGGTTTCTTCCCCACCTAAGACATCAAGAGAATTAATCCAAGGTCTTTTCTATCAAAGAGTTGAGGGGCAATTTTTTTGCCAAACAATGTTTAGATGGAACATGTAATAGTTGTGGTGGGTTGTCACATTTGATGAGTTATTTACATGAAGATATTTCATATGAATTTGAAAAGCAATTAGTTGATTATAAAAAGTACAAATCTGTTAAGTATGTGTTAAAAGATGGAAAAGAATCATCAAGATGTGAATCAATTATGACCAAAGTTTCTATATGTGATTTCATGTTTAAATTCAAGAAGAATATTATCTACCAATATGCAAGACACACACACAAATCAAAATGGTTAGATAATCAATTCAAATAATTAAAGGACAATTTCTTAGTTGGCACTATTATTTTGGTTGTAAATTTTGTTGAGAACTACACACTACAACCACAAAATGAGGTTTAATCCCAATACTATAATTCAATTCAAATTAGAATGTTCATATTACATTCAAACATACCCTTGATAGCATAAATGACAACATAAAGATTTTGAGGGAGTATCATTTTTATATGAGCAATGACAGATTGCATTCTTTATAGATTATCCAAGGTTGTTTTAAAATATTTTATATAAATATGAATGTAAGAGAAATCATGTTTTATACACATTACATTTGGTCAAACAATTGTGTAAGGAAGTTTAAGATTTCTTGAATGTTTTACTAGTTAAGTAGAATGCATAAAAAGAATGGCATTCAACATCTTTGGAGCTTCTTTGAGGCTGGGCATGGAAAAGGGGAACATGATGGGTGTTGGAACATGTGTAAAAATAGCCCTTAGAAGAAAGCAAGCAAAGCACAAGGATGGTGATAATTTGATCTATGTTGCAACTATTGTGACTTGGTGTAATGAAAATATTTATCATGGATCAAATAAACATTCTCATATATGAAGATTATTTTAGTTAATAAGGGAACAACATAAATCAATGTATGAAGATTGCATTATAGTACCTAAATCGAGTGCTTTTCACTCCATTCAAAGCTCAAATTCAAGTTCATGGGCTATTTATACTAGGGATATGGCATGTTTTATTTTCTTCATGTATGATATTTAATTGTAATAAATATGAGTTAAAATAATGGGTTGATGAATGGTATTGTAGACTCATATCACTTATAGAGCGTAGTCATTCACTCCAACAATTGTTAGACCATGAAATGGTATCATCAGTTGACTTTGACCACATCTCAAATCTTATGCAACTAGGTATAATTTATTCTTTAATTAAATGTACAACCTTAGATATTAGTGATATTTTTATTTTTTCTTAGATGTGTTTACAATTTGCTTATACTTTAAATACATGGCATGTTTTTTGTAGTCATTACACCTGAAAACAATGATGAGGGAAAAGACTACTACTTATGCTGTTGTGTAGAGGCAAAATAAATTAACCACAAATGTTATGGATGGAGAAGAGGTAATTTATCCCACTAGATCCGTAGTGGTTGATGGAACCTGGCTTCATAGGTAATATCAAAAAAAAATAAAACAATTATTATTTGAGGACTTTGAAACACACAGGATGGTGTTTCATTATTCAAACCTGGTTATTGCGACAAATATTCAAATGATCAAATATCATGTAAATCCTCACAATATATCTTTGTGTAAAGTGTGTGAATATGACCATGAAGTGATTCTTGAAAAATTTAGAACAGAGTTGATCTTGAAGGTACGTTAGATTGAATTATTAAGTTTATCTAGTGTTTCAAATTAATATAGTAAATTATTTGATTTAATATATTTTAATTTTCAACTACTTTATCATTATGTGTTTATTTATATTTAAAATTGTTACTACCAATTTAAATGTAGGTTAGTGGCACCAAATGAGCTTCCACCTTCACGTGATTGGCGTCATGAGTAGAGAAGGTTATCTTCTTGAAATGAAGAGAAGCCAAAACAATTTATATTAATTTCAACTACCTTAAACAAATAGTTTTTCACCTTCTCTCTATTTATCCTTTCAAAAAATAAAAAATAAAATTTTTATCTATGCTTTCTTAGAGGACTCGTTTGTACACGTGTAGGCATTGATGTTTTGTCTCTATACCTAATGATTCTCCTATAATGTGCAATAGAAGTTCACTCTTTTTGAAAAATTAAGGATGAGTGGATTCTCTTTAGGGATGCCTCTGATCAACTATAACCTTAATTTCCATAAGACAACCAAGACCAGATAATGGTAATTATAGGATAAAAATTCCTATCTCGATGTGTTTGTGTAGATAGTTCATTGATTGGCTTGACGAGTTAAAATATACGACCCTTACTGACCAACTTTTGGCATGTTTTGAGATATTTAGATACGAGATAAACCTCATTACCATATCTCATCTATCTTGAGTTAGATAAAATCATCTTAGTCTCTCTTAGAAGACTCATCCATGCATGTGTAGGATTTGATGGTTCATCTTTATTCCTCATAATTCTCTTGCAACACATGATGTAAGTTCACTCTTTTTGCACACTCAAAGACAAGTGCATTCTCTTAAGGGATGCCTCCACTCAACTACAACATTAATTTTTGGGGGATAATAAAGATCAGATAATGGTTTTTTATCCTAAAAATCCCTATCCCAATGTGTTTGCATAGATGGTTCATCAATTGGGTTAATGAGTCATAATATACAGCCCTCATTGACTAACTTTTGGCATGTTTTGAGAGATTTGGCCATGATGGAAACCTCATTGTTAAATCTCATCCATCTTTATTTAGATAAAATCCTCCTATTATTTATTATAGGACTCATCCTTATATGTATAGGAGTTAACAGTTCATCTTTATCCCTTAGGGTTTTCCTACAATGCATGACATAAGTTCACTCTTTTTGCACATTTAAGGACCACTTAATTCTCTTGAGGGATGCATCCGATCAACTACAAATTTCACTCTTGGGGCCTAATCAAGACTGGACAAAGGTTGTTCTAGCCTAAAATTGTCTATCATGATGTGTCTGCATATATGGTTCATCAATTTGGATAACAAGTTAGAATATATGGGCCTCACTGACCAACTTTTCACATGTTCTAAGAGATTTAGCCACGAGAGAAACCTCATTATTATGTCTCATCCATCTTGATTCAGATAAAATCCTCCTAGGATTTCTTATAAGATTCATCCCTACATGTGTAGGAGTTAATGGTTTGTCTCTATCCCTCATGATTCTCATTTAATGCATGATTGAAGTTTACTCTTTTTGCACATTTATGGACCACTGAATTCTCTTGAGGGATGCCTCTGATCAATTGCAAATTTCACTCCTAAGACTTGATCAAGACTGGATAAAGGTTGCTTTAGCCTAAAAAATCCCATGTGGATGTGTCCACATAGATGTTTTTGGATTGGTTTGATGAGTTAGATTATATGGCCCCTGTTGACCAACTTTTGGCCCATTTTAAGAGATTTGGTCATGAGAGAAACCTCATTTCCATGTCTTGTCTATCTCAAGTTAGATAAAAGTCTCTTGGGATTTATTATAGGACTCATCCCTACACATATAGGAGCTAATGGTTTATCTCTATCCCTCATGATTTTTGTGCAATGCATGACCTAAGTTCACTCATTTTTCACATTTGGAGACCACTAAATTCTCTTGAGGGATGCCTCTGATCAACTACAACTTTCACTTTTGGGCCCTGAATGAGACTAGGTAAAGGTTGTTATAACCTAAAAATTCCTATCTTAATGTGTTTGCATAGATATTTTATTGATTAGGGTGATGAGTCAGATTTTATGACCCTTATTGACCAACTTTTGGCCTATTCTGAGAGATTTGGCCATAAGAGAAACATCATTTCCATGTCTCATCCATCTTGAGTTAAATAAAATCTTCTTGGTATTTCCTAGAGAATTCATCCATTCATTTGTAGGAGTTGATGGCTCATCTCTATTCCTCACGATTCCCTTGCAATACATTATATAAGTTTGCTCATTTTGCACACTCAGAGATGAGTGAATTCTCTTAAGGGATGCCTCCAACCAACTATAACTTTCACTCCTAGAGCCCAAATGAGATCAGATAAAGGTTGTTATAGAGTAAAAATTCCCATTCGGATGTGTTTGCATGGATGGTTTGTCAATTGGGTTGATGAGTTATATTATATGGTCCTTATTGACCATATCAGAGTTGTTGCCAAGGTCTAAATAATGCGAATGCAATGGTCAAGTTATCACATGAGACGAAGCTGGTGCACACCACAAAGAAGCTAAAGCAAAGTGAAAACACTGAAAGAGATCATTTTCAAAAGACAAATAGGAGCAAAACCCAATATTCGATTGACTTAAGGTGGCCAAAGTGAATAATGCATATAAGAGATCACATAAGTAACTCTTCCACAAAAGGTGGTCAAAACACCCCAAGAATAGACTGTAACTCCTCCATGAAAGGTAGTGACAAGGTGCTAAGAATAGAGAAGTAACTCCCATACCCAGAATAGTCGATCAAAGGAGTTACTTATGACATTCTTATGACACTTATGATACATCTATGACACACATCTCCACATAAGCTAGCCTATCCCACGAATGTAAGAAAACTCCATGTATGCACAAATATATAATATTCCCTAATTAAATAATAGGGAAAAATAAAAACCTACACTAACACCCCCCCCATAAGCGCAGCTTAGGTGGGCAGTGTGGAAATATAAAATGGGTCCTGGCAACTAGGCCTGATGAGGTACCCATGTACAAATGCAATCTCCCATAAGATAGAGAAAAATAGAAAACCCATAGGAAAAAAACTCCCCCCCCCCAAAAGAGAGACATAAAATAAATGAAGAGGCTAGTGCCCCCCCCAAAGATGATGCTACTATAGATGTGGACTGAACCCCAAGAAGAGATCATAGATGAATGAACTTACTCTCAGTGAAAGGTTTGGTGAAGATGTCTATAACCTACTCTGAAGACTGGGAAAATATCAAGTCAATGACCTGACTATGAATAAGCTCCTAAATGAAATGCATGAGAATCTCTATGTGCTTGGTCTACTGGTGCTGAACTGAATTCCTACAAATCTAGATGGTACTCTGGTTGTCACAAAAAATGATGGTGGGCTGCCGAATGAGAATGGCAAACTTAGAAAGAATCCCCTAAAGCCAAATAGCCTCAATAGCTACATTAACAGCTCCCCTGTACTCTACCTTTGTGGATGATATAGCAATAGCATTTTGCTTCTTGCTAGACCAACTGATAGGACCAGAACCTAGAGAAAAACTATAACCAGAAGTGGACTTGGGAGTCTATGAATCGCTAGCCCAGTCTGAATCTGTATACCCAATCAAGTCAACCTCTATGCCAAATCTATAATGAATCCCATATCTATGTGAACCCTATATGTAATGCAAGATTCTCTTAGCTAATTTTCAATATAGCTCATGAGGTTCTTGCATAAATATGGAGACAAATCCCACTGCATATGATATATTGGGCCTAGTGTGAGTCAAGTAGATGAGACTGCCAACAACTTGTCAATACCGAGTGGCATCAACTAATGGTGAAGAAAAGTCAGCCTCAAGCTTGACTCTTGATAGAAAGGGAGTCAGAGATGGCTTGTAATCACCCATGTGAAACTGAGATAATAAATCAAAAGCATACTTAGGTTGTGTAAGAGAAATCCTTGAATCTGACTGTGAGATCTCGATGCCAAAGAAGTAGTGCAACAAACCCAAGTCTATCATGTCAAATCTATCCTGGAGAGATGTCTTCACTACTGTAATAGCCAATGAAGAACTCTCAGTGATCAAAAGGTCATCAACATATAGAACCAAAATTAGGAGCGAATCATCCTACTGTAAGAAGTAGACATTGGGGTCAGAATGGCACCTAGTGAAACCCACTTTGAGAAGGAAGGAATCCATCTTGGCATACCAAGCATGAGGGCCCTATTTGAGGCCATAGATAGATTTCCTAAGTTTGCATACTAAGGAAGAATCCTGAACAAATTTTGGTGGTTGCTCCATGTAGATCTCCTCTTCTAGGTCTCTGTGAAGAAAGGCACTCTTCACATCCATCTAGTGCACATCCCAACCATGTGCTGCGGTAATAGCTAAGGTGAGTTAGATAGAAGTCATCTTTGCAATGGGTGTAAATATATTTTAGTAGTCAATGTCTGCCACCTATGAGGAAACCTTGGTGACTAATCATGCCTTGTACTTATCAATTGACCCATCTACTGCAAACTTGGCTGATATATGCACCTACATTGAACCATCTTCCTTCCCTTAGGAAGTGAAGTCAAGTCCCAAGTGTGATTTTTGATTAAGGAAGAATATTCTTCCTCCATAGCACTATCTCACTCAGGTACTCCTGATGCCTGTCAAAAAGTCTGTGGACCTAAAACTAAGGCAAAGAAGGCATGTGGATCTCTCTAAAAATCCCCCCTAGTACATCTGTCATCTGTGGGATCTCCTACCTAGGTGCCAACACTCTCAAGTGTCTATCTGGCCCAAAGTGGCCTAAAAGTGGGTGAGTCAGGTGCTAACTCCTCATCCTCTAATTGACTAGAGGTGGATGACACGACATCACTGTCCTCTCTATCTGAACTCAAAGAAGAAGAAGATGTCTCTAGCTCAAGAATCTGAGGAATCATCATGAAGAAGTAGATCCGATGAGAGAGAAGAAGTGCCAAATGTTGAGTCTCTAGGACTCTCCTAAAATTGGACACTTCTCTTAATGAACAATTCATGAGTGGTCAGATCTAGAAGGCGATACCCCTTAACACCATCTGGATATCCTACAAAGATGCAAGGCTTGGATTGACATTCCATAACTTTGTGTTTCTTCTTCGATATGTGGTCCATGGCTTGGGATCTAAAAACCCTAAGTTTCTCAACATCAGGTTTCCTTTTATGCCAAGCTTCAAAAGGTGTTATCCCTTTTAAAGCTTTGTGAGGAGCCCTATTTTGAATGTAGCAAGCATAATTGATGGCTTTGGCCCAATACTGTGGTGCTAAGGATTTGGGGTGAATCATATAGCTACCCATCTCTTTCAAGAACCTATTTTTGCATTCTGCAACCCCTTTCTATGAAGGACTGTAAGTGACTATTTGCTACAAATCAATCCCCTCTATGGTGCAAAATTGCTCAAACCTATTGCTGACATACTTCCCTCCATTATCAATTCGAAGAACCTTGATGGATTTCTCACTCTATTTCTCAACAAGAGCCTTGAAGTCTAGAAAATTTTAAAACACTTTAGACTTTTGTTTGAGAAAATATATCCAAGTGTACCTAGAGAAATCATCAATGAAAGTGAGGATGTACTTGGCCCTTGTGAAAGATGGTTTGGGAAAGGGTCCCGATACATCACTATGGACTAACTCCAAAGGTTGTGAAGCCCTCCAAGCTTTGCCTTTGTCATATTTTGCTTTGGGATGCTTCCCAAGGGAGCATCCCTCGCAAAGTCCTTTTGAGAATTGGACATGAGGCAAGCCAATGACCATGTCATGTTTGCAAAGTTGCTCAAGATAGTGGTAGTTAAGGTGGCCAAACCGCTTATGCCATAATTTTTTAACTCCATCTGAATGAGCCAGCAATGCTGTTAGAGAAGAATCAAGTGCAAAATGTTAGAAGGTGTATAACTTTGCTTGGTGATCTTCCCTACCCACTACCACTGTAGTATCACTATGCAACTCCCTAATAGCCACTAAATTTGGTGAAAACTCAACTCTCATGCCCTGACTAATGTGAGTGATTTGGTACATTGATAGGAGATTGGTTGAAAGAGAAGGAACACTTAGAATGTTATTGAATGTTTCTCCTTCCATTTCAATTGACCCTCTCCCTGCAATGAAAATTGATGTGTCATCACCCAAACTAATTGAAGTCATGCTACAAGGCTCTAAAGATGAAAACTCAACTAGGGAAGAGCCCATGTGGTGAGAAGCACTCGAGTTAATGACCCATGAAGATGTAGAAGTTGTTGTAGCTATAAGGACCTTGCCCTTTTCTTTCTCCTTACCCTTGCCTTTTGCCTTAGTATAATTTGGGTAGATGAATTATGCTTGATGGACTCAAGAACACCTATGTTGTGCTTCTCTAGAAGATGAGTTAGGTGATCTATTTATTTCTTCATGGATTTGTGTTCACATACCTTGTCTTCTTACAATATGCACACTTAACCTTCTCCTTCTTAGGTTTAGCATTGGAGGAGGAAGACTCAGTGTTGTTTTTGGTAGGATTGTTGTTTTCTTTCTTCTTCTCCTAGTCCTTATTTTTTTTCTTCTTCTCCATTGTTAAAGTCTTATCCTTACCATTTCCAGCTATCAAAGCTTGGGGTTGAGTAGAATTTATTATGCCCATTTGAATTAGCTTATCTTTCTCCCTAGTCAAGTCAGCAATGAATGAATCTAAAGAAGGCATTTTCCATGTAGTGCTAAGGGCACTTTTTGTGGCATGGAAAGTGGAGACAAAGACTAAATAGCTTGGACCTAACTTTGTGAGAATAGAAAGGATGAGTTGATCATCTTTCTTCTCTATCTTGCATTCTTTCAATTTCAATCTAAGGGCCTTAAACTTAGTGAAGAAGTCCTGTAGGATGTCAAAGTTGCTAGGACTTAGACTTATGAGTTCATTTTCGAGCTCATGACCTCTCATCTCATCAAGCTTCCCAAATAAGGTTTCTAGGGTGTCCCATATGTCTTTGGGAGTCTTGGAGGTTTCTAAATGGAAGATAAATTATGGAGACACAGACAAGCTCAGTAATCCATAGGCTTCATCATTACGGTTGTACCACTTGACTTTTCAGCATTAGTGCCAGGTTCTACTTTGGTACCCATGGTGATCCTATACAACCCTTTACTTCTAAGAATGATTGACATTTTAACCTTCCATTCATGATAGTTGAAGGGTTTTAGGAGTTTAAGTTAAAAATAATCCATTTTAAGCTGAATTTAGGTGAAGTTGTGTTGATTGCAAGTGCTGAAAAGCAATCACACCACCCCAAAATGTTGAGCCCCCCAAAATATGAAATTGCACACTCAAAAGATGTTGAGCTTAGCTGAGAATGTGTCTTAGAGCAATCAGTGCAAGACTTTAAGCAAACAGGACGTCGAACTTAGCTGAAAATGTGTCTTGAGAGATGCAAATTTTTGGCACTTTATAAAGTAGTGCATTTTTTACAATTATCTAGCCTAAGTTGTGGAAAATTGAAAACTAATCACTTGTGTAAAAGATGGCAATTGAATCTGAGCTACCGTTTTCAAGATTTTAAAGTTTTAATTTTTCGTAAACTAGTAATTTTGCAAAAAAAATACTAAAACATTAAAAATATGCATGTTTTGAGAGAGAAAGTGACCTTCCAACCACTCATTGGACTCAACACGAAGTGAAGAATGAAGTGGTTTAGTATTTTGAGGGGGATTCAGTGTCCTATCAATCCAGGCCTCAACTTTGTCTTCATCAAGTGAAGATACAAGTTTTAAAAAAAAAACTTTAAATTGCCTTTAATGTTATTTTCTCAAAAATAACTTAATTCATAAAATCATAAAATATGATCTTAGAATATAAAGAAAATTCAAATGAGAAATAAATAGCATAAAATCAAATTGCATTGGATTTGAAGTGGGCCCACCAAAGAGAAGCGCCAAAAATGAAGCGCCCATACCCTAACTTCTTTTGCTAGTAGTTTTTCTGATATTGGGCACTGCCAAAGGAGAAATGCAGGGCTACGCTGAATTAGGATGTTTGTTGGGAGGTTGCATGTTTTGAGAGAGAAAGTGACCTTCCAACCACTCGTTGGACTCGACACAGAGTGAAGAATGAATTGGTTTAGTATTTTGAGGGGGATTCAGTGCCCTGCCAATCCAGGCCTCAACTTCATCTTCGTCAAGCGAAGATACAAGTTTTTAAAAAAAATTAAATTGCCTTCAATGTTATTTTCTCAAAAATAACTTAATTCATAAAATCATAAAATATGATCTTAGAATATAAAGAAAATTCAAATGAGAAATAAATAGCATAAAATCAAATTGCATTGGATTTGAAGTGGGCCCACCAAAGAGAAGTGCCAAAAATGAAGCGCCCAAACCCTAACTTCTTTTGCTGGCAATTTTTCTAATATTGGGCACTACCAAAGGAAAAATGCAGGGCTAAGATGAATCAGGACATTTGTTGGGAGGTTGAGGAGGTTGTGAGCAGCTACCAGAGACTTGTAGATTGAGAACATGCAGGGTTTTAATGACCCTCGATACAAAAACATTGCTGAAGGAACATTTTTTCAGTCAGAGCCTTAAAAAATGCCTCCCACAGATCTAAGGCTACATGTCGAGGCCAAAAAAACTCTTTCCAAGGGTTTGCAACTGGTCAAAGTGCCTTTTTACTCCATTTCAGGGCTGAAATAGAAATTATGGGGCGCCAACTTCCACCAGAGAGAAAAAAACATGATCTAATTTTTCTATTGGTCTGTAGGATGTTGGAAGAGCCATGGAGATCCTTCACACAGCTGAGAAACTCTGCAAATGAGCCGTTGGAACCTCCTTGGTAACCAACAAATGGATTTGTCCTAACAAATAACGAGAACCACAACCAAACCAACAAAAAACAATACCACAAAGGCAGTCCATAGGAAAGATAAATGCAACACAAGAAATGATATTGAAAGGATTTTTTAGATCAGATCTGGAAATAAGAAAAAAACATAAAGAGAACTCCACTCCTCATGTTTTCAAAATAAATTAATAGCATAACCAGACACACGATTACCAGGGTGGCTCTGATACCATATCGGAGTTGTTGCCAGGGTCCAAATAACGTGAATGCAATGGTCAAGTGATCACACGAGACGAAGCTAGTGCACACCACAAAGAAGCTAAAGCAGAGTGAAAACACTGAAAGAGATAATTTGCAAAAGACAAATAGGAGCAAAACCCAATATTCGATTGACTTAAGATGGCTAAAGTGAAGAATACATATAGGAGAGCACGTAAGTAACTCCTCCACAAACGGTTGTCAAAGCACCCCACGAATAGACTGTAACTCCTCCATAAAAGGTGGTGACAAGGTGCTAAGAATAGAGAAGTAACTCCCATACCTGGAATAGCCAGTCAAAGGAGTTACTTATGACATTCTTATGACACCTATGACACATCTATGACACACATCTCCACATAAGCTAGTCTATCCCACGAATGTAGGAAAACTCCATGTATGCACAAATATATAATATTCCCTAATTAAATAATAGGGAAAAATAAAAACCTACACTAATAGACCAATTTTTGGCCCGTTTTAAGAGATTTAGCCATGAGAAAAACCTCATTTTTGTGTCTCATCCATCTTGAGTCAGATAAAATCCTTTTGAGATTTCTTATAGAACTTATCCCTACACATGTAAGAGCTGATGGTTTAGATCTATCCCTCATAGTTCTTGTGTAATGTGCGACTAAAGTTTGCTTATTTTTCACACTTAGGGATGAGTGAATTATCTTAAGGGATGCTTCCGACCAAATGAAAATTTCACTTCCAGGGCCTAATCAAGATCATATAAAGGTTATTCTCACCTAAAAATTTCCATATATATGTGTCCATATAGATAGTTCATTGATTAGGTTGACAAGTCAAATTGTATAGCCCCCATTAACCAAATTTTGGCCCATTTAGAGAGATTTGGCCATGAAATAAACCTAATTGCTACATCTTGAGTTAGGACTCATTCGTGTACATGTAGGAGTTGATGGTTCATCTCTAACCCTCATGGTTTTCATGCAATGCATGACAGAAATTTGTTCATTTTGCACACTCATGAATGAGTGAATTCTCTTAAGGGATGCCTCTGACCAACTACAACATTCACTCTTAGGTATTTATCAAGATCTAACAAAACATTTTATAGCCTAAAATTTCCCATCTATATGTGTTCATGAAGATGGCTCATCGATTGGGTTGATGAGTCAGAATATACGACCCCCACTAACCAATTTTTGCCCTATTCTGGGAGATTTGGATATGAGATAAACCTCATTGCTACATCTCATATATCTCTATTAAAATAAAATCCTCATAACATTTCTTAGAGTACTCATCCATACATGTGTAGGAGCTAACAGTTCCTATCTATCCTGCATGGTTCTCATGCAATGCATGATGGAAATTCACTCATTTTGCACACTCAGGGATGAGTGAATTCTCTTTAGGTATGCCTTTGAAAAATTATAATTTTAATTCATGAGGCTTGATCAAGATCAAACAAAGGTTGTTCTAACCTAAATATACACATTTAGATGTATTCACATAGACAATTCATGAATTGGATTGACAAGTCAGATTATATGATCACTACTGACCAATTTTTAGCCCATTCTAAGAGATTTGGCTATGAGATAAACCTCATTATCACATATTATCCATATCAAGTTAGATAAAATCTTCTCAATATTTCTTAAAGGACTCATCTATGCACATGTAAGAACTGGTAGTTCATCTCTAGCCCTCACAGTTCTTATGTAACACGAGATGAAAGTTCACTCATTTTGTACACTTAGGGACAAGTGAATTCTCTTAAGTGATGCCTCCAACCAACTACAAATTTCACCCCTAGGGCTTGACCAAGACTGGAAAAATTTCATTCTAGACTAAAAATTCCCATTTGAATGTGTTTATGGAGAAGGTTCATTAATTGGGCTGATGAGTCAAATTATATGGCCCTTGTTGACCAACTTTTGGCCTATTCTAAGAGATTTAGCCATGAGAGAAACCTCATTACTACATCTCATCGATTTCAAGTTAGATAAAATCCTCTCAATATTTATATAGGACTCATTTGTGCATGTGTATGAGTTGATGGTTCATTATTAACCCTCATGCTTCTCATGCAATGTGTGATGGAAGTTTGCTCATTTTACACCCTTGGGAATGAGTGAATTCTCTTAAGGGATGCCTCTGACCAACTAAAAATTTCAATCCTAAAACATGATCGAGACTGGAAAAATGATGTTCTAGCCTAAACACAACATTCAGACATGTTCACATATATGGTTCATCGATTACGATGATGATTCAGCTTATATGGCCCCCACTAACCATCATTTGGTTTGTTTTGAGAGATTTAGTTGTGAGATAAAAATAGTTATTGCATCTCATCCATCAGTAGTGAGATAAAATAATCCTAGGATTTCATAGAGGATTCATCTATGTATGTGTTAGATCTAATGGTTTATCTCTAGTATACAAAGTTATCATGCAATACATGATTGAAGTTCACTCATTTTGCACACTCAAGGAATTCTCTTAAGGGATGCCTCCAACCAACTATAAATTTCACTCTTGGAACCCAACCAAGATTGGACAAAGGTTGTTCTAGCCTAAAAACACCTTTTCAAAGGTGTTCATGTAGATGGTTCATTAATTAAGTTGATAAGTCAGATTATACGACACATGTTGACCAACAGTTCATCAATTGGGCTAAGGAGTCAGATCATGTGTATAAACCTATTTTAGATGGTATACGTGTATTTTTATGTATTATAGGTCTTATTATTTAAATTATAAGTGTTGTAATGTGTTTGGATGTTCATTCTTGTCATATTAACAAAATGCATAAAAACCTTATTTTTCTCATGAACAATCAAACATAGAGCTCTCAAAACATGTATTAGATTGTGAATGAGGTAAATAAAAAGGTTTGGAAAGCTATTATAAGGATTATAGAGTATTATCCAAGCATTATTTATTTATAAGAGCCTAAATAGGCTATGAACATTCATTAAATTCCTCTTGGGTTCTCTAAACTCTACTAAACCCTTGGTGTAGGGCCATAAAACCATTTTCAACACTTATAAAATTCCCAATTTTTTTGAAAATATTGATAATAAGGTTTAATAATATATTCAAGTGGTTTGAGTCATTTTTAATCATACATACATCATACCAATTGAGTATGTGTAAGAAATACCCTATTTTTTGTGTTTCTTTGACAAGAAGGATATAGATTGTCTTAGAAACTTCAAAATTGAGTCTATAAAATAAAAATGAAGGTTGAAAGACCTTTAATTAATCTTTAAAAACCTCATAAAATAATCATTTGTTGTAAGAAAACTATATCTTGAGTTTTGACCTACTAGAGGGTAATTAGACCTAATACACAAAACATGATTTTATGAATTTTTTGGGTAAAATATTAAAAGTGGAAATCCAAACCTTTTATTTGAGCATTAATAATTCATAAAACACCTAAATACATATGTATGAGTTGTTTTGAATTTCTAATTCAATATAAAATGGGTTTTGGCATGTTAGAGCAATATTAAGACTAGTAAGTATATTAGAGGTTTTTGATAAAATTATTTATAACAAATATTATGAGGTGTTGTAAAAGTTGAGTCACCAAAAAATGATTGTGATAAAGTATTTTAGATTGATCTATACCCCTATTTTCAAATATTTCTTATTTTGATCCTTTTGAGGCATTTAGGCTTAATTAGCTTATAGAGAGCTTTGAGTCTTTTGAATTCAAATAGACAAAACCAGAAGATGGATTAGTTTTCCATATTGAGATAAAGATTGAATATGTCTTTAAGGATCATAATAATATAACCTCAAGTTTTATATACTAGTCAAGGAATATCGAAGTTTTTTAAGTCTCTTCATTTGTGCCTTTATTCTTGCCTTGCCAAGATTATAATTTTATGGATAGTCTAGAGAGGGCTATCAATGTTGATATTAACCCAAGTGTTAGGATCCCTATTCCTCAAGAGTACATATGATTACCTTTGTATAAGCAACTAAACATGAAATTTAACCAGAAGCAATAAGTAACAAGAAATCAGAAACAACATAGAATTTGAGAGACAATACAATCTTGTATTCAACTCATCTAGAAAGAAAATACAATAAAGAAGATGCCACACTCTTCTTACACCTCTGAGGCTTCCCACACCTCTAAGACTCACATTAATTCTTAATCAAGAGTTCTCTCTCTCAATTATGGTCACAACAATCAACTCAAACACAGAGTTGTTATTCACTTCCACCAGCCAGTAATAACACTGCCAATACACAAGTACTCAAAGTACTTCAAGTAGATCTCCCATGAACTTGCAACTCAAATGATCTTACTTACCATGTAGATCTACCATGAACTTGAAACAACCTGCAACTCAAATGATCTTACGATTGGAAGGATCTCTTCCTTGCCTTAATTACAATACAACCCATGAGTCTATTATATAGATCTCATGCAAACAATAATTAGACTTCTTAATTACAATAATTAGAAACATAGATCAAGACTAAAATTAGTCTTTACATGCAAACAACTGGTTTAACAAACTAATTGTTCATGCAACGAATAGTTCTAGAACTGCACAGGCAACCGACGTCGATCCCTATTTGCCTAGAGGTGATCGACGTCGGTTGATCCCTGACTGATGCTAGCAGCTTCTTGTCCTCTCCTGACCGATGTCAATTTGTTTGGATGATGTCAGTGATTGTGACACTTAGCAACCTCCTCCATGTTTGCATACAATGAAGCTTTTATCTCCACAACCTAACAATCTCCCACTTGGAGATAAATAGCTGCACCTGTACCTGTACATCATCTAGTTTGTTTCCTAGCTTGTATCCCTCTTCAAGATCAATCTTGAAGACCAACCACCACAGTGAATCCTATGATGCAACTCATGTCATCTAAATCCCTTGCCACATTCAATTCTACATACCCATGTAGAGAAGTGCTTGACCCTGCATAGCATGTATACCTACTGCTGGTCCCTCTCAGATACCTGAGAATCCACTAAACTGCCCTTCAGTGCTTCTTTCCCAGATTAATCATGAACTTGCTGACAACACCCACTACTTGGGAAAAATTAGGTCTAGTACACATGTACTTAACCTCATCATGTGAATCAAGACACTGTTCATAGAACTGTCCAACCATCAATGTGCTAACCAGTTTCACACAATCATTTGGAGACAAAATCAACCTGTGACCTTCCATGTCTCTAGAACACACTTATGCCAAAGAATCTTGCTGCTCCCAAATTCCTTATGACACACCTCTGAACTAACTTTACCTTTAGTTTAGCAACTCCCTACATGTGTGATCCTGCAATAAGCACACAACATACAGTAACAGGATAATGTAGCTAATATTATCTAACTTGGTAAAGAAAACACAATGGTTACATTGACATTGACTAAAGCCATGCTTTGTCATACACCCGTCAAACCTCCATTGCCCTGCAGCTGCTCAAGACCATATACCTGGCCTTCCGTCTCACTTATCCATTCCCTCTCTTCTTTATCTTGAAAATCCATTCGTCTTTCAGTGCTTTCTTCCAGCTGGCAACTCTATCAAAAATTCTCATTTGGTTCTTCTCCAAAAAAATCAAATTCCTAAGTCATGCCATGCTTCCATTGTTTTCTAGATTCTACCTACTCTACTTCTTTAATAACTTTCTAGTTCTCGACCATCAGTGAGCAACAAGTAGTGTAAAGAAGGGAAATAATGAATTTGAGGCTTACTTACCCTTTTAGTCCTCCATATGGGCACTTGAGACTCCTTGATAGCTTGTTGTCCACCCAAAGTCTATCTCAGTGACGGATGTCGGTCATCTCTCAGTCTACACCCGATCGACGTCAGTTCCATGCAACTGCCTCATCACTGACATCAGTTCCCTGACCGATGCCGGTGTTTACTTGTCTAGAGTCACTGACGTCAATCTGCACATAGCCAATGTCAGTCCCTATCTAGATGCTGATGTCAATTTTCTAACTGACATCAGTCTCTATGTTTTACTTGTGAGCGATGACTTTTACCTGCGAGCTCCTTTTGGATCAAAACCTTGTCCAAATCAACCTTGCTCTGCTCAAAATTCTTTAGCCCCTTAAGCTGATCTCTGTCCGTCATCTTCTCCTTTAAAACTAAGGCTTTCTTATTCTTATCAAGAACATCAGATTTCTTCCTTTTGCAATACTGTGATCCTCCAACAGAAGCTACCACCTTCTTTGTTGACCCAGTGTCAAGAAACGTCACTTTCTTTTGTTGCTTACAAAAATCTCCATCCATGCTTTTCAAATCTGAAAGCATACCTTTTGACTCAAGAACATGCATCCCCTTCTTATTCATGTGATGAAGCCTATGGAGCCACATCTCTGAATCTACAGCTAAAGTAGATAAACCAAAAGGAGAATTAGTAAGACAAGTAAATAGATAAAGAGTACCTACTTTCTTACCTCTTGCTAAAATAAGTGCACCTTTGGAAACCTTCCAAGAGTCTGCTGTGAGAGTTACTGTGCAACCCTCATCACCCAACTTTCTAATAGAAATCAAATTCCACTTCAAGACTGGGACATGCATGACCTCTTTCAACACCCATGTGTTGCCCATCTACAATTTTAGCTTCACTTTCCCTTTTCCAACCATTTGACAAGGCTTACCATCCCCTAAATAAATTTCTCCAAAGTCTCCCTGGACATATTCATGAAAAAATTCCCTATTTGGGGATGCATGAAAAGAGGCACTAGAATCTAAAACCCAAGATTCTACTTTATCCAAGGAACATACCAGAGCATCTTGTGCAACAAAATCTACAACATCTGCTTCTTCATGTCTTTCATGCTGATCTTCAACTGACCTGCAATCTTTCTTTACATGCCCTTGCTTTCCACATTTCTAGTAGGTTATTCTGCCATACCTAGATTTGGATCTCCTACCTATCTTTGACCTTGATCTTCCTTGCTCGATCTTCTCTCTTTACCTTCCCCTGCTTTCAACACTCAAAGCATTCCTTGATGATTCACTTGTGCTTTTCCTACAAATTTCTTCATTCAAGATTACACTCACGACATCATCAACTTTTAAGATCTTTGAAGCAGACACAGTATTACCTACTACCATTACCAAGCTCTCCCAACTTTCAGGTAATGAGCATAAGATTAAGAGAGCCTTAATTTCATCATCAAAAACAATATTGACTGAATTTAACTGGTTACTAAACCATGGAAATCACTAAGATGACTATGTACAGATCCATCTTCCAACATTTGCAAATTAAATAATTGCTTCATAAGAAATACCTTATTCAAAGCTGAGGGTTTTTCATATAAATTTGCCAAAGATTCCATCAACTCTATCGTTGTCTTAGCCTGTGATAAGTTGGAAATCACAGACGATGCAAGGCTCAACCTTATAGATCCCAGAGCCTTCTGATCAAGAACCTTCCATTCTTCATCTTTCATATCTGTGGGCTTGCATGCAACCCCATCCAATAGTAACTACAAATCTTTTTGATACAGATAATCTTCTATCTGCATCCTCCATAATTGATAATTCTTGTCGTTAAACTTCTCCATTCTTAGCATACTTGCTTCTGCCATTGCTATACTCCCACTCAAACAGAAACCCCTGTGAGTGACCTGTAATCAACAAACACTTAACACACTCTAAAACCAAGGTGTTAGTGTACCTAACCAAAGCTCTGATACCAACTATTAAGATCCCTACTCCTCAAGAGTACATATGATTACCTTTGTATAAACAACTAAACATGAAATTTAACTAGAAGCAATAAGTAACAAGAAATTAGAAATAACACAAAATTTGAGAGACAATACAATCTTGTATTCAACTCATCCAAAAAGAAAATACAATAAAGAAGATGCCACACTCTTCTTACACCTCTGAGGCTTCCCACACCTCTAGGACTCACAATAATTCTCAATCAAGAGTTCTCTCTCTCAATTACAGTCACAACAATCAACTCAAACACAGAGTTGTTGTTTACCTCCACTAGCTAGTAATGACACTACCAGTACACAAGTACTCAAAGTAATTCAAGTAGATCTCCCATGAACTTGCAACAACCTGCAACTCAAATGATCTTACTTACCATGTAGATCTACCATGAACTTGCAACACCCTGCAACTCAAATGATCTTACAATTGGAAAGATCTCTTCCTTGCCTTAATCCTTAATTACAATACAGCCCATGAATCTATTATATAGATCTCATGCAAACAAGAATTAGACTTCTTAATTACAATAATTAGAAATGCAGCTCAAGACTAAAATTAGTCTTTACATGCAAACAATCGGTTCAACAAACTGATTGTTCATGCAACGAACAGTTCTAGAACCGTACAGGCGACCGACATTGGTCCCTGTTTGCCTGGAGGTGACCGATGTCGACAGATCCCTGACCGATGCCGGTAGCTTCTTGTCCTCTCCTGACTGACGTCAGTTTTCCTGGCTGATGATGGTGACTGTGACACTCAGAAACCTCCTCCATATTTGCATACAGTGAAGCTTTTATCTCCACAACCTAACACCAAGTAGGCCATAGTGATTGTATCGACACATATAATTGTCTTTATTTGTTATATAGACAAGTAGGAGCTAAAGGCATACACAAGTACATCACTAGACCTCCTAAAATTTATGATCAAGTATAATTTATAATATTTACATGTACATGAAATTGATCCTAAGTCCACGTAAACATCACAATTGCAAATTGATATGTAATTAAATGTAAATGAAACAAGTAAATAGTAAATATCACATGTAAATGTAAAATATACATAATGATTTAAAGCACCTAACTTAGATAATAATGTGAATTTTTTTAACCTCATATGACGTAATAATTCAATCATTAACCAATAATATGTGTAAACATTAAATGATTAAAATAGAAAATACACATAGGTAAAGGAATCATATTATCAAATAGTATATATGTGATACATGCGAATTTCTATGTCATAATTTAACATAAATAATATAACATATATCAAGAAAAAATATAGACCATAACATGTACATAGATAAAATGTGCCATATAGGTATACATTATGGGCCATGTCAGCATACAAAATCAATTATGCCTGCAACTATGTACATAGACAAAATGTGCCATATAGGCATAGAAGGTGGGCCATATCAGCATACAAAATAGATTGTGCCTACAACTAGACCCCTATCACAAAAATTATCTTTCTTGCTCCTCATTGCCTCCAAATAAATTTTTCTTTGTTGCCATAGACATAGAGTAAAGGGTGTTAGATGCCTCAATACGAGGAGATACTTTTATCTCAAGATGTGAGTCATCCATTGTTTCAGTGACAAGCGATGAAAATTGTTGTCTCTTTACAACATATAAAATATAAAATTAATGCATTAAAATTGTATATTGAAAATTTGATAAAATTTTTAAAAATGTAAATTTTTTTAAAATGATTCTACACTCACCATATTCCATCTAAATGGTTGTCTAGGGCTATGAGGCCACATATACACCTACAATGGGGGATCCTATGGAGCATACATATATCATTAGATCTAGAGTTACATACAATTATGTAAATATGACATAAAATATCATTTCTTAAAGATAAAAATAATTAAACTATGTGTTCTCACCAGTCTCTGTCCCTGAATATAACCTGTTGTGGAGATAGTGGATTCTCTGATGTAGAAGCAACATCACCTAAACCCTTTTCTCATCCATAAGGGGTGACCATAGCATCCCTCATCATCTATAAAACTAATAAATGAATAATATGTGAATGCAATGAACATGATAAAATGTTATGGCTATAATAAATATTAAATATAATTTTTATTCAAAGGACAACAAACATGTGCATTAATAAATATTTAATTTAAAATTTTACAAACCTATGTGTAAGGTACACTCATACCAATTGTAGACTCTATAATAGAGTTAAAGCCTACTGAGCTACCCAAAATATCACCAATCATATATACAAACAACAAATAAATTAGTCAATTAAGTAAACACATACTATAAAATAAACTTAATATTCTTTTACAAACATAAGCAAACTATAATTAAAATTAAACTTGTGTATCAAATATAGATGGTGAAGTCGATAAATCCTCTACAATAGGATCTTGGCATATCCTGATAAGAGTTGTTGAAGCTACTACATCTCACATAGTGTTTGAAATGTTAGTGTTATGCACTATTGAAGCATCTCCATGTGACATATGCTCTAGCATGCTAATGTCTGGCATGCTAGTGTTATACACTGTTAAATCATATACATATGGTGTACTCTTTGGCATGCTAGTCTCCATAAATGTAATCTATGTATGTCATACCTAGACAGGAGGTCCTGTACACTTTCTCCCACATGATGTGTAATGATGCACATAAATTGTAACATGAGTAAAAGGAAGGACACTAGCACCTATACCAACACCAATAAAACCACTACTGCCACTACCACTTCCACCAATACCACTACCACCAACACCACTACTACCACTAGCACCACCTATAGGCTGAGTAGAAGTCTTCAAAGTATGCATATCATGCTCAAAAATAACTTGTGTCAAACTAATAACCACCTCAAGGGTGTCCATTTGTATGTTACGATGTAAAATCTTACGAATAAAGGCATGTGATAGTATTATTCTATTTTTCTAAGCTCGATTATGATGGTTTTGGTCTTACCTAGCACCAGGTCTATCAAATGAAGACCTATCTCCCCTACCTTGGGATGTCTTCATGTCAAAATAATTTATAATTTCTTACAATACAAACTCACAATACAATTTTCTCAAAAAATATAATGGAACCTCATTATTGTTGCATGGAGTCTCATCAAACACCATCCACCACCTATCTCGAATATTATTTTTAATCTCCTCATGAACACACCAATCAATACTAATAATTTTGCAATTCATTGGTGGAGGTTGGTTGATTCCAAGTTTAATAAATAAATCACAAAGGTCTTCTTTTGTTATTTTTCTCTTCACATCTTTATATGACAATTTGTTGGAATAATTTTTTTTCATAGCCTCTCTTCGATGCAACATTGCATCCAATTGTGAAGTCACATTTACCACTTCATTAAAAATAGACTCTAATGTGTTGGCAAGTAAAATTTGTGTACTTCCAATTGAAGAGTGATGCTCATACAATTCAACTTCTTCTTATGCTAAATCAAACTCTTCAGGGTTTTGTCTAGCATTTTCTTTAAGAAATGGATCCGTCGAACTTGTGTATCTAAATTTAAATAAAACTATAGGTATTTTTTAGGCAATGTAAGAAATCCAATTAAAACTTAAATTAAAAACCCTACTTTAATAAATAAATATAAATAGAAACCAAAAAGCAAAATGCAAAAATAACATACCTAATTTGAAGTAATCCAAATGTTGAATCTTATTAGTGGGATTAAACTCCAAAACATATGCATCAATCTACAAATTTAGCAAATAATAATCTAAAAAAATCTCCTCAAGAAAGCTCCATTGCAGGTTTGTCTTTGAGCTGGGAAAAAAATAAAAATAGTAAAGGGTGTATGCCCTTTATGGTTTGTAAAGGGCATACACCTTTGACAAAGGGCATATGCCATTCACAAAGGGTGAATGCCCTTTATATTGTAAAGGGCCTACACCCTTTAGGCGTAGGAAAAAGCTAGAGTCTCAATAATTTTAAAAAAAGGTGTATGCCCTTTTAAAAAGGGTGGACACCCTTAGTAAAAAACCTTTCAAAGTTGGGGGACTGTCATGATTTTTGTCCCCCAACTTTGAGCATCAACCCCTTTACAATTTTGGCCCATAGATCTCTTTGGCATGTGTCCTTATCTAGGACATATAAAAATATTTTTTCCTAATTCATGAATTACTTTGTGTATGTGGCTCTCCCTTTCATGCATCCTTGCTTTGGATACATTGAAAATCTTACAGCTTATTCATCACATTCAATACTGCATCTCTCCCTTGCATGTTTCCTTGCTTAGGATACATCGAAAGCTTACATCTCATTTTATTATCATCCACTCATTATAGTTTGTTCCTATTTCAAACATCTAAAAAACTGTGACATTATCATCTTCATTCCTTATGCATATGTCTTTTCCATGGGTGTTGTCAATTTGTAGCTCACTAGTCATGTCAATTTCATCTTTTTCATCATCGATCTCACATTTAGCATTCCTTTGTATATTCATACACCCCACCCATATTTATTATTTTTAAGTGGTCATTCATCTCATGTTCTTTGTATGTCTCCTTGGGGGGACATCATGTGTTCACTAATTTAGTAGCATTCATCCATGATCATCTTCTATGAAAGACTATTACTCTTTTCTTGATTGCAATGCCCTTTTAAAGAGGGAGAAAATGTATGCATCTAATTTTTATCTCCTAATTAACTTGATTAATTATATTAACATAATATGAATCACATAATTAATCCATTTAATTTACTCCCATTCCTAAATATCCCCCATGTTCCCTTTAAACATGTTAACCTCACCCCTATCACCTTCTAAATCAATTAATTCCTTAAATCCCATAATAACCATTCATCAAATATTCTTATTTTTCAAATGTGAAAATCTTAAATATTCCCTCCACTTTCTAATCACATACATCCCAAAGAAGGTCTAGAGATTGGAAATCTTTATAACTTTCTCCATTCAAGAGCCATCCTCAATTTGAATTTTGAAAGGGAATTTTCCCCTCCATTATCTCCAATAAATTTATAAATGCAAGGTGATTGAAGCATTTGGGGCATCTAGAGTTGGAATGAGTCTATGATGTCAAGATCATCTCCCAACTATCCATTGCCATTATAGTCTTGTGTACATTTTCAATCCCACACTTAATTTCAGGTATTCATTTTATCAATTTGGTCTTTAACTGACATTACAAAGTCTTGGAAGGGAGATTCAGGAGCAAGATGATCATAATATATTTTAATTATATGTTGATTGCTCTCCTTCTCATTTTATTTTGATGATTCTTCGATTATAATTTAATAGCTCTTTGCATGTTTAATTTGAGTGTCAAAATTTTTAATGATACACATTCTACAACTTCAAATGTAGACCATCAATCAAGAACAAAACAAAGGGCTCATTATAACCTAGGTGAATACCTATTATCTTAATTACTTGATCTCTATAAAATGTGTGAGTTCTCAATAGACTTTTTTGAAAGAAAGATATATTATGTGTTTATTATATTTTTTACATATTTTATAATAAGTTATTTTCTATACTCAATAATTTAATATATTTTTAATAAAAAACTATATATACTCTCAATAATAATTATAAATTATATATAAAAACATCTAAAATACTTTATATTGTAAATTAAAAACTCACAAATATATTTTTTAAATTATTAATAAATATTAATACATTGATGAAATTTATAATTTACTAGATAAGATATTTATTTGATATAAACACAAGTCACATCTCCACACACATATAAAATCACTCCAATGTATCAACCATGCCATAAATAATATTCAATATGTGTTAATTTTAAACATTAAACATGAACACATGCAAATAAAAAGAAAATTTATGTGAAGTTACATACATATCAATAAAAATTTAATAATAGATAATTAAAAAATATTTTTATATAATATTTATTTTAACATTAAGTGTTAGATTTGTAAATAATTAGTTTTTGTCTAAGTATAGTATTATAAGAATTATTTGAACAAATAATTTTTTGCTTTAATTAGTGAGAACCTTTGACAAAATATATTACACCATCCAAAAAAAATAAAATCTGCATATTATTATGGAATATTCTATTTATATTAATATTATAATTATAAATTTATTTAATCATTTAATATAATAATTGTTTATTGAAAACTCAATTATAATATAATTAAATTATAGATTTATTTGATTATTTTATATAACAAATATTTATTAAAAATTAAGTTCCAATGTGCATGAATAACATTGAACAAATATTTTAATGCATGATGACATGGCCAGGTTTTAAGGTCCACTAATTCTCAGTTTGTTTTTTCATTATTGTCTCACAATTTTCCACAAACATTTAACTCATGCAATATTTTAATGGAATCATGTATTAAGGAGATGAACAATTTTTATAGTGTGATATTTTTTTTGATTGAAAATTACTTTTTATTAATTTAAATGAAAAGTAATAGTACAACACTAGTAATAGAATAAAATTGGTGAGAAAGTCACAACTTGAATGCCAAACTGAGCTAATAAAAGCCTAGGGATAAACCAATATTCAAACAAACTAGCCATAGGCAGCCCAAAACCAAAGTTAAACTAACTCAAGTGCATGGCAACCAAAAAAAGATAATATAAAAACACAAACATCAATAAAAAAACTAAGCAACAGCTGTAAACATGGCGGCCAGAGGAGGAGGTGGTGAAGGCATAGGGTCCTAAAGCTTCCCACCCTAGACATCTTGAGCTGGGGGATCATCATCCATAGGGAGGGAGTCCCAACCATCAGCTTGTTGGTTAGTGTTAGAATCATTCTAAAAATCATAGTAAGAGGGAGAGATGTCTAAATCTAGATGTGGTAACTTGTCCTACAGAGGAGGCCTCCACCCCTTCACTACCACTATCTCTACCTCTATATCTGTCAAATCCTCTCAGAGGAGATGGCCAATGAGAGCGAGGAGAGGAGATCCTCCAACTTCAGAACCTCTAGATTTGAGAGCGATGATGCCTCCCTTCCCACCTAAAAAACACAAGAGGAGAGTAGTGAGGCAGGGGATCAGGAGGCTCATAACTAACTGCATAAGGTGCATTCCCCCAGTGATCTATGAGATGATGTAGAAAATGAAACTCAAGCAAGACCTTGATATATCACTTTCATATTATTTTTTAATTCATTTCATTAGTTCGTGTCAAGATATGGTATTATAATAATTATCATATATATAAATTTTTTGATAAGACATTTCATTTTACCAATTTTAATATTTAACACAAATAATTAAATAATATTCCTCTACATATTATTGTTGAATTTTCTATTTATATCAATATAATATTTAAAAATTCATTTTGTCATTCAATATAATAATAATTTATTTGATTGTTTATTGAAAGCTCAATTGTGATATGATTAAATTAAGAAATTTAATTATTTTAAAGATAACACGTCCTTTTATTTTAACTATTGGGTTTTTAAAAATTATTTTGATGCAATTTGATAGGCTTATTCTATCAAGGTTTTATTTATGTCAACACAAATTTCTAGACAACAAAAACTAGAGAACTATTATTAAATTTTCCTACACCATTTTCAAAATATTTAATTATTCATGCTTAACACTCAAACAAAAAAACCATGCAAGTTGCATAGACAATTAAACATGGAAAATACTTGATTTATTAGCATGAATTTGGATACATGGATTCAAAATGCATATAATCTATTCAAATCAATCTAAACTCAAAACTACCCTCAATATTGGGCAAGGTAAGTAGTTTAATATAATTAAACAACTGAAATAAGATCAAACTTTATCTTAAACTTGAAATAAATCTAGTGACAAATGAAGATAATGCACCCTAAAGACAAGTTAAATGTTTGATGCTTAATATTGGATTGTCTTTGTTGACTCAAAATTTAAACTTGTATCAATTGAGAATTTTATAGCTCAAGACAAAAGTTGGCATGATAAATTACATCAATGAAGCTCTTCTTAGTTGAACATAGATTTCATAGATTTTCCTCATTGCCTTTGCATAGAGGATATGCTAGTTTAAATAGAAAATTGAGGGAGATTTTAAAAATTATTTGGAAGGCTCTAGAGAGGAAGGAGGTTTGTATATTTTATTAGAAGTATCTATGTGGGATTAGGAGGAGGTTGTGTCAGAATTAGGGATTAGACTTGTAGGAAAGCCTAGTGGTAAGTAGATAAGAGGGTAGGTGAGGAAATTTTAAATTCCCAACTATTAACTAGGACATGATTGGAAGATAAGTGGGATTATTAGAAGAATGATTTATTAGACATGGGAAGGAATGTTGAATCTCATGGCCTTTATCATTCTAGCCCATAGCTCTCCTTGCCATGCATCCTTACCTGGGATATGTCGAAAGCTTATCACCTAATTCATCAATTTGTTTTTATTTTTGGCTCTTCATTGAATGCATCTTTTTTTGAGATACATCAAAAAGCTTTTGGCCCATTCATTTCATTTAGGACTACATCTCTCCCTTGCATGTGTCCTTTCTTGGGATACATCAAAATTTTATAGCCTCTTTTCTTATCATCCTCTCATAATAGTTGATTCCCATTTTAGATGTGTCGATAACCATGACATCATCATATTAATTCCCTGTGCATATGTGTTTGCTAGAGGCATTGTGAATTTGTAGCTGACTACTCATGTCAATTTAATCTTCTTAATCATCGATCTCACATCTAGCATTTCCTCATTTATTCATAGACCCCACATATATTTCTTCCTTTCAAGTGACCATTTATCTCATTATTCCCTATATGTCCCCTCTATGGGGTATCATGTATCTACTAATTTACTACATTCATCAATGATCTTCTTTCTTCTTCTAAAGACCATTACTCTTCTTCTGATCACAATGCCCTTTCAAAGAGGGACAAAATTTATTCATCTAATTTTGATCACCTAATTAACTTGCTTAAATATACTAAATCATTCTATATTTTATCCATCTTGCCTAATTAATCCATTTAATTTATTGATATTCTTAAATATCTCCTGTATAAAAAGGAAAATGCAACTATCATATTAATCAATCATAGCTTAGAGAAGATAAATTCTTCTTACACTTCTGATTGTTGATACATTAGATATTCAGGGTCGTGACCAAGATTGATAGGCTATACCTAACTAAAGGATATATTGTCACAATAACATCACTATAGAGGGTTCCAAAGCCTCTAGTCAAGAAACAATATGCAATAACCTTAAATAGGTCCTATGTTTTCATATTCACTAAATAAATTCAAAGTAAACTAAAATCTAATCTAGTGTTCACCAAAGCTTGTGGACAAAGTGGAGGTAATAAACATACAAATTTTAAACATGCATAGAAGATCTATACTCAAGTCAATGTATAAAGCATCCTAATGTATGAGAGAGAAGTACAAATGCTAATATATCTACTTTAACATCCCCCATGTCCCCTTTCTAAATGATAACCTCACCCCTCTCACCTATTAAATTAATTAATATCTCAAATTCTAAAATAATCATTCACAAAATATTTATATTTTTCAAATGTCAAAATCCTAAATAATCCCTCCACTTTCTAATCACATGCATCCAAAAGAAGGTCTAGAGATTTATAATCTATATAAATTTATCCATTCTAGAGTCATCCTCCATTTGAAATTTGAGAGGAAAATTTCCCTTCCATTCCCTCAAACACCTCTATAAATGCAAGGTGACTCAAGCATTTGGGGAATCTAGAGTTGGGAATGAGTCTATAATGCCAAGATCATCTTCCAATTAGCCATTGAAATTATAGTCTTGAGCACATTTGTAATTTTATACTCAATATAGGCATTCATTTTATCAATTTGGTCTTTAAGAGACATTAAGGAGTCTTGGAAGGGAGATTCAGATGATGGTAAGACCTTTCCATTGTATGCTGATTGTTCTCCTTCTCCTTTTTTTTTGATGATTCTTGGATTTAGGTAGATTTTAATAGCTATTTGCATGTTAAATTTGAGTGTCCAAATTATTGATCATACACATTCTCCAACTTCAAATGTAGAGCATCAATCACATACAAAATAAAGGGCTTAATTTGACCTAGGTGAACACCTATTAGCTTAATTACTTGATCTCTCTAGAATGCATGAGTTCTCGATAGACTTTTGTGAAATATAGATAAATTATGTGTTTGTTAAATTTTTACATATTTTATAATATGTTATTTTATATACTCAATAATTTAATATATTTTTAATTAAAAAAATTATATATATATATATATACTCTCAATAATAATTATAAATTATATATAAAAACATTTGAAAATTTTTATATTGTAAATTTAAAACTCACAAATATTTTTTAAAAATTATTATTAAATATTACTGTATTGATGAAATTTATAATTAACTAGATGAGATATTTATTTGATATAAACACAAGTCACATCTCCACACACACACATATAGAAGCACTCCAATGTATCAACTATGCCATAAAGAATACTATAAATAAAATGAAAATCTCAATCTAAATAAAATTTAGCTGAAGTTACATACATATCAGTGAAAATTTAACTATACATAATTAATAACTATTTTTTATATAATATTTATTTTAATATAAAATATTATATTTTTAGATAATTAATTTTTATCTAAGTATAGTATTATAAGAATTGTTTGAACAAATATTTTTTGTTATAATCAATGAAAACCTTTGACAAAATATATTATACCATCTAAAAATTAAAAATATTTTTCTACATATTATTATAGATTATTCTATTAATAATAATATAATAATTACAAATTTGTTTAATCATTTAATATAATTATTATTTATTTAATTGTCTATTAAAAACTCAATTATAAATTTATTTGAATTTTTAATATAATAATTATTTATTAAAAACTCAATTGTAATATGATTAAATTATTTGTTACATAATAATGTATTTTAATGTTGAATGTATCCATTATTCAATTGTTAAATGATAATTTATTTATTGATGAAATCGATTGTCTTATTAAACAAGGGTCGTGTAGCAGCTAGATCTTACTTTTATATTGAAAATGATTTATAGCTAATTGAGTAATTATCAATATCAACAAATATTTTATATTGAATTGCATTTCATAGTATATTTAATGTTGTAGATTTTTTATATTCAATGGACTTATCTATTCCATGAAATATTTAGAGAAGCATAGATATATCTCATTTATAATTAATCATTAACATGATTTGAAATAATAATAATAAAAATAAAAATAAAAATAACATCTTTATTTAATTAAATATGTGTTTAATACGAGTTAAAGAATAATGTTTTTAAATAATGAATAGAAAACTAAGTGTTAGATTATATTTTACTAGATGTCAAGCCCTTAATTTTTGAGGAGGATGTCATATATATATATATATATATATATATATATATATATATATATATATATATATATATATATATATATATATATATATATATATATATATAATATATGAGTTGAAATAAGAAAAAAATAAAAATAATGTCTTTATTTTATTAATTAAATATGTGTTTAATACGAGTTAAAGAATAATATTTTTAAATAATGAATAGAAATCTGAGTGTTGGATTATATTCTACTAACTGTCAATCTTTTTTTTTAACAAATCATTAACCAGTTCTTTTTTTACTTCAGGGAACCTTGTAAACCCATGGAAAGTAGTGCCACTTGAAGAGTCAACTACCAATGGCAAGGGAGACTCGAACACGGGACCTCATGGATAAAGCCCACCTTCCTTGCCATTTGGTCATCGCCATAGGAACATCAAACTCCTAATTTTAGGGGAGGATGCCACTTCCAATAATTTAGTAACTAAAAATTATTACCTTTGCACTTGTGTTCTCCCTAATTTAATGCTAATAATAAATGTTATTGAAATGATGATGATGATGATGATGATGATGATGATGATGATGATGATGATGATGATGATGATGATGATGATGATTTATGTACAGAGTAAAAATCAGCTTGTCTAATGCTAGTTACTATTATTATTTTACACATTATTGAAATTTTTGTTTTTAAAATTAAAAACAATTTTATATAAAGAAAATATGAAAAATTATCATACCAACCAATAAAATGATAAGTAAATCATTTTAAATTTTTTTTTAAATCTAAAAATTATAAAAATTAAATAAACTTTTTAGAAAGTTAAATACTAAATAAAAATTCTTGCATTTCATTAAATTATTAACTAACTATTTCCATCAAATCCTATAATTCCCTAATGTGGAAGGAACTAAAAATATCTACCACATATTAATTCTTTTAAGATTTACTTTTGACAATATTATGTTGAACCAATACATTGCATCCAATGACGTTATTGTTATCATCACTTCAACATTGAACTCATATTTTAATGCATGATGACATGGCCAACATTAAGGTCCATAAACTCTCATTTTTTAAGTCATCCCTACCTCACAATTTCCCACAAACATTTAACTCATTTATTGGAATCATGTGTTGGAAAGATGAATGATTTTTATACTATGATATTGATAGATCACTTTCACAGTGTTTCTTAATGTCTTATTAGTGCATGCCAAGATATAGTATTATAAGAATTATCATATACATAAAGTCTTTGATAAGACATTTTTTTATCAATTTTAAAATTTAGTAATAAAAATAAATAATATTTCTCCACATATTATTATTGAATATTTTACTTATATTAATATAATATTTAAAATTTTATTTGATTATTTAATATAATAATAATTTATTTGATTTTTATTGAAATTTCAATTATAATATGATTAAATTGACAAATTTAGTTTTTGTAAAAATAATATATGTTTTTTCTTTTAACTATTGGGTTTTTAAAAATTATTTTGATGCAGTTTGATAGGCTTATTTTGTCAAGATTTTATTTGCATCAACACAAATTTTTAGGCAACAAAAACTAGAGAGATATTATTAAACTTTCCTGCACCATTTTCAAAATATTTAATTATCTATGCTTAGCACTAAAAGGAAAAAACATTTCAACTTCCATAGACGATGAAATATAGAAAATATTATGTTTATAATTAGCAAGAATTTAGAAACATGGATTCAAAATGCATATAGTCTATTCAAATCAATCAAAACTCAAAACTAACCTCAAGAGTGGGAAAGATAAGTAAATTAATACAATTAAACAATTGAAATAAGATCAAAATGTATCTCAATATTGAAAGAAATCCACTACCAAATGAAGATGATGTGCCCCAAAGACAAGTTGAATGTTTGATGTTTGATATTGGATTGTCTTTATTAAATCAGAATTTAAACTTGCAGTAATGGAGGATTTGATAGACTCATAAAAAAATTGGCATAATAGATTTGATCAATGAAGCTCTTCTCAATTGGACATGGATATCATAGATTTTCCTTCTTTCCTTCACATAGAGGATATGTTGGTTTAAAAAGAAAATGGAGGGAGATTTTAAAAATCATTTGGAAGGATATAGAAAGGAAGACTTTAGACAAGGAGGGTTCTAGATTCTATTAGAATAATCTAGCTAGGATTAGGAGGAAGTTATGTGAGAATTAGGGATTAGGATTTTAAGAAAGCCAAGTAGTAGGTAGATAAGGGGGTAGGTGAGGGAATTTTAAATTCCTAAATATTGATTAAAACATGATTGGGAGATAAGTGGGATGAATAAGGATTAATTAGGCGTGGGAAGGAGGATAGGGTAAGTGCAAAAAGGGGCCTACTCAGGGACATGATTTTTTTGAAATTTAAAAAATTTGAACTTCTGTAGATAATTTGAGATACCTACCCTCCAAATTTGAAGATCAAGTATGAACATGAAATGTATCATTTCGAGTCTAGTTTCCAAAACACTTTTTTTTTATAAAATGGTTATGTATCAATAGATACAACATCTAAAATTTGAAGATGAACTTCCATTTTTTTAATAAAATAGAGTAGATAGATGGTCATGCAACACATCATTTTTTTTAGTAACGTTTAATATTGTTTAGAACCCTTTGGTGAACATTTAGATAATATTTTCTAGTTTATGACCTATATTTTATTATATTTTTTTAATGGATACTTTTTTTATGAATTTTTCAATTAAATAGATCCTAAAAACTAAAAAAATGGATATCTAGTTGTGCAGTGCCCCTAACTACCTCAAAAAAATAAAAATCAATTTACTTAAATGTGTGTAGAATTAAGCCTAGTTTTTGAACATATAACTTATTTTACACATATAAAAATAAAAACAATTACATACAAATGTATAGGCATGTATATTTGAGGTATGCCGTGGCCTTAAAAAGTATAGTTAGAAATCAACATAGTTTGAAACCTTAAATTAGTCAAAAAATTATAAAAAAACATATTTTTAGAAAGAGGAGAGAGTACTCATTGCGATGGTATTAAATTTTTTAATTTTACCATTGAAATTCATAGTGTATTTGGTAATTGAAGTCAAATTTTTTTATTTACTATCAAAATTCTTAGACTCGACTATAGATTGACAAGTCCAAGCCTTTTGTTCGAGAATCCAAGACATTATAGATCTAAAAGACTTGATGTTTGAATTAAAATTCAAATAGTGTGATTGTGATCATGTTGATAGATAATGTGGTCAGATTAATACATAATGTGATTACATTCCTATTGTTTTACACAAAAAAACATTTGAACATGTACATGAAGCTAATATTGAGTTGAATCTTATATTTACAACTATAAATGTTAAGTTATATTTTTACATTTAAATTTATTTTAGTAAATATAAGAAATTAGTGTCACTTTGCATCTAATAAAGTTAGTCTCATAGCTACACACCTTTTGATGTGGAAAATAGTTTTTCAAAATCCAATTTAGTTAGTACATAAGCATTTTCAAGGTCTAAGTATTAAACCTAGGGATTTCAAGGCATAACTTTTTTTTTTATGTCTATTTTTTTAAACATATAGTTATTTTTTAGATTTTTGTGTCTTTTAAATTGCTTCCTAGCATTTGTAGGAGTCCTATATTTGTCAAAGTTAAATTTTTAAAACCACTCACTTTAAACTTGAACCAAAATAGTGTGATTATAGTAGCATAGGTCACATTAATGACTTACACACATCAAACGACCACTTTATATTAATTTCCCTTATTCATCATCCCTACCTCATCCCTGATCACTTCCTACTCATCCCTTATCACCCCTAATCACTCTCTTCTTATTCCTCATTGTCCCTAATCACTCCCTCATTGACCCTCACTTTCCCTCATCATCTCTAAGCACTTTCTCATCATCCTTGATTACTCCCTCATTGACCCTCATTATCCCTTATCATCCCTAACCACTCCCTCTTCATCCCTTATCATCCCTAATTACACCCTCATTAACCCTAACCATCCCTTATCATCTTTAATTACCCATTATCATCCCTAATCACTCATTTATTGGCTCTCACCATCCCTCATCATCCCTAATCACTCCCTCATCATCTCTCATCATCCTTTATCACTCCTTATTCATCCCTCATCATCATTAATCACTCCCTTATTGACCCTCATAATTCCTCATCATTTATAATCATTCCCTTACCATCCCTAATCACTTCTTTGTTGACCCTCACCATTCCTTAGCATCCCTAATCATTGGTTCATCATGCCTCATCACCTCTAATCATCCCTTCTTCATCCCTCATCACCCCCAATCACTTCCTCATTAAACCTAACCATCCTTCATCATCCCTAATAACTCCCTCATCTTCCCTAATCATTCCCTTATTGACCCTCACCATCCCTCATCATCCCTAATGACCCCATCATAATCTATATTCAATCCCTCCTAATCCCTCCTCATCCTTAATCAATACATCCAATACCTTGATGGTGTTATTTTTTTGGGTTTAATAATGATAGGAGCTACAAGTGTGGAATTGAGTACTATCATACAATATAAGACATGGTGATGAAAATGATGTGGAGGTAAATTTGAAACATAAATATCTAACACCTATGAAAAAATATAGATCTACTAGAAATGATGTAATTCACAATTGAAGGTGATCTAGAAAAAGAGAAGCAAGTAAAAACACCATAGCACCAAAAATTGGTAGAAAATATGAGGATCACCAACCTATGTAATTTACTGAAACCAATCAATTATTTTCTATAAGAAGACATTTTACAATCTAAATATTTACATTGAAAGCCTTCTGTTTGTATGTATATTGATTGAGTCATAATACCAAAGAGTGGAAATAAATTTTCAAATGATTATAACAAGTAGTCCAAGATTGAAAAGCGGTGCTTAATTCATAACTTTAATATTCAATCTAATGAATAGTATCACACTATGAGACTTCTACTTGTACAGCTTGAGAAGTGGGTACAAGTTATCTAGAACTATAATAAAGTGAGTATATAATAGATTATGAACCCACTGATATGG
Source organism: Torreya grandis (assembly GCA_037957365.1). Taxonomy (NCBI): domain Eukaryota; kingdom Viridiplantae; phylum Streptophyta; class Pinopsida; order Cupressales; family Taxaceae; genus Torreya; species Torreya grandis. Next base: position 1,201,751 of record JARHVA010004687.1, read on the forward strand.
TCATTACTAAAAATATCTCTACTTCCCCCAACAAGAAATTATATAAATTAAAATTATTATTTCATTAACAAATGTAGATTAATGGTGAACCAATACACTTCATCATTTCCAATGGAGTTCAAAATAATTTAATTTCTCCTAAAACATATTTTCAAAAATTGAACTTGAAATTGATGCATCATTCATAACCATAGGCCAGTGTACGGTCTTGTGTAGGCCTTGAGAAATGGATCACTTAGTAGTGTCCCTGGGTGTACTCAATTAAACTTTTTAAAGATGTGATCCTTTGTGGCATCTCACCATTAGAGGTATGTGATATTTTACATATGGTCAACCATATATTTAACATTGATATGTAATCTATGAAGTAAATCCTTGAAATGTTGTGATATATTATCATGATCTGAAATACCATATAACATACTTAGCTAATAAGCCTAGTCATTGGTACCATGAAGTGTAATGATTTTATCAAATCTAGTAATAGGTATACTCTTGAAAATAATAATCAAATGTAATAACATCCTTGTGGTACCATATCATAGTATGGTTTATCCAAAAATAATAAAGACAAAATAATTGAACCATAAACTAGATGAATTTACAAAGATATCTTACAGTCAACTAAATAAGTTCCTACATAATATACACTAAATAATACTATTGATTTTATCCTTTAACTACCTCTACCTCAAACCTCTTTATATGACATATAATCTCTATAGAATGAATAGATCAAGTGGTAGATCCATGAAATCATGGATAATGGACACATCATGCCCAAATCATTGCCATGTAGAAGCCCAATTGTGCTTGTATAAATAAGGATGGGACATGAGGTTGTGAATCAATTAAAAAAATATTAGAAAGATTAAAGTGAATAACTATTATCCTTATCTAAATATTAATGCATTTTATGCCATATCCATGGTGTAGAAGTATTTTCCAAAATTGATCTTAAGTTTGGGTATCATCATATTCATATTGAACCTCTAGACATTTAGAATATAGTCTTAAAAATGAAGGAAGGATTGCTTAACTAGTTGGTTATGCCTTTTAGGTTAACTTATGTAGCAAATTCATTCATTGAGATGTTGAACAACATCTACATGCCCTTTAACATCTATAGGAACTTTAACTATGATATATTTTTAATATACCTTGATGACATCCTAATCTTTAGAAAACATGGGATGAACATCTATACCATGTTGAACTAGTGTTTCACATTTTTAAGTAGCACATTTTTATGATAACAAAATAAATGTTCATTTATCATGTAAGAGATAAAAGATTTAGGATACATTACACACAAAGGAGTGCATGTGTGAACTTTACCAAGATTCAAGTCATACAAGAATGGGAAACACCAAATAACTTAACATAGATTCAACTCTTATCATAATTATAAAATTATACAAGAGATTTGTGTTTAATTTTTATCCTTTGAAAAAAGATACCAAAGAGGGAACTAAATAAAGTTTCATCTAGTCAATTTCACAACAAACATAATTTGATGAACTAAAATTCAGACTCTATTCTGTGTTAGTATCTATGTTACTTGAATATAAATTTGGAAGATCATCCTATTCATTCAATAATAAAATTTACTATCACAAATGGGTTTTGACAATATAACAAGTCCTAGATAAGAGTTAATTTCTATTATAATGGATTAAACAAGACATGATTGGTATCAAAGATACCTTTAAAGTATATATTTATGTCAGATGATGAGGGAGTGATTAGGGATGATGAGGGATAGTGAGGGTCAATGATAGAGTGATGATGGATGGTGAGGGGTAATAAGGAAGTGATTAAGGATGATGAGGGATGAGGAAAGTGTGATTAGGGTTTATGAGGGATGAGTAAGGAGTGATTAGGTATGCTGAGGGATGGTGATAGTAAATGAAGGAGTGATTAGGGATGATAAAGGAGTGATTAGAGATGATTAGGGATGATGAAGGTCAATAAGGGAGTGATTAGGGATGAGGAGGGAGTGATTAGGGATGATGACAAATAATGAATAAGTGATTATGGATTATGAAAGAATGATTAAGGATGAGGAAGGAGTGGTTAGGGATGAGGAGGGTCTGATTAGGGATGATGAGCGATAGTGAGGGTTAATGAAAGAGTGATTATGAATGATAAGGGAGTGATTAAAGATGACTAGGGATAGTGAGGGTCAATAAGGGAGTGGTTAGGGATAATGAGGAATGATGAGAGAGTGATTAGGGGTGATGAGGGATAGGTAAGAAGTGATCAAGGATGAGGGAAAGATGATGAACAAGTGAAATTAACACAAAGTGGTCTTTTGATGTGTACAGGTCATAAATGTGACCTACGCTACCTCAATCACACCACTTTGGATCAAGTGTAAAGTGAGTGGTTTTCATACTTCAATTTTGACAAACCTAGGACTCCTTTAAATGCTAGGTAGGAATCTAGAAGGCACAAAAAGCTAAAAAATGATTATATATTTACTAAAAATAGACATCAATTTCAAAATTTATGTCTTAAAATCCATAGGTTCAATACTTAAACCATGAAAATGCCTAAGTAATGACTAGAATGGATATTAAAAGACCATTTTCCACATCATAAGGCATGCAACTATGAGACCAACTTTATTAGATGTAGAGTGACCCTAATTTCTTCTACTTACTAAAATAAATTTAAAGTAGAAGGAAATAAATCTAACAATATAAATGTAAACTTTGTGATCACATTATATATTAACATGATCACATTATGGTTCAATAATTATTGAGCCATAATTTAAATAAAATGATTGTGTAATGTCAATAATGTGATCATATTATGGGAAATGTCAATAAAATTATATCCTAACTCTATGCACATACCTGATACATTGAAATCTCATTGTTGTTATCATTCTAGTCCATAGCTCTTGTTGTCATGCATCTTCACTTGGGATATGTCAAAATTTTGTCACCTAACTCATCATTGTGTTTTGGTCCATGGCTCTCCCTTACATGCATATTTTCTTTGGATACATCAAAAATCTTATGGCCCATTCATCACATTATGATTGCATCTCTCCCTTTCATGTGTCCTTCTTGGGATACATTGAAAGTTTGTAGCATCTTGTCTTATCATCATCTCATTATAGTTGGTTCCCATTTAGGACATGCTGACAACCATGACATCGTCATCTTCACTCTTTGTAAATATGTTTTTACCAAGGTAATTTTTAATTTATATCTCACTACTCATGTCGATTTCATCTTCTTCATCATCGATCTCACATCTAGCATTCCCTTGTCTATTCATACACCCCACCCACATTTCTTCCTTTTGAGTGGGCATCCATCTCATTCTTATTTTCATGTCCCCTTCAGGGGGAATCAAGTGTCCATTAATTTCCTAACATTCATCCATTATCATCTTTATTATTTTAAAGACCATTACTCTTTTTATGATCACAATGCCCTTTCAAAGAAGCACAAAATGTATGAATATAATTTTAATCTCCTAATTAACTCACTTAATTATACTAACATCATCTAATATTTTATCCATCTCACCTAATTAATCCATTTAATTTATTCACATTCCTAAATATCCCCTATATATAAATTAAAATGCAACTAACATATTAATCAATCCTAGCTCAAAGAAGATAAATCCTACTTACACTTTTGTTTGTTGATACATTAGATACTCAGGGTCATAATCAAGATGGATCTACTAGACCTAACCAAAGGATCCATTATCATGATAACATCATTAGAGAGGGTTATAAAGCCTCTAGTCAAGTAACACTATGTAATAACCCTAACTAGGTCCATGATTGCAATATTAAGTAAAATAACATGAACACGCTCATGTTATTAATTTTACAATAATGCAATCACATTAGGTATTAATGTGATCATGATATGTATTAACATGATCTTGTTATGTTTTAACATGATCACATTATGTCTCGATAATTACTGAGCCATAATTTAAATAGCGTGATCATCTAATGTCAATAACATAATCACTTTATTATCATTACACAATTGCATTATGGGAAATGTCCATGTAATTATCTCCCAACTCCATGCATATACCCAATACATCAAAATATGGTGGCCTTTATCATCTTGGCCCATAGCTCCTCTTGACATGCATCCTTTCTTAGGATATGTCAAAATATTGTTACCTAATTCATCAATTTATTTTTGTTTGTGGCTCTCCCTTGCATGAATATTTTCTTAGGATACGTCAAAAATGTTGTGGCCCATTCATCACATTCAGAACTACATCTCTCCTTTGCATGTGTCCTTGCTTAGAATACATCAAAAGTTTGTAGCCTCTTATCTTATCATCCTCTGATTATGTTCAATTCCCATTTTAGATTTGTCGATAACCATGATATCATCATATTCACTACCTTTGAATACGTATTTTCTAATGACATTGTTAATTTTTAGCTCACTACTCATGTTGATTTCATCTTCTTCATAATCGATCTCACATCTATAATTCCCTTGTCTATTGATACACCCCACCCATGTTTCTTCCATTTGAGTGGCCAATTGTCTCATCCTTATTTGCATGTCCCCTCGAAGGGGCATCATGTGTCTACTAATTTATTAACATTCATCCATGATCATATTTCTTCTTTGAAATATAATTACTCTTTTTTTTATCGCAATGCCCTTTCAAAGAGAAACAAAATGTATGCATCTAATTTTACTCCCCTAGTTAACTCGCTTAATTATACTAACATAATCAAATATTTTATCTATCTTGCCTAATTAATCCATTTAATTTATTTTTATTATTAAATATCCACTGTATACAAAGAAAAATATAACTGACATATTAATCAATCCTAGCTCAAAGAATATAAATCCTGCTTACACTTCTATTTATTGATACATTAGATATTTGGGGTCATGATAAAGATGGATCTACTAGACCTAACCAAAAGATCTATTACCATGATAACATCATTGGGGAGGGTTTTAAAGCCTCCAATCAAGCAACATTATGCAATAACCTTAGCTAGGTCCTATATTTTCAAATTCACTAAGTAAATACAAAGTAAAGTAAAATCTGATCTAGTGCTCACCAAAGTTTGTGGCACAATGTGGAGGTAATAAATATAAAAAATAAATATGAATAAAAAATTTATACTCAAGTCAATGTATAGAAAATCATAATACATGGGAAAGAAGTATAAATGCTAATCTGTCTATTTTAACATCCCCCATGTCCCCTATCTAGATGCTAACCTCACTCCTCTCACCTTCTAAATTAACTAATTCCTTAAATCTCATAACAACCATTCACCAAATATTCCTATTTTTTAAATTTCAAAATTTTAAATATTCCCTCCACTTTTTAATCACATGCATCCCAAAGAAGGTCTAGAGATTTTCAATCTCTAGAACTTTTTTCATTTTAGAGCCATCCTCCATTTGAAATTTGAGAGGGGATTTTACCCTCCATTCCCTCCAACACCTCTATAAATACAGGGTGACCCAATCATTTGGGGCATCTAGAGTTGGGAATGATTATATGATGCCAACATCATCTCACACATTTGTAATCCCATACTCAATTTTAGGAATTCATTTTGTCAAATTGGTCTTTAAGTGACATTATAGAGTCTTGAAAGGGAGATTTAGGATCAAGATGATGGTAATATATTTCCATTATATGTTGATTTCTCTCCTTCTCCTTTCCTTTTGATTATTCTTGTATTTGGGTAGATTTTAATAGGTCTTTGCATGTTAACTTCGAGTGTCCAAATTCTTAATCACACACATTCTCTAACTTCAAATGTAGTCTATCAATCATGGACAAAACAAAGGGCTTATTCTAACCTAGGTGAACACCTATTAGCTTAATTACTTGATCTCTCTAGAATGTCTGAGTTCTCAATAGACTTTTGCGAAAGATAGATAAATTCTATGTTAATTATTTTTTTCATATCTTAAAATATGTTATTTTCTATACTCAATAATTTAATAAAAAATATATATACTCTATGAGTAATAATTATAAATTATATAACTAATTATAAATTATATATAAAAATGTTTAAAATATTTCATACTGTAAATTGAAAACTCAAAAATATTTTGTTTAACTATTATTAAATATTAATGCATTGGTGAAATTTATAATTTACTATATGAAATATTTATTCGATATAAACACAAGTCACATCTCTACACACACATATATAAAAGCGCTCCAATGTCTCAACCATGCCATAAAGAATATTGTGTAGGTGTTAATTTTAAACTTTAAACTTGAATACATGCAAATAAAAAGAAAATCTCACTCTAAATAAAATTTACGTGAAGTCACATACATATCAATAAAAATTTAACAATAGATAATTAAAAATTATTTTTTATATAATATTTATTTTAATGTTAAGTGTTAAATTTGTGAATAATTAGTTTTTGTCTAAATATAGTATTATGAGAATTATTTGAACAAATATTTTATTATTCTAATCAATAAAAACTTTTGGCAAAATATATTATACCATCTAAAAATAAAAAATATTTTCTACATATTATTATAAAATATTCTATTTATATTAATATAATAATTATAAATTTATTTAATCATTTAATATAATTATTATTTATTTGATTTTTTTTTGGTTGAAATTTCAATTATAATATAATTAAATTATAAATTTATTTGATTCTTAATATAATTATTTATTAAAATTTCAGTTGTAACATAAATAAATTATTTGTTATACAATATGTATTTTAATTTTGAATGTATTCATTATATAATTGTCAAATGATAATCTATTTATTGAGATTGATTGTCTTATTAAAAAACATCTACCATGTATAAATTCTTTAAAATTTTGCTTTGATGAATGAGAGTCAACAATTTAAAAAAATAATACAGATTTGATGATGAACGAATACATAATGAGAGTCAACAATTTAAAAAAATAATATAGCTTTTAATGTCCACTAACTCTCAATTTGTTTTGTCATCATTGCCTCACAATCTCCCACAAACATTTTGTTGGGGAGACGAACGATTTTTATAGTAACACACCTGGACCTATACAAAGGAGAATAGCGGCTTTTTTGAGATTTCAAATTCAAGTGCTTCCGGTTATTTATTTGGGCATTCCCATTGTGGTTGGGAGGCAGCCACGGCTATTTTGGCAGAATGTTCTAGATAGACTGAGGCAAAAAGTGAGTCACTGGACGCACAGGTGGCTTTCCACCGCTGGGAGAGTCACTCTGTTACAATCGGTGATACAAGCTCTTCCTGTGTATAGATGTTTGGTTCAGGCTGCTCCAGTTTACTTTCTCAAAGAGTTTGATGCCCTCTCCCGCCAATTCCTTTGGAGTGGCAACTTGCAAAGCAACAAATGGAGTCTGATCAAGTGGGATACTGTTTGCCAGCCAAAGAAGGATGGGGGTCTTGGGCTGTGCTCGGCCATCCTGGCAAGCCAGGCCTTGGCAGCCAAACTGTATTGGAGATGGTGTGCCAACCAGTCCCAATTGTGGGCCCGTATCCTGGCTGGTAAGTATTTTCCAGGGGTGGATCCCTCAGACATTGTTTGACTGCCTCTTGAATGGGGCAGCTCCATGATTTGGCGCACCCTCAAAGTTGGGGCTCAGCTGGTTAAACGCAGCCTGTTCTGGATTTGTAAGACCGGAGAACAAGCTCTCTTCTGGGAAGATTTGTGGGATGGTTTGCCCCCATTATTGTCTTCCCACCCGCATTTGCAGTCTTTATGTGATGCCTTTCAAGCTGCTGGCTGGACTAACGTTGCTCACTACAAGGAGGAGTACAACTTGGGTTCAGCGATCAGTTTCAAATGGAAAAACTCTTCAGATTGGCCACCGGGTGGATCTAGGGAGAACAGGCTCAAACTTTCTCAGTTACTTGCTGCCAGACACTGCAACTCTCTTCAAGGGCAGGATGTGCTTGCTTGGGGAAGTGGTTCTAATGGTAGCTATTCGGTCTCAACGGGTTATCAGGCCCTGATTAAACAGGTGTTTGGGGATGCTAATTTCCTCTGGGGGAAGCAAATTTGGAATTCCTTCATGTGGCCCAAGTGCAACTTCTTCCTGTGGATGCTCATCTACAATCGGTGCCTCACGTGGGACAACTTGTGCAAACATGGATTTCACGGTCCTTCCAGGTGTGTTCTCTGCTACAGGGAGGCTGAAACAGGGGTGCATCTTTTCTTCCTCTGTTCTTACACCAAGTATATTTGGCATAGGTGGTGGGAAGCGTGGCACAAACCCTGCTGGCACGCCTCCTCTCTGACTGAGTTCTGGACTCGCCTGGGTGTCCTCGAATCCAAAGCGCCTGGTCTCCAGGCTGCGTGGCAAGCTGGACCCGCGTTCATCTTGTGGAACGTGTGGATTGAGTGGAACAGAAGGACATTTAGCGCTGAACAGAGAGATAGCGATGTCATTTGGAAAAAGGTGCGCAATTCGCTCCATGAGACGCTGGCTGCTAAAGCCATTAGCATGGATGGGCTGGGGGTCGAAGAACAGGGCATTCTTTCCAACATCACTGGTAAGCCTTTGAACTTCCCCACCACTGCTACTCCTATTCGCACTTTTTGTAGAGATAGACGAATGCCCAGGCCGATGGATAGAAGGGGTTGATGGACTCCCCCTTTACTGGGATTTTTAAAAATTAACACCGATGGTTCCTCGAGAGGGAATCCTGGAGAAGCTGGCATCAAAGGCGTCGGTCGGGATAGTTCAGGAAATCTCCAATTTATCTTTTTCATCTATAAGGGATGGCATTCCAATAACTACATGGAGGCGCTTGCTATCCTTCAGGCAATCCAGCAATGCTGTCAACAGGGCTGGCAGAATATTATTTGCGAGTTGGACTCCCAGGTTGTCATTGAATTGTTAAATAACCATAACTTTGATAGAGCTGAGTGGCGCTTGGCGATGGTTGCTCAGCAGGTTATTCAGGTGAGCAATGGTCTGGATTCGGTGAGTTTTAAGCATATTCCCCGTGAATGGAATGGGGTTGCTGACTGTTTGGCCAAATGGGCCGCAGAGCAAGGGCCCCAATGGGAGATATTTGATTATAATCTGCTGCCTTTGACCTTTTCCCAGAAGCTGAGTCTTCTGGTGGAGCAGGACAAGGCTGTGTAATGTTGCTAGTTCCCGCTGTTCTTAAATAAATTTTTACCCCATTTAGTTAAAAAAATATAGACTGAGAGATCATTTTCACATTGGTTTTTAATTCGTGTTATTAGTGCGTGTCAAGGTATGGGATTATAAGAATTATTATATAAAATAAATTTTTTGATAAGTTAATTTTAAAATTTAATATAGTGATTGGTTGTTGGTTCAATTAAGGAAGTTGTATGGTTCAGAAAAAACCCACCAAAAAATATTGCATAAAGCGTGATTCATTAAAAAAATAATAATATAAAAAATTAAATAATATTTCTTTACATATTATTATTGAATATTCTATTTATATTAATATAATATTTATAAATTTATTTGGTCATTCAATATAATAACAATTCATTTGATTGTTTATTGAAAGTTTAATGGTGATATGATTAAATTGACAATTTTAATTTTTTTAAAGATAACACATGTTTTTTTATTTTAACTATTGGATTTTTAAAAATTATTTTGATGCAGTTTGATAGGCTTATTTTAACGAGGTTTTATTTGCATCAACACAAATTTCTAGGCAACAAAAATTAGAGAGCTATTGTTAAATTTCCTTGAACTGTTTTCGAAATATATAATTATTTGTGCTTAGCACTCAAAGGGAAAAACCTTGCAAGTTGCATAGACGATGAAACATGGAAAATACTCTATGTATTAGCATGAATTTGAATACATGGATTCAACATACATATTGTCTACTCAAATCAATCCAAACTCAAAAATAACATCAAGACTAGGCAAGGTAAGTAGATTAATACAATTAAACAACTAAAATAAGACCAAATTTTATCTCAATCTTGCAAGAAATCTACTACCAAATGAAGATGATGTGTTCGAAAGAGAAGTTGAATGTTTGATGCATCATGTTGGATTGTCTTTGCTGACTCAGAATTTAAACTTGTAGCAATTGAGGATTTGATAGACTCTAGACAAAAATTGGCATGATAGATTGAATCAATGAAGCTATTCTTAGTTGGACATGGATTTCATAGATTTTCCTTGTTGCCTTTGCATAGAGGATATGCTAGTATAAATAGAAAATGGAGGGTGATTTTAAAAATTCTTTGGAAGGCTCTAGAGAGGAAGGAGAGTTCTATATTCTATTTGAAGAATCTAAGTGGGATTAAGATGAGGTTATGTGAGAGTTAGGGATTAGGCTTGTAATAAATCCTACTGGTAGGTAGATAAGGGGGTAGGCGAGGGAATTTTAAATTCTTAAATATTGACTAAGACATGATTGGGAGATAAGTGGGATTATTAGAAGAAAGATTAATTATACATGGGAAGGAGGATATGTTGAGAGCTCCTGACCTTTATCATTATGGCTCATAGCTCTCTTTGGCATGCGTCTTTGCCTAGGATACATCAAAAAAAAATTGCCTAATTCATCAATTTGTATTGGTCCATGGCTCTCCTTTACATCTATCCTTGCTTGGGATACATCAAAAAAATTGTAGCCTATTCAGCACATTCAGGACTACATCTCTCCCTTGCATGTGTCCTTACTTGGGATATGTGAAAAGTTTGCAACCTCTTGTCTTATCATCTTCTCATTACAGTTGGTTCCCATTTTAGACATGTTGACAATCATGACATCCTTATCTCAACTTTCTATGCATATGTCTTTACCAGGGGCATTGTCAATTTGTATCTCACTACTCATGTTGATTTCATGTTCTTCATCATCGATCTCACATCTAGCATTCCCTTATATATTCGTACACCCCACCCACGTTTCTTCCTTTTGAGTGGCCATCTATCTCATTCTTCTCTACTTTTCCCCTCGAGGGGGCATCATGTGTCCACTAATTTACTAACATTAATATACAATCGTCTTTCTTTTTTGAAAGACAATTATTCTTCTTCTGATCACAATTGCCTTTCAAAAAGGGGAAAAATGTATGCATCTAATTTTGGTCCCCCAATTAACTCGCTTAATTATACTAACATCATCTAATATTTTATCGATCTTACCTAATTAATCTATTTAATTTATTTCCATTCCTAAATTTATCTTAAGTTCATCAAGATGTTGGTCAATCAAGGGTGGTTTTTTGGGAGTATTGATGACTCTTCTTGGCATCTCAATTTTGTCTGAGCATGTGTTATCACTGACCTCTCCAAACCACTCTTCCATTAGTGAATTTTCTCTTATCATCCAGCTCACAGACTCAAATCCTAAACTACGAAGGTCTCCTCTTCCATTGTTTACATTGCAATCTTCCTAGTCACCAAATCAATAGGTGTCCTTCTAGGCTACGGGGTTCCTTTGCTCCCCAGTCCTTTAAATTTTGGAAGAAGAAAGTTGGGACACCTGATCAAGATATCATGAGGTGCAATCACAACAAATTTTTTCTTCCTCCTTTCTCTAAGGAGGTTATTGCAGAGGACTGTTTGAAGGAGGGATCTTCTCCTGGCCTACAACAGTCTCAAGTACATGTGCCTTCTTCCTCCCTACCTAGGCCCATTTCTACAGTTGCAGAAGACACTTCTCTAGTTGTGAAAGATGCTTCTAAGAGACCCAGTGGTGGATCGGTAACAGGGCAGTTATGTGTGGATGTTGTTCATTTGTCCTTCCCCCTTTATTACCCATCCCATCCCCAGTTTCATTCCCTCCCACCAATCCCATCGACCCTGCCTCCCCTCCTCAAGGTGCTCCCTTTATGTTGCCCCCCTTCATGAGTCTTCCCCCTCTCTCTTGTTGCAGTTTCCTAGCCCATGCATGATGAGGAACTAAAAACTAATGTTGGATCCACTACCAAGAAGAAGGGGAAACACTCTGAGGTGGAAAGACTAAGATCCAAGGTGGAAGCACTAGTGAAAGATGGATCCCACTAGACAATGAAAGCCCTCCTTTAAAAACATGAGGGAAAACATGCCCTTACTTACTATTGAATATTGCACTACCCTAAATTAAGCTTATCTCGATTGACTGAATATTTAATTATAATTATTATAATTAAATATTCAGTCAATCGAGATAAGCTTAATTTAGGGTAGTGCAATATTCAATAGTAAGTAAGGGCATGAAAGCCCTCCTTTAAAAACATGAGGGAAAACATGCCCTTACTATTGAATATTGCACTACCCTGAATTAAGCTTATCTCGATTGACTGGAAATTTAATTATAATATAATTAAATAATAAATTTATTTAATTATTTATTAAAAATTCAATTGTAATATGACTAAATTTTTGGTTATACATACTCATTTAAATTTTGAGTGTATTTATTATTTAATTATCAAATGATAATTTATTTATTGTTTTATAAAAATATCTACCACGTATCAATTGTTTAAAATTTACTTTTGACGGTCCTTGGATGGGCGAATCTTATGAATGAGAGTCAATAATTTAATCAAATATACAAATTTGACAATATTATGTTGAACGAATGCATTGCTATCAAATATACAAATTTGACAATCTTATGAAGAATGTTATGAACAAATATTTTAATGTCCAGCAACTCTCAAAATTGTTTTTGTTTTTGGGGTTATCATTGCCTCACAATTTCCCACAAACGTTTAACTCGTGGAATATTTTATTGGAATCATGTGTTGGCGGAGAGTAACGATTTTTATAGTATGATATTCATAGATCATTTTCACATTGTTTTTTGACTCATCTTATTGATACGTGTTAAGGTATGATATTATAAAACTTATTATATATAATTTTTTAATAAGATATTTTTTTACCAATTTTAAAATTTAATATAAAAAATTAAATAATATTTATTTACATATTATTGTTGAATATTTTATTTATATTAACATAATATTTACAAATTTATTTGATTGTTTATTGAAAGTTCAATTGTGATATGATTAAATTGATATAAAAAATTATTTAAATAATACATGTCCTTTCCTTTTAACTTTTGGGTTTTAAAAATTATTTTGATGCAATTTGATAGGCTTATTCTAACGAGGTTTTATTAATGTCAACACAAATTTATAGACAACAAAATATAGAGAGCTATTATTATTTTTTCCTATACCACTTTCAAAATATTTAACTATTCCTGCTTATTACTCAAAGGGAAAAACCTTGCAAATTGCATAGATGATGAAACATGGAAACTACTCTTTATATTAGCATGAATTTGGATACATGGATGGAAAATGCATATAGTCTATTCAAATCAATCCAAACTCAAAATTAACCTCAAGACTGGACAAAGTAAATAGATTAATAAAAATAAACAACTGAAATAAGATCAAATTTTATCTCAATCTTGCAAGAAATCCACTGCCAAATGAAGATGTTGTGCCTGAAAGACAAGTTGAATGTGTGATGCTTCATGTTGGATTGTCTTTATTGACTCAAAATATAAACTTGTAGCAATTCAGGATTTGATAGACTCAAGACAAAAATTGGCATGATAGATTTGATCAATGAAGCTCTTCTCAGTTGGATATGGATTTCATAGATTTTCCGCCTTGCCTTTGCATAGAGGATATGCTAGTTTAAATAGAAAATGGAGGGAGATTTTAAAAATTCTTTGGGAGGCTCTAGTGAAGAAGACTCTAGAGAGGAAGGAGGGTTCTAAATTCTATTAGAAGAATCTAAGTGAGATTAGGAGGAGTTTATGAGAGAAATAGGGATTAGGCTTGTAGGAAAGCCTAGTGGTAGGTAGATAAGGGGGTAGGTGAGAGAATCTTAAATTCCCAAATATTGACTAAGACATGATTGGGAGATAAGTGGGGTTATTAGAAGAAGAATCAATTAGACATGGGAAGGAGGATACATTGAAAGTTCATGGATTTTATCATTTTGGCCCATAGCTCTTCTTGGCATGCGTCCTTGCCTATGATATGTCAAAATTTTGTTACCTAATTCATTAATTTGTTTTGGTTTGTGGCTCTCCCTTAAATGCATCCTTGTTTGGGATACACCAAGAATCTTGCAGCCTATTCATCACATACATGACTGCAGCTCTCCCTTGCATGTGTCCTTGTTTGGGATACGTGAAAAGTTTGCAGCCTCTTGTCGTATCATCCTCTCATTATGGTTGGTTCCCATTTCAGATGTGTCAACAATCGTGACATTGCCATCTTCACTCCCTGTTCATATGCCATTTTGTGAAACATTGTCAATTTGTATCTCACTACTCATGTCGATTTCATCTTCTTTGTCATCGATCTCGCATGTAGCATTCCCATGTCTATTCGTACACGCCACCCATGTTTCTTCCTTTAGAGTGGCCATCTATCTCATTCTTCTCTGCATGTCCCCTCGAGGGGGCATCATGTGTCCACTAATTTACTAACATTCATCTATGATCGCCTTTCTTCTTTGAAACACCATTACTCTTCTTTTGATCGCAATGCCTTTTCAAAGAGGGACAAAATGTATGCATCGAATTTTACTATCCCAATTAACTCACTTAATTATACTAACATCATCTGATATTTTGTCCATCTCTCTTAATTAATCCATTTAATTTATTTTGATTCCTAAATATCCCCTGTATACAAAGAAAAATGCAATTGACATATTAATCGATCCTAGTTCAGAGAAGATAAATCTTACTTACATTTCTATTTATTTATACATTATATATTCAGGGTCATGACCCTAATGGATCCGCTAAACTTAACCAAATTATCTATTACCATGATAACATCACTAGAAAGGGTTCTAAAGCCTCTAGTCAAGTAACACTATGCAATAACCCTAGCTAGGTCCTATATTTTTGTATTCACTAAGTAAATACAAAGTAAAGTAAAATCTAATTTAGTGCTCACCAGAGCTTGTAGCACAAAGTGAGGGTAATAAAAATAAAAATTAAATATGCATAAAATATCTATCATAAATTCAATGTATAGAAATTCCTAATACATAAGAGAGAAGTAAAAATGCTAATCTATTTACTTCAACATCCCCCATGTCCTCTATCTACATGTTAATTTCACCCCTCTCACCTTCTAAATTAATTAATTCCTTAAATCTCATAATAACCATTCACTAAATATTCTTATTTCTTAAATTTCAAAATCCTAAATATTCCCTCCCCTTTCTAATTGCATGCATTCGAAAGATGGTTTAAAGATTTCCAATCTCTAGAACTTTTTCTATTCTAAATCCATCATCCATTTGAAATTTGAGAGGGAATTTTCTCCTCCATTCCCTCCAACACCTCTATAAATGCAAGGTGACCCAAGCATTTGGGGCATCTAGAGTTGGGAATGAGTCTCTAATGTAAACATCATATCCCAATTAGCCATTGCAATTATAGTCTTGAGCACATTTGCAATCTCATACTCAATTTCAGGGATTCATTTAGTCAAATTGATCTTTAAGTGACATTATGGAGTCTTGAAAGGGAGATTCAGGAGCAATATGATGGTAAGATCTTTCCATTATATGTTGATTGCTCTCTTTCTCCTTGTATTTTGATTATTCTTGGATTTGGGTAGATTTTAATAGCTTTATCCATGTTAAATTCGAGTGTCCAAATTCTTCATCATACACATTCTCCAACTTCAAATGTAGACCATCAATCAAGGACAAAACAAAGGGCTCATTTTGAGCTAAGTGAACACCTATTAGGTTAATCACTTGATCTCTTTAGAATGTGTGAGTTCTCAATAGACTTTTGTGAAAGATAGATAAATTCTGTGTTGATTAATTTTTTACATATTTTATAATATGTTTTTTTATATACTTAATAATTTAATAAAAATTTGTATATACTCAATAATAATTATAAATTATATATAAAAACATTTAAAATATTTTTTATTATAAATTAAAAACTCATAAATATTTTTAAAAATTATTATTAATATTAGTACATGGTGAAATTTATAATTTACTAGATGAGATATTTATTTGATATAAACACAAATCACATCTCTACACACACATATAGAAGCACTCCAATGTATCAACCATGCCACAAAGAATATTGCATAGGTATTAATTTTAAACTTTAAACTTGAGTACATGCAAATAAAAATAAAATCTCAATCTAAATAAAATCTCAATATAAATAAAATTTATGTGAAATTATATGCATATAAATGAAAATTTAATAATAGATAATCAAAAACTATTTTTTATATAATATTTAGTTAAATATTAAATGTTAGATTTATAAATAATTAGTTTTATGTATATATAATCTAAATATTTACATTAAAGGCCTTTTGTTTGTATGTATATTGATTTAGTCATCATGCAAGCGAGTGGAAATCAATTTTTAAATGATTAGAACAAGTAGTCCAAGATTGAAAAGTGGTGCTTAATTCATAACTTTAATATTCAATCCAATGAAGAGTGTCACACTGTGAGATTTCTACTTGTACAGCTCGAGAAGTGGGTACAAGTTATCTATAACTATAATAAGGTGAGTATTTAATATATTATGAACCCAATGATATGGTCAGTACTAAAAATATCTCTACTTTCCCCAACAAAAAATTATATAAATTAAAAATATTATTTCATTAACAAATGTAGATTAATGGTGAACCAATACAGTTCATCATTTCCAATGGAATTCATAAGAATTTAATTTCTCCTAAAACATATTTTCAAAAATTGAACTTGAAATTGATGCATCATTCATAACTATAGGCTAGTGTATGGTCTAGTGTAGGCCTTGAGAAATGGATCACTTAGTAGTGTCGCTTGGTGTACTCAATCAAACTTTTAAAAGATGTAATCCTTTGTGGCATCTCACCATTAGAGGTATGTGATGTTTTACATATGGTCAACCATATATTTAACATTGATATGTAGTCTATAAAGTAAATCCTTGAAATGTTGTGATATATTGTCATGATCTAAAATACCATATATCATAGTTAGTTAATAAGCCTTTAGTCATTAGTGCCATGAAGTGCAAGAATTTTGTCAAATATATTAATAGGTATACTCTTGATAGTAATAATTAAATGTAATAACATCTTTTTGGTACCATATCATAGTGTGGTTTGTCCAAAAATAACAAAGACAAAATAATTGAACCATAAACTAGATGAATTTATAAAGATATCTTACAGTCACCTAAATAAGTTCCTACATAATATACACTAAATAATACTATTGATTTGATCCTATAACTACCTCTACCTCAAACATATTTATATGACATATAATTTCTAGAGAATGAATAGATCAAGTGGTAGATCCATGAAATCATGGATAATGGACACATCATGCCCAAATCATTGCCTTGTAAAAGCCCAATTTTGCTTGTGACAAAGAAGGATGGGACATGAGGTTGGTAATAGATTAAAAAAATCTTAGTAAGATTAAAGTGAAGAACTATTATCTTTATCTAAATATTAATGCATTTTATGCCATATCCATGGTGTAGAAGTATTTTCTAAAATTGATCTTAAGTTTGGGTATCATATTCATGTTGAACCTCTAGACATTTGGAATATAGTCTTAAAAATGAAGGAAGGATTGCTTGACTAGTTAGTTATGCCTTTTAGGTTAACTTATGTAGCAAATTCATTCATTGAGATGTTGAACAACATCTGCAGGTCCTTTAACATCTGCAAGAACTTTAACTATGATATATTTTTAATATACCTTGATGACATCCTAATCTTTAGAAAACATGGGATGAACATCTACACCATGTTGAACTAGTCTTTCACATTTTCAAGTAGCACATTTTTATGATAACATAAATAAATATTCATTTAGCTTGTAAGAGATAAAATATTTGGGATACATTACACACAAAGTAGTGCATGTGTGAACTTGACCAAGATTCAAGTCATACAAGAATGGGAAACACAAAATAACTTTACATAGATTCAAATATTATCATAATTAGAAAATTATACAAGAGATTTGTGTTTAATTTTTATCCTTTGAAAAAAGATACCAAAGAGGGAACTAAATAAAGTTTCATCTAGTCAATTGCACAACAAAGATAATTTCATGAACTAAAATTTAGACTCTATTTTGTGCTAGTATCTATGTTACTTGAATATAAATTTGGAATATCATCATATTCATTCAGTAATAAAATTTACTATCACAAATAGGTTTTGACAACATAACAAGTCCTAGAAAAGAGTTAATTTATATTATAATAGATTAAACATGAAATTATTGGTATCAAAAATACCTTTAGAGTATATATTTATGTCAGATGATGAGGGATTGATTAGGGATGATGAGGGATAGTGAGGGTCAATGATAGAGTGATGTTGATGGTGAGGGGCAATAAGGAAGTGATTAAGGATGATGCGGGATGAAGAAAGTGTGATTAGGGTTTATGAGGGATGAGGAAGGAGTGATTAGGTATGATGAAGGATGGTTATAGTAAACTAAAGAATGATTAGGGATGATAAGGGAGTGATTAGATATGATTAGGGATGATGAAGGTCAATAAGGGAGTGATTAAGAATGAGGATTAATGAGGAGGGAGTGATTAGGGATGATGACAAATAATGAATAAGTGATTAGGTATTATGAAAGAATAATTAAGGATGAGGAAGGAGTGATCAAGATTGAGGAGGGTTTGATTAGGGATGATGATGGATAGTGAGGGTCAATAGAAGAGTAATTATGAATGATAAGGGAGTGATTAAAGATGACTATGGATACTTAGGGTTAATGAGGGAGAGATTAGGGATAATGAAAAATGATGGGAGAGTGATTAGGGGTGATGAGGGATGGGTAGTAAGTGATCAAGGATGAGGGAGGGATGATGAATAAGTGAAATTAACACAAAGTGGTCATTTGATGTGTTTAGGTCATAAATGTGACCTATGCTACCTAAATCACACCACTTTGGATTAAGTACAAAGTGAGTGGTTTTCATACTTCAATTTTGACAAACTTGGGACTCCTATAAATGTTAGGAAGTAATTCAGAAGGCATAAAAACCTTTAAAATGACTATATATTTACTAAAAATGGACATCAATTTCAAATTTTATGTCCTAAAATCCATAGGTTCAATACTTAGACCTTGAAAATGCCTAAGTAATGACCATATTAGATTTTGAAAAACTATTTTCTACATCATAAGGCATGTAACTATGAGACCAACTTTATTAGATATAGAGTGACCCTAATTTCTTATGCTTACTAAAATAAATTTAAAGTATAAGGAAATAAATCTAATAATATAAATGTAAACTTTGTGATCACATTATGTATTAACATGATCATGTTATGGTTCGATAATTACTAAGCCATAATTTAAATAACATGATTGTGTAATGTCAATAACGTGATCGCATTATGGGAAATGTCCTTAAAATTGTCTCCCAACTCTATGGACATACCTGTACATTGAAAACTCATGATCGTTATCATTTTGGCCCCTAGCTCTTGTTGTCATGCATCTTTACCTAGGATATGTCAAAATTTTGTCACCTAGTTCATCATTTTGTTTTGGTCCATGGCTCTCCCGTACATGCATCTTTGCTTATGATACATCTAAAATCCTGTGGCCCATTCATCACATTTAGGATTGCATCTCTCCCTTTCATGTGTCCTTACTTGGGATACATTGAAATTTTGTAGCATCTTATCTTATCATCATCTCATTATAGTTGGTTCCCATTTAGGACATGCTAACAACCAAGACATCATCATCTTCACTCTTTGTGAATATGTTTTTACCAAAGGAATTTTTAATTTGTATCTCACTACTCATGTCAATTTTATCTTTTTCATCATTGATCTCACATCTAGCATTCCCTTGTCTATTCATACACCCCACCCATATTTCTTCCTTTCAAGTGGGCATCCATCTCATTCTTATTTTCATGTCCCATTTAGGGGGAATCAAGTGTCCATTAATTTCCTAACATTCATCCATGATCGTCTTTCTTATTTTAAAGACCATTACTCTTTTTATGATTGCAATGCCCTTTCAAAGAGGGACAAAATGTATGAATATAATTTTATTCTCCTAATTAACTCACTTAATTATACTAACATCATCTAATATTTTATCCATCTCACCTAATTAATCCATTTAATTTATTCGCATTCCTAAATATCCCCTATATATAAATTAAAATATAACTAACATATTAATCAATCCTAGCTTGGCGAAGATAAATCCTTCTTACACTTTTGTTTATCGATACATTAGATACTCAGAGAAATGATCAAGATAGATCTGATAGACCTAACCAAAGGATCTATTACATTGATAACATCATTAGAGAGGGTTCTAAAGCCTCTAGTCAAGTAACACTATGTAATAACCCTAACTAGGTCAATGATCGCAACACTATGCAAAATAACATGAACATGATCATGTTATTAATTTTACAATAATACAATCACATTATGTATTAATGTGATCATGTTATGTATTAACATGATCTTGTTATGTTTTAACATGATCACATTATGTCTCGATAATTACTAAGCCATAATTTAAATAATGTGATCATCTAATGTCAATAACATAATTACTTTATTGTCATTACACAATTTCATTATGGGAAATGTCCATGTAATTATCTCCCAACTCCATACACATACCCAATACATCAAAATCTTGTAGCCTTTATCATTCTGGCCCATAGCTCCTCTTGACATGCATCCTTGCCTAGGATATGTCAAAATATTATTACCTAATTCATCAATTTGTTTTGGTTTGTGGCTCTCCCTTGCATGCATCTTTGCTTAGGATACATCAAAAATCTTGTGGCCCATTCATCACATTCAGGACTACATATCTCCTTCGCATGTGTCCTTGCTTAGAATACATCAAAATTTTGTAGCCTCTTATCTTATCATCCTCTCATTATGTTCAATTCTCATTTTAGATGTGTCGATAATCATGATATCATCATATTCTCTCCCTGTGCATATGTATTTTCCAATGACATTGTCAATGTTTAGCTCACTACTCATGTTGATTTCATCTTCATAATCAATCTCATATCTAGAATTCCCTTATCTATTTGTACACCCCACCCATGTTTCTTCCATTTGAGTGGCCATTTATCTCATCTTTATCTGCATGTCCCCTTGAAGGGGCATCATGTGTCTACTAATTTATTAACATTAATCCATGATCGTATTTCTTCTTTAAAAGATAATTACTCTTCTTTTGATCTTAATGCCCTTTCAAAGAGGAACAAAATGTATGCATCTAATTTTACTCCCCTAGTTAACTCACTTAATTATACTAAAATAATATAATATTTTATCCATCTTGCCTAATTAATCCATTTAATTTATTTTCATTCCTAAATATCCACTGTATACAAAGAAAAATACAATTGACATATTAATCAATCCTAACTCAGAGAATATACTCTTCTATTTGTTGATACATTAGATAGTTGGGGTCATGACAAAGATGGATCTACTAGACCTAACTAAAAGATATATTACCATGATAACATCATTGGGGAGGGTTTTAAAGCCTCTAATCAAGCAACATTATGCAATAACCTTAGTTAGGTCCTATGCTTTCATATTCACTAAGTAAATACAAAGTAAAGTAAAATCTAATCTAGTGTTCACCAAAGCTTGTGGTACAATGTAGAGGTAATAAATATAAAAAGTAAACATGCATAGAAAATTTATACTCAAGTCAATGTATAGAAAATCTTAATACATGGGAGAGAAGTATAACTGCTAATCCGTCTATTTTAACATCCCCCATGTCCCCTTTCTAGATGCTAACCTCACGCCTCTCACCTTCTAAATTAATTAATTTCTTAAATATCATAACAACCATTCACCAAATATTCCTATTTTTTAAATGTCAAAATTTTAAATATTCCCTCCCCTTTTTAATCACATGCATCCCAAAGAAGGTCTAGAGATTTTCAATATCTAGAACTTTTTCCATTCTAGAGCCATCCTCCATTTGAAATTTGAGAGGGGATTTTACTCTCCATTCCCTCCAACGCCTCTATAAATACAGGGTGACCCAATCATTTGGGGCATCTAGAGTTGGGAATGATTCTATGATGCTAACATCATCTCGCACATTTGTAATCCCATACTCAATTTTAGGCATTCATTTTGTCAAATTGGTCTTTAAGTGACATTACAAAGTCTTGAAAGGGAGATTTAGGAGCAAGATGATGGTAATATCTTTCCATTATATGTTGATTTCTCTCCTCCTTTTCTTTTGATTATTCTTTTATTTGGATAGATTTTAATAGCTCTTTGCATGTTAAATTCGAGTGTCCAAATTCTTAATCACACACATTCTCTAACTTCAAATGTAGTCTATCAATCATGGACAAAACAAAGGGCTTATTCTAACCTGGGTGAACACCTGTTAGCTTAATTACTTGATCTCTCTAGAATGTGTGAGTTCTCAATAGACTTTTGCGAAAGATAGATAAATTATATGTTAATTATTTTTTTACATATCTTAAAATATCTTATTTTCTATACTCAATAATTTAATAAAAAATATATATACTCTATGAGTAATAATTATAAATTATATAACTAATTATAAATTATATATAAAAATGATTAAAATATTTCATATTGTAAATTGAAAACTCAAAAATATTTTTTCTAACTATTATTAAATATTAATGCATTGGTGAAATTTATAATTTACTATATGAAATATTTATTTGATATAAACACAAGTCACATCTCTACACACACATATATAAAAGCGCTCCAATGTCTCAACCATGTCATAAAGAATATTGCATAGGTGTTAATTTTAAACTTTAAACTTTGAATACATGCAAATAAAAAGAAAATCTCACTCTAAATAAAATTTAGGTGAAGTCACATACATATCAATAAAAATTTAACAATAGATAATTAAAGGTTATTTTTTATATAAAATTTTATAATATTTATTTTAATATGAAATGTTAAATTTGTGAATAATTAGTTTTTGTCTAAATATAGTATTTGGAGAATTATTTGAACAAATATTTTTTTATTCTAATCAATAAAAACTTTTGGCAAAATATATTATACCATCTAAAAATATAAAATAATTTCTACATATTATTATAAAATATTTTATTTATATTAATATAATAATTATAAATTTATTTAATCATTTAATATAATTATTATTTATTTAGTTGTTTGTTGAAATTTCAATTATAATATAATTAAATTATAAATTTATTTGATTCTTTAATATAATAATTATTTATTAAAATTTCACTTGTAACATAAATAAATTATTTGTTATACAATATGTATTTTAATTTCGAATGTATTCATTATTTAATTGTCAAATGATAATCTATTTATTGAGATTGATTGTCTTATTAAAAAACATCGACCACGTATAAATTCTTTAAAATTTGCTTTGATGACGAACGAATACATAATGACCACCAGCTTTTAATGACCACTAACTCTCAATTTGTTTTGTCATCATTGCCTCACAATTTCCCACAAACATTTTGTTGGGGAGACGAACGATTTTTTTAGTAATATACACTGAGAGATCATTTTCACATTGTTTTTTAATTCGTGTTATTAGTGCGTGTCAAGGTATGGGATTATAAGAATTATTATATAAAATAAATTTTTTGATAAGTTAATTTTAAATTTTAATATAGTGATTAGTTGTTGGTTCAGAAAAAACTTATCAAAAAATATTGCATAAAGCGTGATTCATTAAAAAAATAATAATATAAAAAATTAAATAATATTTCTTTACATATTATTATTGAATATTTTATTTATATTAATATAATATTTATAAATTTATTTGGTCATTCAATATAATAATAATTTATTTGATTGTTTATTGAAAGTTTAATGGTGATATAATTAAATTGACAATTTTAATTTTTTTAAAGATAACACATGTCCTTTTCTTTTAACTATTGGATTTTTAAAAATTATTTTGATGGACTTTGATAGGCTTATTTTAACGAGGTTTTATTTGACTCAACACAAATTTCTAGGCAACAAAAACTAGAGAGCTATTATTAAATTTCTTTGAACCGTTTTGGAAATATTTAATTATTTGTGCTTAGCACTCAAAGTGAAAAACCTTGCAAGTTGCATAGACGATGAAACATGGAAAATACTCTATGTATTAGCATGAATTTGAATACATGGATTCAACATACATATTGTCTACTCATATCAATCCAAACTCAAAACTAACATCAAGACTGGGCAAGGTAAGTAGATTAATACAATTAAACAACTGAAATAAGACCAAATTTTATCTCAATCTTGCAAGAAATCTACTGCCAAATGAAGATGATGTGTTTGAAAGAGAAGTTGAATGTTTGATGCATCATGTTGGATTGTCTTTGCTGACTCAAAATTTAAACTTGTAGCAATTGAGGATTTGATAGACTCTAGAACAAAAATTGGCATGATAGATTGTATCAATGAGGCTATTCTTAGTTGGACATGGATTTCATAGATTTTCCTTGTTGCCTTTGCATAGAGGATATGCTAGTATAATTAGAAAATGGAGGGTGATTTTAAAAATTCTTTGGAAGGCTCTAGAGAGGAAGGAGAGTTCTAGATTCTATTCGAAGAATCTAAGTGGGATTAAGATGAGGTTATGTGATAGTTAGAGATTAGGCTTGTAATAAATCCTACTGGTAGGTAGATAAGGGGGTAGGTGAGGGAATTTTAAATTCTTAAATATTGAATAAGACATGATTGGGAGATAAGTGGGATTATTAGAAGAAAGATTAATCATACATGGGAAGGAGGATATGTTGAGAGCTCCTGGCCTTTATCATTATGGCTCATAGCTCTCTTTGGCATGCGTCTTTGCCTGGGATACATCAAAAAAAATTTGCCTAATTCATCAATTTGTATTGGTCCATGGCTCTCCTTTACATCTATCCTTGTTTGGGATACATCAAAAATCTTGTAGCCTATTCATCACATTCAGGACTACATCTCTCCCTTGCATGTGTCCTTACTTGGGATATGTCAAAAGTTTTCAACCTCTTGTCTTATCATCCTCTCATTACAGTTGGTTCCCATTTTAGACGTGTCAGCAATCATGGCATCCTTATCTCCACTCTCTTTGCATATGTCTTTACCAGGGGCATTGTCAATTTGTATCTCACTACTCATGTTGCTTTCATGTTCTTAATCATCGATCTCACATCTAGCATTCCCTTGTCTATTCGTACACCCCACCCACGTTTCTTCCTTTCGAGTGGCCATCTATCTCATTCTTCTCTACTTGTCCCCTCGAGGGGGCATCATGTGTCCACTAATTTACTAACATTAATCTACAATCATCTTTCTTTTTTGAAAGACCATTACTCTTCTTCTGATCACAATTGCCTTTCAAAAAGGGGCAAAATGTATGCATCTAATTTCCGTCCCTTAATTAACTCGCTTAATTATACTAACATCATCTACTATTTTATCCATCTTGCCTAATTAATCTATTTAATTTATTTCCATTCCTAAATACCCCCTATATATATAAAGGAAAATGCAATTGACATATTAATCAATCCTAATTCAGTGAAGATAAATCCTACTTACATTTATGTTTGTTGAGACATTAGATATTTGAGGACATGACCATGATGGATCCACTAGACCTAACCAAAAGATCTATTACCATGATAATATCAGTAAAAAGGGTTCCAAAGCCTCTAGTCAAGCAATACTATGCAATAACCCTAGCTAGGTCCTATGTTTTCATATTCACTAAGTAAATGCAAAGTAAAGTAAAATCTAATCTAGTGCTCACCAAAGTTTGTGGCACAAAATAGGGGTAATAAACATAAAAAGTAAACATGCATAAAATATCTATACTCAAGTCAATGTATAAAAAATTCTAATGTATGGGAGAGAAGTAAAGATGCTAATCTATTTACTTTAACATCCCCCATGTCCCCTTTCTATATGCTAATCTCGCCCCTCTCACCTTATAAATTAATTAATTTCTTAAATCTCATAATAACCATTCACTAAATATTCCTATTTTTCAAATTTTAAAATCCTAAATATTCCTTCAAGTTTCTAATTACATGCATCCCAAAGAAGGTCTAGAGATTTCCAATCTCTATAACTTTCTCCATTCTAGAGCCATCATCCATTTGAAATTTGAGAGGGAATTTTCCCCTCCATTCCTTCCAACACATCTATACATTCAAGGTGACCCAAACATTTGGGGCATCTAGAGTTGGGAATGAGTCTCTGATGTCAACAACATCCCCATTTAATCATTGTCATTATATTCTTGAGCACATTTACATCTAGGGATTCATTTTGTCAATTTGGTCTTTAAGAGACATTACAGAGTCTTAGAAGGGAGATTCAGATGATGATAAGATCTTTCCATTATATGTTGATTGTTCTCATTCTCCTTTTCTTTTGATGATTCTTGGATTTGGGCAGATTTTAATAACTCTTTGCATGTTAAATTCGAGTGTATAAATTCTTGTTCATACATATTATCCAACTTCAAAAGTAGACCATCAATTAGGGACAAAACAAAGGGCTTATTCTGATATAGGTGAACATCTATTAGCTTAATTTCTTGGTCTCTCTAGAATGTATGAGTTCTCAATAGACTTTTGTGAAAAATAGATAGATTTGGTGTTTATTAAATTGTTACATATTTTATCATATGTTATTTTCTATACTCAATAATTTAATATATTTATAATAATATATGTCTCTATGTGTGTGTGTGCATATACATACATACATACATCTATATATGCTCTCAATAATATATATAAATTATATAATTATATATAAAAATATTTAAAATATTTTATATTGTACATTAAAACTCACATTTTTTTAAAAATATTATTAGATATTAATGCATTGGTGTAATTTATAATTTATTAGTTGAGATATTTATTTGATATAAACACAAGTCACATCTCTACACACACACTTATAGTAGTGTTCCAATGTATCAACCATGCCACAAAGAATATTTCACAGGGTTTAATTTTAAACTTCAAACTTGAATACATGCAAATAAAAAGAAAATCTCAATCTAAATAAAATTTATCTTAAGTTCATCAAGATGTTGGTCGATCAAGTGTGGTTTTTTGTGAGTATTGATGACTCTTCTTGGCATCTCAATTTTGTCTGAGCATGTGCTATCACTGACCTCTCCAAACCACTCTTCCATTAGTGAATTTTCTCTTATCATGCAGCTCACAGACTCAAATCCTAAACTACGAAGGTCTCCCCTTTCGTTGTTTCCATTGCAATCTTCCTAGTCACCAGATCAGTAGGTGTCCTTCTAGGGTATGGGGTTCCTTTGCTCCCCGGTCCTTTCAAGTTTGGAAGAAAAAAGTTGGGACACCTGATCAAGATATCATGAGGTGCAATCACGACAAATTTTTTCTTCCTCCTTTCTCTAAAGAGGTTATTGCATAAGATTGTTTGAAGGAGGGATCTTCTCCTAGCCTACAACCGTCTCAAGTACATGTGCCTTCTTCCTCCCTTCTGAGGCCCATTTCTACAGTTGCAAAAGACACTTTTATAGTTGCGAAAGACACTTCTAAGAGACCCAGTGGTGGATCGGTAACAGGGTAGTTATGTGTGGATGTTGTTCATTTGTCCTTCCCCCTTTATTACCCCTCCCATCCCCAGTTTCATTCCCTCCCACCAATCCCATTGACCCTGTCTCCCCTCCCCATGTTGCTCCCTTTATGTTTCCCTCTCTTTTGTTGCAGTTTCCCAGCCCATGCATGATGGGGAACTAAAAATTGATGTTCGATCCACCACCAAGAAGAAGGGTAAATGCTCTGAGGCGGAAAGACTAAGATCCAAGGTGGAAGCACTGCTGAGAGAAGGATCCCAGTAGACAATGAAGACCCTCCTTTAAAAGCATGAGAGAAAACATACCCTTACTTACCGTTGAAGATTACACTACTTTAAATTGGGCTTATCTCGATTGACTGAAAATTCATTTATAATATAATTAAATAGTAAATTTATTTGATTATTTCATATAACAATTATTTATTAAAAATTCAATTATAATATGACTAAATTATTTTGAGTGTATTCATTATTTAATTGTCAAATGATAATTTATTTATTGTTTTATAAAAATATCCACCACGTATCAATTGTTTAAAATTTGCCTTGGATGGGCGAATCTTATGAATGAGAGTCAGTAATTTAATCAAATATACAAATTTGACAACACTATGTCCACCAATTCTCAATTTTAATGTCCACCAACTCTCAATTTTAATCTCCACCAACTCTCAATTTTAATACATATAAGATTCTCATTGCATTCAGGGAAGTTATTGCTATCATCACTTCGACGTTTAACTCGTGGAATATTTTATTGGAATCATGTGTTGGCGGAGAGCAACGATTTTTATAGTATGATCATTTTCACACCGTTTCTTAATTCGTTTTATTAATACGTGTTAAGGTATGGTATTATAAAAATTATTATATATAAATTTTTTAATAAGATTTATTTATTTATTTTTATTTTTTTTCTTTCCAATTTTAAAATTTAATATAAAAGATTAAATAATATTCATTTACATATTATTGTTGAATATTTTATTTATACCAATATAATATTTACAAATTTATTTGATTGTTTAATAAAATAAGAATTTATTTGATTGTTTATTGAAAGTTCAATTGTAATACGTTTAAATTGATATTTTTTATTTATTTAAATAATACATGTCTTTTCCTTTTAACTCTTGGGTTTTAAAAATTATTTTGATGCAATTTGATAAGCTTATTTTAACGAGGTTTTATTTATGTCAACACAAATTTATAGGCAACAAAATATAGAGAGCTATTATTAATTTTTCCTACACCGTTTTCAAAATATTTAACTATGCATGCTTAGTACTCAAAGGGAAAAACCTTGCAAATTGCATAGACAATGAAACATGGAAAATACTCTGTATATTAGCATGAATTTGGATACATGGATGCAAAATGCATATAGTCTACTCAAATCAATCCAAACTCAAAACTAACCTCAAGACTAGACAAGGTAAGTAGATTAATAAAAATAAACAACTGAAATAAGATCAAATTTTATCTCAATCTTGCAAGAAATCCACTGCCAAATGAAGATGATGTGCTTGAAAGACAAGTTGAATGTGTGATGTTTCATGTTGGATTGTCTTTGTTGACTCAAAATATAAACTTGCAGCAATTGAGGATTTGATAGACTCAAGACAAAAATTGGCATGATAGATTTGATCAATGAAGCTCTTCTCAGTTGGATATGGATTTCATAGATTTCTGCCTTGCCTTTGCATAGAGGATATGCTAGTTTAAATAGAAAATGGAGGGAGATTTTAAAAATTATTTGGGAGGCTCTAGTGAGGAAGACTCTAGAGAGGAAGGAGGGTTCTAGATTCTATTAGAACAATCTAAGTGAGATTAGGAGGAGGTTATGAGAGAAATAGGGATTAGGCTTGTAGGAAAGCCTAGTGGTAGGCAGATAAGGGGGTAGGTGAGAGAATTTTAAATTCCCAAATATTGACTAAGACATGATTGGGAGATAAGTGGGATTATTATAAGAAGAATCAATTAGACATGGGAAGGAGGATATGTTGAAATTTCATGGATTTTATCATTTTGGCCCATAGCTCTTTTTGGCATGCGTCCTTGCCTATGATATGTCAAAATTTTGTTACCTAATTCATCAATTTGTTTTGGTCTGTGGCTCTCATTTACATGCATCCTTGCTTAGGATGCACTAAAAATCTTGAAGCCTATTCATCACATACATGACTGCATCTCTCCCTTGCATGTGTCCTTTGGGATACGTGAAAATTTTGCAGCCTCTTGTCATATCATCCTATCATTATGGTTGGTTCCCATTTTAAATGTGTCAATAATCATGACATTGTCATCTTCACTCCCTGTGCATATGTCTTTTTTTGGAACATTGTCAATTTGTATCTCACTACTCATGTCGATTTCATCTTCTTTGTCATCAATCTCACATCTATCATTCCCCTATCTATTCGTACATCCCATCCACATTTTTTCCTTTAGAGTGGCCATTTGTCTCATTCTTCTCCACATGTCCCCTCGAGGGGGCATCATGTGTCCACTAATTTACTAACATTCATCTATGATTGCCTTTCTTCTTTGAAAGACCATTACTCTTCTTCTGATTGCAATGCCTTTTCAAAGAGGGACAAAATGTATGCATCTAATTTTACTATCCCAATTAACTCACTTAATTATACTAACATCATCTAGTATTTTGTCCATCTCTCCTAATTAATCCATTTAATTTATTTTGATTCCTAAATATCCCCTGTATACAAAGAAAAATGCAATTGACATATTAATCAATCCTAGTTCAGAGAAGATAAATCTTACTTATATTTCTATTTGTTTATACATTAGATATCCAGGGTCATGACCCTGATGGATCCGCTAAACTTAACCAAATTATCTATTACCATGGTAACATCACTAGAGAGGGTTCTAAAGCCTCTAGTCAAGTAACACTATGCAATAACCTTAGCTAGGTCCTATATTTTTGTATTCACTAAGTAAATGCAAAGTAAATTAAAATCTAATTTAGTGTTCACCAAAGGCTGTAGCACAAAGTGAGGGTAATAAACATAAAAAATAAATATGCATAAAATATCTATCCTAAATTCAATGTATAGAAATTCCTAATGCATGGGAGAGAAGTAAAAATGTTAATCTAACTACTTTAACATCCCCCATGTCCTCTATCTACATGTTGACCTCACCCCTCTCACCTTCTAAATTAATTAATTCTTTAAATCTCATAATAACCATTCACTAAATATTCCTATTTTTTAAATGTCAAAATCCTAAATATTCCCTCCA
The DNA here is from genome assembly GCA_037957365.1 of Torreya grandis. Lineage (NCBI taxonomy): Eukaryota > Viridiplantae > Streptophyta > Pinopsida > Cupressales > Taxaceae > Torreya > Torreya grandis. The sequence continues at coordinate 1,232,664 of JARHVA010004687.1, forward strand.
CTTTCTAATCGCATGCATCCCAAAGATGGTTTAGAGTTTTCCAGTCTCTAGAACTTTTTCCATTCTAAATCCATCATCCATTTGAAATTTGAGAGGGAATTTTCTCCTCCATTCCCTCCAACACCTCTATAAACACCTCTATAAATGCAAGGTGACCCAAGCATTTGGGGCATCTAGAGTTGGGAATGAGTCTTTGATGTAAACATCATCTCCTAATTAGCCATTGCAATTATAGTCTTGAGCACATTGGCAATCCCATACTCAATTCCAGGCATTCATTTTGTCAAATTGGTCTTTAAGTGACATTATGGAGTCTTGGAAGGTAGATTCAGGAGCAATATGATGGTAAAATCTTTCCATTATATGTTGATTGCTCTCCTTCTCCTTTTATTTTGATTATTCTTGGATTTGGGTAGATTTTAATAGCTTTATGCATGTTAAATTCGAGTGTCCAAATTCTTCATCATACACATTCTCCAACTTCAAATGTAGACCATCAATCAGGGACAAAACAAAGGGCTCATTCTGACCTAAGTGAACACCTATTAGCTTAATTACTTGATCTCTCTAGAATGCATTAGTTCTCAATATACTTTTGTGAAAGAGAGATAAATTTTGTGTTGATTAATTTTTCACATATTTTATAATATGTTTTTTTTTTATATACTCAATAATTTAATAAAAATTTATATATACTCTCTCAACAATAATTATAAATTATATATAAAAACGTTTAATATATTTTTTTATTATAAATTAAAAACTCATAAATATTTTTTTAAATTATTCTTAATATTAATACATGGTGAAATTTATAATTTACTAGATGCGATATTTATTTGATATAAACACAAGTCACATCTCTACACACACATATAGAAGCGCTTCAATGTATCAACCATGCCACAAAGAATATTGCATAGGTATTAATTTTAAACTTAAAACTTGAATACATGCAAATAAAAATAAAATCTCAATCTAAATAAAAAGAAAATCTCAATCTAAATAAAATTTATGTAAAATTATATACATTTAAATGAAAATTTAATAATCGATAATCAAAAACTATTTTTTATATAATATTTTATTAAATATTAAATTTATAAATAATTAGTTTTTGTCTAAATGTAATATTATAAAAATTATTTGAATAAATATATTTTTTTAATTCTAATCAATGAGAATCTTATCATCCAAAAATAATTTTTTTTTAATATATATTATAAAATATTGTATTTATAGTAATATAATAATTATAATTTTTTAAATGATTAAATATAATAATTATTTATATAATTGTTTGTTAAAAACTTAATTACAATATAATTAAATTATAAATTTATTTGATTATTCAATATAACGATTATTTATTTAAAAATCAATTGTAATATGACTAAATTATTTGTTATACAATATGTATTTTAATTTTGAATGTTTATTATTAATTCAATCAAATATAGAGATTTCACAATATTATGTTGAACGAATACATTGCATTCAATGACGTTATTGCTATCATCACTTCCAATACGCTTGAACGACGTCGAACAAATATTTTAATGCATGATGACCTGACCAGCTTTTAATGTCCACCAACTCTCCATTTTTTAAAAAAAATTCCATCATTGCCTCACAATTTCCCACAAAATTTAACTCGTGGAATATTTTATTGGAATCATGTGTTGGCGGAGAGGAACCATTTTTATACTATGATGTTGATAGATCATTTTCACATTGTTCTTAATTCATCTTATTATTACGTGTTAAGGTATGGTATTATAAAAATTATTATAAATTTATTTAAATGAGATGTTTTTTTATCAATTTTAAAATTTAATATAAAAAATTAAATGTTATTCATTTACATATTATTATTGAATATTTATTTTATATTAGTATAATATTTACAAATTTATTTGATTATTTAATATAATAAGAATTTATTTGATTGTTTATTGAAAGTTTAATTGTGATATGATTAAATTGATAAATTTATTTTCTTAAAGATAACACATCTTTTTCTTTTAATTATGAAGTTTTTAAACATTATTTTGATGTAATTTGATAGGCTTATTCTATCGAGGATTTATTTGCATCAACACAAATTTTTAGGCAACAAAAACTAAAGAGCTATTATTAAATTTCCCTGCACCATTTTCAAAATATTTAATTATCTATACTTTGCATTCAAAGTGAAACACCTTGCAAGTTGCATAAGCGATAAAACATGGGAAATACTGTGTATTAACATGAATTTGGACACATGGATTCAAAATGAATATATTATATTCAACTCAATCCAAACTCAAAAACTAACCTCAAGATTGGGAAAGGTAAGTAGATTAATACAATGAAACAACTGAAATAAGACAAATTTTATTTCAATCTTGTAAGAAATCTACTACCAAATGAAGATGATGTGCCCCAAAGACAAGTTGAATGTTTGATTGTCTTTGTTGACTTAGAACTTAAACTTGCAGCAATGGAAGATTTGATAGACTCAAGATAAAATATTAGCATGATAGATTTGAGCAATGAAGCTCTTCTCAGTTGGACATGGATTTCATAGATCTTCCTCCTTGCCTTTACATAGAGGATATGCTATTTTAAATAGAAAATAGAGAGATATTTTAAAAATTCTTTGGAAGGCTCTAGAGAGGAAGGCTCAATCAAGCATAGACCTAACACAAACCAAAAAATACTCAATCAAGCAGTGAAGTGAGGAAATTTTTCCTATTTATCCCAATGTCGGTCCTAGGGGAAACACATCTACAAGTCTAAAGTACTGAAGGAACATTCCATGGGTCACATATACCAAGTTACAAGTTAGGTCACTCTATGCACTAGATTATCACACATTGCATGATACACACACAAGCCAACACATAGAAGATAACTACATAAGTATGAGGCCCTTTTTGGAGCATTGGTTATGTAGGAAACACTTATAGACATAGGGGTCTTTGGTGTAGCTCAACATGGTGCCCCTAATAATCCATTTTCCCCACAACCACTATGAAGATGAAGAACAAGGGTTTTGCTATTTGACAAATAATGACAGCCCATGATCCAGATCTGAGCACATAAAAGTCAAAGTGACACATAACTTAGAATCTTCTAGGTGGTCCGGATTCAATAGGTATTTTGTACATGACACCTACATCTGATCTAGATAGAAGTGTCGATGCAACCATCCCATGTCAACATAAATGTCCACAACTACATAAGACATTTTTATAGAATTTGGCAATTAAACCAGAATCTAGATCCACTCTACTTTCTGCATGTTTCATATCCAGATCCATATTAACATAAAAAAAATTACATAGATCTTATTTTCATTATCATTAAAATATCCTGCATAGCTGTACTTTCTATTTTTAACATATCTTAGCATAATACATTCAATATATGTTTTATTTGAGTTTTTTTTATTATTTAGCTTACTTTAGAGATAGTTGACCACCCTTGTGTCCTAGGTTATATCTACTTAGGTTTAACCATAAATTCTCTAATCTAAGTTTTAAGCTTACACAGTTCAAAGATATTGATTATAATACACCAGGTTCCCAGTGGGAAGATACCTATGAGGATCTATTGGATGAGATCATAGGATAGTTATTTATTTTCAAATATTCTAAAAATAAAAAATAATAATAATAATCAAAAACTTCAAAAATCCAAAAATATGTTCAACATTTACATGTTCTATTGGTTCCTTGGCATATATATTGTTGGTTTTATGCTGGTAGATGAGATATAAGTATTTTATATATACACGTGTTTCACACATCTTTTGAGTGTGATATAGGCATACACATATACATGATCTATGCACTTTTAAATTTTGGGTCTTCTCTCTAATCATGTCATATGGATGTTGGGGGCATATGATTCTTTGATCACAATACATCTAGGTTATATCATTATATGGTCATCTTACATTATCATGTTTGAGCTTATGTATTTACACATGCCTTTATCATGCTTATATCTTTTGCAGTTACTTAATATGTTATGTAATTAACATTTTTTGATACACATATGATCCATGTAGTAGTATCATATGTTTATGATGTTTGTTTATTCTCTCATTCTTGCACTTCCTTGAATGTCTTGATTTGCTTGTTTGAGAATTTGATTATGCTCCATTTTTTATGGTCCTCATTCCTTTGTTGGCCTCTTTGACATTTGAACATGTCATTATTTGTTGTATGTAGACATTTGAATATGTCAAATGTTATTACTTTTGTGGACATTTGACTAAGTCATGTCCTTTCGATTATTCTCCATTTAAACATGCCCCTTGTTTTTGGTCTCCTTTGACCATTGTCATTTGATTTACTTTTGATTGCTCTTATGTGTGTACTTGATTGCTTGTTGAGATTGTATTATTACTATCTATATGTTGCCACGATCTAAATCATGCATCTTAGGATTTGGCATGATCACATTTTGCATGCTTCAATGATATATCTACCTAGACATATTATTTTTATATGTTACTTGGTTCATACATAGATTATACAATTATCTAATATTTTTTAGGTAAGGTGACTACCAATTTATAGTTCCCCTCACCTCAAAAGAGAGGGGGGCGGGGGTAGGGGGGTGGTGCAGGGGGTATATTAGTGGGGGCATGCCATAGAGGCATGACTTCCACATTGCTTCAAAAATTTAGATTTTAGTGGGGGCATATTATGGAAACATGTTCTCCATAATTTTCATAGTTTCAAATTCAATGGATATGTTTTAGAAACATGTTCTCCAAACTTATTTAGTATTTGACATACCAGATTAAAGTGGGGGCATGGTTTGGAAACATTTCCTCCATATTGGAACTTATATTAATTTTTAGATTTTTACATATACAGTGGGGGCATGTTTCATAAACATATTCTCCACACTTACCCAACTTTCAAATTGGCTAAATTGCATAGTTATATGATTCATATATACATTTATGGTAGAATTCTATACATTGGTATTATTTTTATACATAGTTTCAACATGAAATATATATAAAGTGCATGTACCATGCAATGTGCACATAATATTACAAAATTAAATTAATTTTAGATTTCAAAACACTTCTATGGATTGTCATCACCCACCAAGTTAGACTTTTAAAGACTATATTGAGCGAATTTATTGCAGTAATTGGTTTGTTTTTAGTATGGTTAAGGTGATTAAATAACTAAATCATTCTAATTTTATAGGTTGGACTTGATTACATTATCCAACCTCCCTAGTTTTATAGTGTGATTTAACTTGGTTCACTCGCACTCACTAGGTTATAAGTATGATTGGGTTACACAGTTGACTTAATCTCAACTACCAGGTGACAACTCACCTTTTATTCAAAATTGGTGCATTTGTCCTCCAATCTCTCTATATCTTTAGATATATGCACTTTCTAGATTTCATATTTTATCCTAATATCAGTCTTTGTGATTCAAAATGATACATCTTTCCTAATTAAATTGATAAAAGGCAAGGCAATTCCATCAATATGTAGGTGTACTCCTAAACCTTGATCTCTTTCAATTTCAATCATTCCAATGTTTTTAATTTTATATTGTATGCATTGATTATATGCTATAACATACTCTTTGTTTTAGGTCAGTGATTAATAAAAAACTCAATTTGGACTCGAGCAATGGCAAGGTGTGTTATACATACCTAGGTACACATTTGTTTTCCTTTAAGCTAATAATTTCATAACTAGCTTAAAGGGAGGGGACAAATATAGACACTATTTCTGAATTATATAACACTTCAGTCTTGTACACTTGGCAAATACATAACATGGATGTACCTTCATTTTTTAGACCTTTTCTACTACCGAAACACTCACATCCACTATCTCTCTTTTTTCACTATTTATATCTTAGTCTGACCCACATTATTTTGATGACCCAAGCCTTTTATCTTTCCCAAAATTCTATAAACCTGTTTATCTTCCATCTCTGCAAGTTATAGACCTGCACCTATTTTCTAACTATACAAACACTTACATCCCAGTCAAATGCTTATGTTGACGTAAGTGGCCTATTCTTACACAAGTGTCTAATGCCCTAAATTCATCAAATTTATAAAAAAATGTATTCTTATGGCTGGCCTAAGTGATTTAATGCAATATATTATCGAGAGGGATTGATATAAATAAAAGATCAATTCTCATTCATTCTAGACCTAACACAGACTAAAAATCACTCAATCAAGCATGATAGTGAGCAAAGCTTCCCTATTTTCTCTTATTTTCATATCAGTCTTAGGCACAACACATCTAGAGGCCTGAAGTATTGAAAGAGAATTCCATGAGCCACATATATCAAGTTATAAGATAGGTCATTCTATGTACTTGATTATCATACATTGCATGATACACACACAAGCCAACACGTAGGGGAGAATTACAAAGTTTAAGGCCCTCTTTAAAGTATTGAATATGTAGGCAATGCTCATCAACAGAGGGGTCTTTGGAGTAGATTGACATTGTATGCCTATTAAACCATTTTTTTATAACTATTATGAAGATGAAGAACTAGGGTTTTGTTATTTGACAATGAGTGATAGCCCATGATCTAGATCTAAACAACAAGAGTGAAGGTGACATCAAACCTATAATATTTCAGGTGGTCACCTCCAGATCCAACATGTATTCTGTACAAGACATCTACATCTGATCCAAATTAAAGCATCAATACAACCATCCTAAGTCAACGTAAGTGTCTATAACTACAAAATGCATTTTTCTAGAATTTGATGTCCGATCTAAAATCTAGATCTAGTCTACTTTCTCTTGTACCAGATCTAGATCCATATTAACATTATAACTAGCTAAGTGTGTTGTTTTCAATATCATTACAATATCTAGCATAGCTGTACTTTCTATTTTTAACATAGATGTACTTGCACTTAATTGACATGCTTTAGAGATAGTTTACCACCCTTGTGCCCTAGGATATCTATGCCCTTTTAATCCTAGATTCTCGAATCTTGATTTTAGTGGTAAACAATATGTCAAGCTTGTCATTTACAAGTACTTAATACTCTAGTTTACTATCTACAAATTCCCCCTTTTATTGTAGTAATGAAATAATTAGAGTGACAATAAAATATGTACAACTGAATGTTTACAAAACACATTGTCTCTAGGTAAGTGCATGTTAATTCCTAATTTTCACTTCTACAATACAATAATAGTAAAATAGTCAACCAAAAAACTATCTAGGATTGTGACAAAACCACCATTTAATGCAAGTTATGGTTTCAAAACTACTCACCTCCATTAACTAGTGGTTACGAAACGGTTGTTACTTAATAACCAATTATTTCATTTACATTGGACATATAGATAAAGTAACTTCTCATAACTAAAAAATGCTCTGAAGACTATTTTCCTAGACAAAGATCTCGAATACACTTATAAGATGTCAATATCAAGTAGAGAAGATAAATTTTATAAAAAGAATAACAATTAATTGAAAATAAAAAATAAGCTGAAAAAATTTGTGTTGCAACTAACACTCCAAAATATACGATAAATAAAAAATAATTTATAAAAATAAGATGAAAAAAAAAAAAAAAAAAAAAACCCAAATAAATGTCCAAACAAATTTCTACTTAAAGGTTCACACTAGTAGTTTAAATCCAAAAATTCTTGGATGCCACTTTCTTGAGAAAGGTTCATCCTAATAAAAATCCCCTCAAGTTAAATAATTAACAAAGAAAGCACATTGATAAAGAGTGTCACAGAGCAATTTATACATTGAGAAGGATAAGATGTGCCACTTTCTAGAAGTAGGTATATTTTAATAAAAATCGCCATGGGGTTGATTCATTAACTCTGGCATTCCCACTCGCTATAATTGTTTGGTTTGTACACGTAACCCTAAATTTAGGCTAGTAATTGTCAATTTTTCGTAGCGTGGGCTGCGGGTTGTGGATGGACCCCGCGATAGTGTGAGCCGTGAGGCAAATATTAAAACACCGAAAGTGAGCGACAATACGTCATTATTAACGGTATGCGCGTAAAACGCGACGTTTGACGAGCCGCCTCACTTGACCCTTTGGGGTTTGACGAGCTGACTATGGTCAAACAACGTTACGCAAGCTCGCCCATCATTTATAAAATGGAGTTTGAGGTCAAGCATTTCACAGATTCAGAGGTGAACGATCATCTCAAGATAAAATCTAGATTCAGGGTTTTGGATTCCATTGTGACTATGGAGATTCTACTTCTCGTAATTTCATTCCTGCTTTTTTTTAGCAATCATTGTTCGGAAGCGGCAGCACCTGATGTGGGTACGTACAAAATTTCAAGCTTTTGTCTGCAGGAATCTTTTTCCTTTCCTCAGAGAGATGCTGAGATAAATTTTAATCATTTTAAAAAAAAATCAGGCCTAAAGAGAGTCTGTGACACTGATTTGGTATTGTTTGTGTTTGATTTTTGCAGAATACCCATATCCGTTTATGACTGCAGATGCTGGAAAGGCAGTTGTGAGAGCATATGATTACATTATCGTTGGAGGAGGTACAGCAGGGTGCCCACTGGCAGCCACCCTGTCGAAGAAGTATTCCGTTTTGTTATTGGAGAGAGGAGGGTCTCCTTATGGAAATCCCCTCGTTGAGGACGTCAAACTGTATGGACAGGTCGTCACTCAAGCCAATACCTACACTTCCGTAGCTCAGGGATTTGTCTCAGAGGATGGAGTGCAGTTGTACAGAGGCAGAGTGTTGGGAGGCGCAACAGCTATAAACGGTGCCTTCTACAGCAGGGCCAGCTTGGAACATATTCGAAGCATTGGATGGGATGAAAGGCTTGTAAACAAGTCGTACAAATGGGTGGAGAAACTGATACCTTCCAAACCCCGCAAGCTTTATCGTTGGGATTCTGCAGTAAAAGAAGCCCTTGTGGAAGCTGGAGAGCTTCCCTACAATGGATATACATTGGAACATTTGGAGGGCACCAAGATTAGTGCGACTATATATGACAACAATGGAAGGAGACATACAGCTGCAGATCTTCTCAAGTATGCCAATCCGCGAAATATTGTTGTTCTTCTCAATGCTACGGTCAGCAGAATCCTCTTCAGTTCCGCATCAGGTTTGTAATTTAACAATTGAAATAAACAACCCCAATCAAGGTCAATAGGATCTATGCATTGTGCACAGAGTAAATTAGTCTCGAATTTATGCGTGAAATATTTTCGGAAATGCATAGTTGTTTGGTAAAAATCAAGAGAATAAAAAATTTAGAAAGAACAGACTGCAAGAATGAAAAAATATATTTTTTTGACGTTAGCTTTTAACCCTGTTTCAGGAAAGCCAAAGGCTCGTGGGGTAGAATTCATTAGCGCCGTCAGTGGCCTGTCTTATGAAGTATCTCTAAACTTTTTGTCTGAAAGCAGCGAGGTAATTTTGTCAGCAGGAACCTTGGGCAGTCCTCAGCTTCTGCTCCTAAGTGGAATCGGTCCATCAGAACATCTCAAACAATTCAATATATCCGTACTGTTAGACCTACCTTCAGTAGGCAAAGGTGTTCAAGATTGTCCCGCTGCAAACATGTTGGTGGAATCTCCCATACCACTTACAAACTCACATGTGCAGGTAGTAGGCATTGTTAACAACTCCCAAATCTACATCGAGGGCACCAGCTTTGCTCAGCAAGTTCCGATTAATGGCACATCAGGACCAACTAGAGCCCAATATCTGGGAACAATTGCTGAGAAAGTGGCATTTCCTGTTTCCAGAGGATATCTTGAACTGCGTACCAAAGATCCTCGAGACAACCCTTCAGTTCGATATAACTATTTGTCTGATCCTCGTGATCTGCAAATATGCGTGCAAGCCGTGAAGGTACTTTCCAACCTTAGCAAGACTTCTTCTATTCAGCGTTTTACATTTGAAAACAAGACAAGTGGTACGAGGGAGTTTAGATTTGTTGGAGTGCCTCTGCCCCAAAACATTTCGGACAATCAAGCCGTAGCAACGTTTTGTCGTGATGCACTTGGGACATTTTATCATTTTCATGGAGGATGTCTCATTGGTTCTGTAATTGACTCAAATTATAAAGTGAAAGGGGTGCATAGTTTAAGGATTGTAGATGGTTCGACTTTTACAGACAGTCCTGGAACAAATCCATCAGCAACTACTTTAATGCTCGGCAGGTATTTGTGTTGTCTTTTCTTTTTTAAATTTTTATTTATATAAATTCATTTAAATTAGTTATTGACAATCATGTTATATAAATTTGAATTTTTTCAGGTATATGGGAGTAAAAATTTTACAAGAAACTTCAAAATCAGAATCTGGGTTAAAGATTTTACAAGAAACTTCAGAGTCAGAATCTGTCTCTTTCATGTAACTAGGATTATTATATTATAATCTACTAAGTCAACAAATAAAGGCTTACAATAAAAGCGGAGTATTGTAAATCTCCATATTTAGATACAGAGACATATGTAGAGTTGCTTCCTTTCAATAATGAAAAGCCTATGGAATTGGCACACTGTTACGAAATAATGACAAATAATAGTCTTGTTTCACTATGACAACACAATTTTAAGAGACATCAAAACTTTTGTTATGCATAGAGCGCATGGACCCCTCACTTACGACTCATTGTTATCATGTTTAATACCCATTTTCAAAGTCAAATATCAAAACTTATTTGAGAGAATGTGATATTTCAAGATGGTAAAGTATTTAATCTTTTTATTATTATAAGATTAAATGAATATTTACAATAAAATATTTATTAAAAAAAGTGAAGTAATCTTTTCTAATTATATATTATTTATTTTTATCCAAAAAATAATATATTTTAAAATGAATTTAAAATGAAAGTTTTTAAATATAATTAAAAAAAGTTTTTTATAATAATTTTTCTTAAAAAGAATTTAAGAACTCTCTTAATGTTTAAGAGAAGAAAAAGTGATATAGGTGAAGAGGACAAAAGCCCCTTTAATCATTCCTTTTACTTAGCTATTATAGAGGAAAAATGTGAGAATGAATCCAAAAAAATTGAGAGCAACTATTAATACAAAAGACAAAAATATATAATCAATTTCTAAGAAGATAAGGGAAATAAAGATGTGGTCATAATGAATCTAAAAAAATTGAGAGCAATTATTAATACAAAAGACAAAAATATATAATCAATTTCTAAGAAGATAAGGAAAATAAAGATGTGGTCAGAATATCAAATTTGAAGGATATTTATTAAAGCTTTTAAAAATTATTTTTTTCAATTTGAAAATTTAAATTTAAGGGTTAGGTTTATATCTCACATCATTGTTATTTTTAGATTTTGAATTTTGAGATTTATGGGAGATCATTTTATGGCACAGAGAGAAAATGGATAGAAGATAGAAGATAGAAGATAAAGACGTGAACACAGAGGTCGGTGCATACATGGGATAGGGTTTGCATTTTAATTTCAGGGTGTTTAGGTTGGTTAGATTTAAAAAATTAATAGTGGGATGAATCCATCAAATAGAAGTTTCCTAGAGTGCATCAAAATGAAGGGAATAATGGGTTATTGTTGGAAATTGGATTTTAAAAAGTAGGTTATTTTTAGAACAATTTAATAAGGTTTCCCACATATATAATGTTGTCAACATGGCCGATGGTGTTTTACAGCCTAAAATTTAAATCACAGTTGATGACATCTAATTAAATGGTCAATGTAGAATACTCTTATAAAAATAAAATTAAGCAAAAAATGTCTGATGTAATGTAATCTCACCGAATAAATGATGATGTACTATCAAAATTAGTGATGAAGTGTTTACATATTACCAAGGCAAGGCCATATAGAATGGCAAGCCAAATAGTATTAGAAAATAAACACCCAATAACCAAAAAAAAAAAGAGAACCCAAGAAAGGTCAGAAGACTAACCAATAGAAAACAAAAAATAATTTAGAGGACAATTATCAAAAAATTGTAGTTTCATCATGTTTAATCAGACACATCTTTGCTAGCTAGGAAGGAGCAACAACCCCCTGTGAGCCACCAATTTAACCAAAAGTTTTATTATATCCACCCGACAATTATTATGTTGAACTGCCTTTCAATAAATAATTTCCAAAATTAGACTTTTGAACTATGCTAAAAAAATTACAATCAGAAATTAACCTTTAATTGAATTATTGTCACATAATTTTTCAACTAATACCCCAAAATATACAACAACAAAAAAAAAGCACATTGATAGAGTGTCAGAGAGTAATTTATACATTGATAAGGATAAGATGTGCCACTTTCTAGAAGTAGGTATATTTTAATAAAAATCGCCATGGGGTTGATTCATTACTCTTGCATTCCCACTTGCTCTCATTGTTTGGTTTATACACGTAACCCTAAACTAAGGCTAATGTTGTGGATCGACGCCCATATGCAAAATTTATATATTAAAACACCGAACGTGAGAGACGAATATTAAAACACCGAACGTGAGCGACGAATACGTCATTATTAACAGTATGCGCGAAAAACGAGACGTTTGACGAGCCGCCTCACTCGACCCTTTGGAGTTTTACGAGCCGAAATACTCGTTCTCTACGACTATTTTAGAGGAATTGGTGGACACAATTAATAAATGAGTCTCTTATCCCTAGAATTTATGAATACGAAAGTCAATAGCCCCAATATGCTTCTCAAAATTTCCATTGGAAGAAACATGTGCTATAATGCTTACCATACATGAGTCATGGTTTGAGCATGTTTAATAGAGGTTTATCCATTTTCTTAGTGGCATATTATTTTCTTTCCCCCCCTTTGTAGGTTCTTCTTCCAACATTAGGTTGGAGCTTCCCTGGCCCTTCCTACAATACCAATATATTTTTGTTGCAACCCTTCCATGATATTTATGAAGAATTCCATATTATTGGATCATATAAATTAAAAGTGTTTAATCTTTATTTCTATATGGTGTATTGGATATTTCATTTTAATATTCCTTTTTTATATTATAATATATTACTCTTCGAGTTTTTTAAGTCTTTTTTTCAATTACTTGGTTATGGATGTTTTATGCAATTACAAATCGTTGAAATTCGTAAAATAATTTTACATATATTTTTACTATTTATAACTTCATAAAGATTACTTCCCATTTAAAATTAAATGAAAATCAACTTTTATACATACTATAATTATTTGAACTTTTTTTTAATTTGAAGAAATTACTTGAACTTCTCAAATTGTTGTGGGTTTTTATAGTGTATGAGAGTGTGAAATAGAAAGAATACAGTGCTTGCAAACCATATATAGCTTGAAAGAAATATAAAAAACATAAAACATAAAACATTTTTATTAAGAAAGTCAAACGTAAGGAAAACCAACTAGAAGTGACAATTGCACATTTTTCTCTTCTATTGTTCAATGAACTCTAAAAAAAAAAAAAAACTAAAACTGTTTAGAGCATACATATCCTTATCTATTATATCTTGGCTTCTTAATAATACGATTAAAGAATTAAAAGAAATATATTGAATATTTAAATTCATATAACTCACTGGTGATTATTATCTCTCAAATACAATGACCCTTTAACACTCCCATAGATCTTAGATTTGTAATATTTGTTCACCAATGTCACATCTCCTCTTTGACAACCCTTATTAAAAATTAATTGAGATGTGCCTTTAATAACAAAACATGTGAAATGTTATAAAATTAGAAAACCATTCGATTCCTACCATTACCCTTAATGTTTAATTGGTGTAGAAAAAAAAACATCATAATGCAAAATAGTGGTTACGTAACCACCCTAATAGTTACGATATTGCTCATAAGGGTTACAAAACTACCCTAGAATGTTAGAAACTTCCTTTCAAGGTGGCTAAATTTCCCATTAATGTAGGTTGACATTTTCTTCCCTATAAAATTTACTTCAATTTCTAGAGGCCATATATTTTCCATAATATTTTGAAATCACATAACATGTTTTTCAAAAATCTATAAATTTTATAAAGGAATGAAGATATGTAATCGTACTTGAATTTTAATGAATATTACTATTTATTTCACCTTCATAAAGTAGAGAGTGTGTTATTAGGAGTAATGATGCACACCATTATGACTCATCGACCTTCCTTTACTGTATTGATCCTAGTTTATCTTCAAGTTATGATGGTGTAATGAATGATTTACATGGATTCTTATGGATCAAGTCATACCCCACTAAAGTGGATGGTGACCCTCAACCCTGCAAGAGCTAGGCCCTCAAGGCACTTACACACTTTGTGTCTATCAAATGGAGTATGGAATTCAGTCTTCTGAGGTGTGAAGCATGTTTTTTGGTGTATCTCATGAAAGATATGATGTTGATGGCTACAATGAGGTGTTTGAATCCTAAAGTTGCATAGAGATGAATAATTAACTAAGGCACTTATGCAAACAACACATTTTTTTTTCCAGATGTGCATGGATCAAGTAATCCTAATATGGTAAAGCCTTTAATCCAAATGAAATATTTAATACATAAATAATCATAAATACTTTGCAATCTTGGGATCCAAATTAGGATCTCGTATATGGTTAAAGCAAAAGATTCAAGTTTGAGGTGAATATTTTCTTCCCCGTTAGTTATTTCACTTATAAATAAGCAAGGATAAGTGCCCAAGAATTATTTACAACATTTTAGTAGTATAATTACTAAAAGGCATATAAAAACTCCAATGTGAGTCTTTCCATCATGCCATTCATGGTTGAAGTCCCAACGATGGAAAAATATAAGGAATAATTTTTTTTTACAACTATTTAATTATAGGAGAACATTTTTATATGAACAATAGTAAATATGTATGTATGGTATGAATATTCAATGGCAAAACATGAAATTTACTATAATAAATGTATATTTAGTGAATTTAACAATTTTATATACATTTTATGTAAAAAGTTTGTAAATTTGATTTCAAAACATTGATAATTGATGATGCTAAAATTTCATTTAAAAAAAAAGTAACCAATTTAAAAATAATAACTTTTATAAATACTATGGATCAAAATTATGCATCATAATCCATGCATAAGATATTGAAAGTATAAATTAAAAAATATATATATATTAAAAAATTATAAATTTTGTATGCTAGATGGATCAAGAAATCTAATATCTTTAAAAAAAAAAATAAAATAAAAATCATACACAATAAAAATACCGTTCCTAAAAAACATAAAATCTCAACAAATAATAGAATGATAATAATAAAGAAAAACAACCAAAAATCATGATCAATAAAAAAAGACTCAATCTAAACCTATATCAAACCTCCATAATTTTTTAATAAACTTAAAATATTTGAATCATTCAATTCAAAAAAATTATTTCTTCTCAATATATTAATAATTTTGTGCGAGTAGTTGAATCATTCAATTCAAAATTTATATTTCCTTGCAATTAGGTGAAGGAGTAGGTCGCTTATCAGAAGCTTCATATTGTTTCATTTTTTTAATTGACTCCCACCACGGTCAAACAACGTTACGCAAGCTTATGAAAAAAGTCCGTCTACAACAACGTTACGCAAGCTCGCCCATCGTGTATAAAATGAAGTTTGAGGTCAAGCATTTCACAGATTCAGAGGTGAACGATCATCTCAAAATAAAATCTAGATTCAGGTTATTGGATTCCATTGTGACCATGGAGATTCTAATTATCGTAATTTCATTCCTGCTTTTTTTTACCAATCATTGTTCGGAAGCGGCAGCACCGGATGTGGGTACGTACAAAATTTCAAGCTTTTGTCTGCAGGAAATTTTTTCTTTCCTCAGAGAGATGCTGAGATAAATTTTAATCATTTTTAAAAAATAATCAGGCCTAAAGAGAGTCTGTGACACTGATTTGGCATTGTTTGTGTTTGATTTTTGCAGAATACCCATATCCGTTTATGACTGCTGATGCTGGAAAGGCAGTTGTGAGAGCATATGATTACATTATCGTTGGAGGAGGTACAGCAGGGTGCCCGCTGGCAGCCACCCTGTCTCAGAAGTATTCCGTTTTGTTATTGGAGAGAGGAGGGTCTCCTTATGGAAATCCCCTCGTTGAGGACGTCAAACTGTATGGACAGGCCGTTACTCAAGCCAATAACTACACTTCCATAGCTCAGGGATTTGTCTCAGAGGATGGAGTGCAGTTGTACAGAGGCAGAGTGTTGGGAGGCGCAACAGCTATAAACGGTGCCTTCTACAGCAGGGCCAGCTTGGAACAAATTCGAAGCATTGGATGGGATGAAAGGCTTGTAAACCAGTCGTACAAATGGGTGGAGAAACTGATGCCTTTCAAACCCCGCAAGCTTTATCGTTGGGATTCTGCATTAAAAGATGCCCTTGTGGAAGCTGGAGAGCTTCCCTACAATGGATATACATTGGATCATTTGGAGGGCACCAAGTATAGTGGGACCATATATGACAACAATGGAAAGAGACATACAGCCGCAGATCTTCTCAAGTATGCAAATCCGCTAAACATTGTTGTTCTTCTCAATGCTACGGTCAGCAGAATCCTCTTCAGTTCCGCATCAGGTTTGTAATTTAACAATTGAAATAAACAACCCCAATCAAGGTCAATAGGATCTATTCACTGTGCACAGAGTAAATTAGTCTCGAATTTATGCGTGAAATAATTTCGGAAAAGCATAGTTGTTTGGTAAAAAACAAGAGAATCAAAAATTTAGAAAGAACAGACTGCAAGAATGATTTTTTCTTTTTTTTTTTTTGACGTTGGCTTTTAACCCTATTTCAGGCCAGCCAAAGGCTCGTGGGGTAGAATTCGTTAGCGCCGTCAGTGGCCTGACTTATGAAGTATCACTAAACTTTTTGTCTGAAAGCAGCGAGGTGATTTTGTCAGCAGGATCCTTGGGGAGTCCTCAGCTTCTGCTCCTAAGTGGAATCGGCCCATCTGAACATCTCAAACAATTCAATATATCCGTACTGTTAGACCTACCTTCAGTAGGCAAAGGTGTTCAGGATTCTCCTGAAGCAAACATGTTGTTAGAATCTCCCATACCACTTACAAACTCACATGTACAGGTAGTAGGCATTGTTAACAACTCCCAAATCTACATCGAGGGCACCAGCTTTGTTCAGCAAGTTCCCATTAATGGCACATCAGGACCAACTAGAACCCAATATTTGGGAACAATTGCTGAGAAAGTGGCATTTCCTTTTTCCAGAGGACATCTTGAACTGCGTACCAAAGATCCTCGAGACAACCCTTCAGTTAGATATAACTACTTGTCTGATCCTCGTGATTTGCAAACATGCGTGCAAGCTGTGAAGGTAATTTCCAACCTTAGTGAGACTTCTTCTATTCAGCGTTTTACATTCAAAAACAAGACAAGTGGTATGAGGGAGTTCAGATTTGTTGGAGTGCCTTTTCCCCAAAACATTTCGGACAACCAAGCGGTAGCAAACTTCTGTCGTGATGCACTTGGGACATTTTATCATTTTCATGGAGGATGTCTCATTGGTTCTGTAATTGACTCAAATTATAAAGTGAAAGGAGTTCATAGTTTAAGGATTGTAGATGGTTCGACTTTTACAGATAGTCCTGGAACAAATCCATCAGCAACTACTCTAATGCTTGGCAGGTATTTGTGCTATCTTTTCTTTTTTCAATTTTTGTTTATATAAATTCATTTAAATTAGTTATTGACAATCATATTCTATAAATTTGGATGTTTTCAGGTATATGGGAGTAAAGATTTTACAAGAAACTTCAGAATCAGAATCTGGGTTGAAGATTTTACAAGAAACTGCAGAGTCAGAATCTGTCTCTTTCATGTAACTAGGATTATTATATTATAATATACTAAGTCAAAAAATAAAGGCTTAAAATAAAAGTAGACTATTGTAAATCTCCATTTTTGGATACAGAGATATATGTAGAGTTGCTTCCTTTCAATAATGAAAAGCCTATGGAATTGGCAAACTGTTATGGACTAATGACAAATAAAAGTCTTGTTTCACCATGACAACACAATTTTAAGAGACGTAAGACCTTTTGTTATGCATAGAGCGTATGGACCCCTCGCTTACTGTTTCACATGGTTACGACTCATTGTTATCATGTTTAATACCCATCTTCGAAGTCAAAGATCATAACTGATTTGAGAGAGTGTGATTTCAAGACAGTAAAGTATTTAATCTTTTTATTATTATAAAATTAAACGAATATTTACAATAAAATATTTATTAAAAAGTGAAGTGTTCTTTTTTAATAATATATTATTTATTTTTAATCCAAAATATAATATATTTTAAAATGAATTTAAGATGACAGTTTTTTAATATAATGAAATAAAGTTTTTCATAATAATTTTCTTAAAAAGAATTTAAGAACTCTCTTAATGTTTAGGAGAAGAAAAAGTTATATAGGTGAAAAGGAAAGAAGCTCCTTTAATCCTTCCTTTGTATTAATCCTTCCTTTTTATTAGATATTATAGAGGAAAAATATGAGAATGAATTAAAAAAAATTGAGAGCAACTATTAATACAAAAGTAAAAAATACATAATCAATCTCTAAGAAGATAAGGAAAATAAAGATGTGGTCATAATATTGAATTTGAAGGATATGTTTTAAAGATTTTGAAAATTATTTTTTTCAATTTGAAAACTTAAGTGTAAGGGTTAGGTTTATTTCTCACATAATTTTTATTTTTAGATTTTGAATTTTGAGATTTATGGGAGATCATTTTATGGCACAGAGAGAGAAGATGGATATGAGATAAAGATGTGAACACAGAGGTCAGTGCATACGTTGGATAGGGTTTACATTATAATTTTAGGGTGTTTAGGTTGGTTAGATTAAAAAATTAATAGTGGGATGAATCCATCAAATAGAAGTTTCCCACAATGCATCAAATCGAAGAGATAAATGAAAGGAATAATGAGTTATTGTTGGAAATTGGATTAAAAAAAGGTAGTTATTTCTAGGACAATATAATAATGTTTTCCACCTATATAATGTCATCAACATGGCTGATGGTGTTTTACAACATAAAATTTAAACCACAACCAATGATGTCTAATTAGATGGTCAATGTAGAATACTCTTAGAAAAATGAAATTAGGCAAGAAATGGCCAATGTAGTGTAAACTTCATAAAATGGATGATGATGTACTATCAAAATCACTGATGATGTAGGATAAGTTAAATAATTTCCAATGACATAATGTCAAAATGGTTGATGAAATACAAAATGAAGACATGGCCAATGACATAATCTTAGATTGGTTGATATAGTTATTATCAACATTTTATTGTAATTTAATTATTATTTACATTTTTATGATGGGAGATTGATTGTACTTTTTGTTTGATATTTGAAGGTGCAAAGATGAATATGATTATATGAAATTGGATATGCATCCTGGCTACTAAATTTATTGGCTAGATTATCAAATAAAGAGAGAGCTAAATCTAGGGTGTGTTGGCATTATGGAGTTAGATCATATGACATTATATGTTAAGTTGTTCATTATGTTCTTAGATTTATGGAAAATGAGCATTAATACCTTCATATTGATGGTAGAGGGTGATGCTTTGGAGGTGGTAATTACCTTAAAGGGTGTTCATGCTATATTAGGGTTGAAAATAGATGGGACCCTTATGATATACAATATTCCATTAAGGAAAATCTTAATTAACTTGCCCAAAACAAAGTTATATAGGGTGGTGAAAATCACTAGAATGTGATTCTTAAGGGTGTAGAATCCTATCAAAATGAAAACATTGCTTATGTAAAAAATTTAAAATACCATATTTATTCGTAGCTTAAAATTCAGAACTTAAAACATATTTATAATTTAGTGAAAACATTTGGTGAATTTATTGCTAAGACATGCAAAAGAAGGACAAATCTCCACTTGAATAGAATGTTATGTAAGGAAGAAAAATCCTAGTAAAGAAGAATCCTCACATGCATAGAAAAACATTGAAGGAATAGAAAATAATGGAAAGTTTAGATACATATGATAGGCATGGAAAAAAATTATAGGCTTGAAAAATAATTGTAGGCTTGGAAAAGTATTGTAGATTTGAAAAGGCCTCATAAGCCTATACAATAATTACAAGCATATACAAACATCACAAGCCTATAAATTCATCACAATCCAAGAAAGGCATCACAATATTGAAAAGGCATGACTATTTTGGAAAAGGATTGTCATCATGTAAAATCATCATGAGACTAAAAACAAATAATAGTGTAGGAAAAGAATCATGACTCTGTATAAGCATCACAAGCTTGGAAAATAATGGTCATCGTGGAAAATAATTTTTTCCTTAGAAATAAATCATGGGCTTGTAAAATCATCTCATGCATGTAAAAGAATCTCAAGCCTAAAAAACAAACACATACATAAAAAACCATCATAGATAGGAAAGTATCAGATGCGTGGAGAACCATTATAAGCCTACAAACATATTGCATGCTTTGAGAAACATTGCATGCCTTGAAAATCATTTTTTCATATACTAAAAGTTCATAAATGTCAAAAAGTGTAGGAACGAATATGTTATATGGGAAAAAATCCTAAAGTTTAGTTATAAAATTATATATTGACAATTTTTTTTTGTTAATTTCAATAATGTAATTTTTAAAAATTAGATTAATATATTTAATTATGGGTTATAATTTTCAACATTAGAAGTGTTTTGAATTTGATCAACACTTTCATGATTCAAGTCCATAAATGGTTGATTTATTTGTATGTTGAATCATTTATTTATTCTATCACTTCATAATTTTTAACCAATTTTGAAGTCACTATTAAGATCTAGTCTAGCCAGGATCAAATAAGAACTGGGGCATAACTCATGTAGGAGAGAGGCAATAAGAGGTTAACTAAAATGGGAAAAAATACATTACATATTGCTCTTTAAATTTTCAACATGTATGTGTGTAAAATACAAAGGAGGTGAAGATAATAAATAGAAAAGTTGCAACATTTCTTCTCTTGTCCTATTAGCCACTAATAATGATGGTGGCACACTTGAGGCAGATAAGAATTAAATGCAAACTTAAAAATGTGTACATATTAACTAGCCTTCATGAAAAATCTAACTACCTAAGTTAGCTTACCTAAAGGTGCACAATTAATATTTGCACCAATAACCCCTTTATATGTAATTCAGATAGGTCTATAAAAAACAAGAGTCTTAGATTCCTAAAAAAAGGTCTAAACAACAAGGCTTGGTGACATACCTATGCAAAAATATCAAAAAAATATAGTATGATTCTGAGTGTCCAGATGAACACCAATCCACCTTACACGAATACATGGGTGTTGAGCCACTGTAACTACCAATTCAAACTAGAAATTAGTGCTTTGTTAAAGGCTAATTGATAAAAAAAACCATAATCTCAAGAAATTGGGTAGTAAAAAATTGAGGAAGCATCACACATCCATCTCCCTTTAATGTTGAAATGTGTGTAAGATGGTAACAACAATGGATGCCTCTCACAAGATGAGGGAAAAGTTTTGTATAAGTTGGTACTCTAGAAAATTGGTGATCTTCACAAGACTACAAGGTGGGTTGATCCACCCTCAGATAAATATGTAGATTGGAAGAGAATATCTGGTGAAAAAATCATGATATCTACTATAATGTCCCCTTCTCAAGCTTAGATTGTTTGGACACCCTTAGCCAACTTTTATAGTTTCCCATGGCTAAAGCGAGGAGAAGAAAGGGAAACATGGTTCTTTCACTCAAGTTTCCAAAAAATTAACTATGTCAACAACTTATTCTAATTTGATTTGAATAAATAAGGCAAACTTTATAATTTGATGAAAGTCAACTCTTAATTGGAAATTATAATGAATTGATTTTTTAAATTTTAATTTTCCTCTCTTTGTGGAGACCCCCTTTTTTGGATTGATGTTGAACCCTTCTAGTGGGTTAAAGTATAATACTATGTCAGATTGGTATTCTGAAGTTGAGGATGAAAACCTTCAACCTTCAGTGGGGTGACCGCATTTCAGGGGTCATATTGGGTAGAATTGAGTAGTTTGTGGCATTTAACTACCATTCCAGGTGGAATGCAATAGTGGGATAATAACTTAAAGGGTGGTGTAGCAAGTTTTGCAGAATTGAACTTTTTTTGGAGACCTAACAAGGGCAATGACCTAATTTAGTTACCTCTCTTAGGGTAGTGAACCCCTTATAGGGTTTTAAAGTGTAGTTTTGAGTTAATTTGGATGCCTATTTTGATGTCCAATTGATGCAAAAAAAATAGGCCAACCTTCTAGAGGCCATAAATTTTGAACTGTATCTCTAATTGAGCTCTTTCATATGTCAAAATGATCATCTCAAAAATTTTGATGCCATCCTAAGGAAATCCATCCAATTAGAGTTGATTTTAATAATTTTTGGATTCCATATGTGATCATTTGAGGGTTCAAAATTAATGTTTAATGAAATTTTTGAGAATTTTCTATTTTTAGAAATTGTGTATTTTTAGGACTGTATGTCAACTTTATTTGAATTTCATCCCACAGGATAATTTTAGTGTTTAGGGTATTTTGGGTGATTTTTAGAGCCTTGTGTGTTTGTATGCAAAACTTACTATACATAACAACTGCTAAAAATAGACATTTTTTTAGATTTTAGTTTTTTTTTAATAATTTTTGCATGTCAATTCTAAATTCTGATTTAAGGCTTATTTAAGCATGGTTTGGGGTTTTAATTATTTCAAGTCACTCAATATGAATCAATTCTGAGTTATTGTTTTAGATCTTGGCATATTGGTAATTTATTGTCTTGATAGTTTTTAGTTTCATTATTAATCACACTTACATGCAACTAATATTTTTGTTTTAATTTCCTACCATACATTTGCTCTAAAATAATAAATTTAAAGGTATTTACATGGCTATATTTTATCTGATTTTTGGTGAGTGTTTTTGGTAATAAAATATTGAAATTATGGCCTAAAAATTGTTATTTTCCAAACTATACATTTTTATGTGGTTATGGTTTGAAATAAAAATTAGAAACTATAATTTGTTGTTAGGGTTTGCTATAAATTTTTAGAATTTTACAATTTTCCCTAAAGGGGACGTTTCAATGATATTAAAGCCAAATTCTGGGCTAGCTATGGGGAAGTGAGTTGTCTACATGCCTAACAATGACAAAGATGTTAGATACTATGAAATGGAAAATAAAATGGCTCTAGAACTTTAGGTAGGAGAGAAGGAACAACCAAGGAAATAATTTTAACAACCAAGATAAGAATTGGAGTAGCCAAGGCATAAAGACATGGATGACCTAGATCATGCTAGGTTTGATAAGTTCACTCAAAATCAAGAGGGCTTGATAGATATGATGGTTGAATTCATCCAAACCATGAAGAAAATGAATGAGAATCGACCTCACAATGGTGAGTAAATGACTTCCTATACATATAATAAACCTCCTCCTCCACCAAGGGTGATGGTTGTATATACATAAAGGCATTTTAAGAAAATCTTCCATTGAAAAGAGAAAGTCAATCCAAAAATGGAGGAGTGACCTTCTATAATAGATGATGTGGCTTCAAGATATGAGGAATATAGGACTCTTCCATCTAAAATCAAAGGGGAAATGAGCCTTACATATTTTATGACATTGAAGAAAGGCAAGGGTAGTTATAAAGCTAGTCATAGACCAAGGAACAATCTAGGAGATCTATAACATGTTTTAGGGAAGGTCACACTTTCCACTTTTGATGGACCCACAAAAAATTTAGCTAGGGTATGGATAAAAAAGGTAGAGACCTACCTCACACTTTTAAATATGATGGAGGATGATGCCATCAAATTCACCACACTACATATGGAGGGAACTACTCATGCGTGTTGGTACCAAAGTTTGATAACACATGGGCACAAACTCATAAATTATTATGAGGAGTTAAATAGAAGATTTATTAAAAGGTTTGATAGGGATGATATAGAACTTCATTTTAGAGAATTAGTTCAACTAAAACAAAAGACTTTAGTGGAAGAGTATGTGATTTATTTTCATAATATTTCAATGAAAGTACCAGATGTCTTGAAAAGAAGGCTTGTAGTTTTATTCATAGAAGGATTCACTGACCCACTTAGGGGTTTAGTCAAGGATTTCAACCATTTTACTCTATAATAATCCATTCAAAAGGATATTAACCTTGAATCTATAGATCCCAAGGAAAATCTTATGCATTTTGGACATCAAAGAACAAATATATTTGGTCAGCCTAGGACAACTTTTTTAGAACAACCAAAATCAGTCCCATTTGGGTAGAAAAAGAATCCTTATTAATAGGGTTTTGGGTAGAAAAAATATCTTGAAAATATTAACAAATAGGTGGAGTTAAGGCATTTATTAAGAAGAAAAAAATTATGTTTTACATGCAAGGACCCTTAGACACCAAGACATCATTACCAAGGAAAAGGTCAAGTTCACTACATTGAATTAAGTTTAGATGGAGAGGATGACAAAGAAGAAGAGGATGGGACAAACCCTAATGAGGAGGAACAAGTTGAAAAGGAAGAAGGTGAGAAAATGGATGGCACCTTTGCTACCTTATCTAGAGCTCCTAGATATCACCACTTTAGAATGAGAGGGGTTTTAAAAGGTAAGAATGTCACAACGCTCATTGGTAGTGGGGCCACCAAAAAGTTTACTGATGAGGGTTTGGAATATATACGTGGGTTGTAAACTACTAATTTTGATGGATTTAATGTGACCATGGTAGATGACTTCACCATCCCTTGAAAAAAGAATATTTCAAGGTTGAATGCCACATTGGGTAATCATAAAATTGAAGATGATTTTTATGTAATGAGAATTGGAGAGAATAACTTAGTATTTAGAGTACAATGGTTGCATTCTCTTAAGGAATTCACCCAAAATTATCAAAAAATGTAACTAAAATTTAGATCAGCTAGTAAAGAAATAGTGTTATGTGGGTTGTCAAATAGAGCACCCATGGTTGTGACTTCGAAGAGGATGGAAAGGTATTTTCATAGAGGGCAGATTGTTTGGGTAGCTAAGTGCTTTGTAAATAGAAAAATATATAATTTGGAACAATAACATCATCAAAAGGATATTAAACCCATCCTTGATAGATATGACAAGGTATTTGGTAGTAATCCTCATGGACTATCCCCAAATAGGGGTTTTGAGCTCATCATTGAGTTTGAACTCAGAACTAAAGTGATAATCACTACACCTTACCTCCATCCTATGGTATACAAATAATTTTTTAAAAAATCCATCCAAAAGCTTTCGAAGATGGGTCATATAAGGCCTAGTTCTATCCCTTTTACTTGTTTGGTTGTTTTTGTGAAGAAGAAGGATGAGACAATGAGGATGTGCATAGATTATCTCCTATTGAGAAAGAATACCATAAAAAATAGGTATTTGATACCGAGAATTGATGATTTGATTGATGGGATTCATGTGCAAATCTACTTCTTGAAGATTGATTTGAATATTGGATACCACCAAATCTAGATAAGAGAAGAGGATGTTTAGAAAATTGCTTTTAGATGTAATTATGCACACTATGAATTTTTGGTCATGCCCTTTGGATTAACCAATGCTCCTGTCAATTTTAAATTATGCATGGATAATTTTTTTAGGATACACTTGAGGAAATTTGTGTTGGTTTTATTTTATGACATTCTTTTTTATAGAAAAACATTGAAGGAGCATCTACAACACTTGGACATAGTGTTGGGAGTGTTGGAGCAACAAACACCCTTCACCAAAAGTTATAAATGTGAGTTAGAGTTTTTGAAATTTTATACTTGGTTAATGCAATCAAATCTTAAAGGTTCCATTATGACCAATTAAAGATAAAATACATCATAGATTGGCTACCCCTCACTACTATGACACATTTAAGAAGATTCATTGGTTTATGTAGCTACTATAGGCAGTTTGTGAAGGGCTTTTCTCAACTTTCTACCCGTTAATAGACTTGATAAAAAAAGTATTTTTAAATTGGTCAAAAACTACCATGTAAGCCTTTTAAAATCTCAAATAAGCAATGAGTACTTGCAAAATACTCATTGTTCTGGATTTCATCATTCTATTTATTTTGGAATGTGATTCTTTGAGGGAAGGTGTAGGGGATGTCCTAATGCAAAAATGACACCCTATCACTTTTGGAAGTATAAAATTCAAAGAATTGGAGCATAGGTTCTCCATATATGACAAATAAATGTTGGCCATTATGTATGATTTAGCCAAGTTATAGTAGTATTTGATTTGTGGCCACTTTTTGGTGAAGATGAACCACAACAGTTTGAAATATTTTCTTAGCCAAACTAATTTGAGTGATAGGAGAAATAAAAGGGTAAGTAAACTACAATATCATTACTTTTATATTGAATATTTGAAAGGGAAAAATATTGTAGTTGTTGATATAATATCTAGGAAGCCTATTTTTTGTGTAATGACTGAAATAACAATAAATTAAAGGTTATAATCAAAATTGAGGATGCCAAGGATGGATTTACTATAGTTATCCTAGAAGCTAAGGTTGATGATGAAAGGTATAATGAGTTGGATGGACTGATTATATACAAGAACAAGGTCTTTTTAACCTCTAATTCTAAGATGAAACATCAAATATTGAAGGTTGTATATGATACCCCAATGGTTGGTCATCTAGGGTACCTCAAATTGTAAAAGTGAGGGGGAGGATATTTTGGAAGGAACTTAAATGAGATGTTATTCAAAACATCCATGAGTGCATTATTTTCCCACAAAATAAGGGAGAGCACTCTTTTCTAGCTGGTCCATTGCAACCCCTACCTATTTGCACTCAAAAATGGGAAAGCATATCCATGGACTTCATCACAGGGCTTCCCATGGTACAAGGTAAGAATTATATGTTTGTGGTGGTGGATAGACTCACTAAATATGAACATTTTTTTCCAATTCCAACCAAGTATATTGCACCCATAATGGCTGATATATTTTTTAGAGAAGTGTTAAACTTCATGGGCTACCTAGGAACATTGTAAGAGACTAGGACTACAAGTTTATGAGTTTATTTTGGAAATAAAAATTACATTTGATGGGAACGAAGTTGTCTCCTAGCACTATCTACTACCCATAAATTGATTGGAAAAATGAAATAGTGAATAAATGGTGGAAGTATACCTATGAAACTACATTTTGGAGCTATAAATAGGATGGATTAAGTGGTTGTACATGGCTGAGTACTATTACAATACATCATACCACATGTTTATAAGTATGTTACCTTTAAAGGCCTTGTATGTATATGATTAAATTTCCTTTATGGACTTAATTTTGACAGATATTAGAGTGTCAAAAGCTATATATATAAGACATTAAAGTCTTGAAACATTAGAGGTTGGTGACATTGTATTTTTGAGGTTTTAACCCTATAGACAATCTTTCATCAAGCATAATAGGGTGGAAAAGATTAAACCCCACTTATTTTGTCCATATAAATTTATAATAAGGGTTGGAAAAGTTGCATATGATCTAGAGCTATGCAAACATAGCCAAATCCACAACATGTTTCATGTTTTATGTCTCAAAAAGGCACTAGGGCATCACATCACTCCTTCAGTTTAATTAATGCCACTAGATGATGAGGGCAAGCTGATGTTGATTCTAAAATATATCATGGAGGTTTAATAAATGAATTTAAGGAACAAGAGCATGACGGAGTATTTGATTTTTTGGAAGGACTTACCCATTGAGGATGCCACTTGGGAAGGAGAAACTAATTTGCAACATCCTAGCATGAAATTGCTTGAGGGGAAATAATTTCAAGAGTGGAGGAACCTAATGTTCCCTTCTCGAACTTAGTTTATTTGGAGACCCTTAGTCAAATTTTGAGGTTTTCCATTGGCTAATGGGAGGAGAAGAAAGGGAAACATGGTTCTTTTGTTAAAGTTGGCACAAAAAAATAACACTATGTCATTAACTTATTCTAATTTGATTTCATAAAGAAGGGGGACTTTATAGTTTGATTAAATTTTGCCCTTAGTTTGAAATTATAATGAAATTTATTTTGAATGTTTGATTTTTCCTCTCTTTGTGGAATGCCCTTTTTTAGGATTGATGTTAAAGGAAAAAGATATAAATAAGGAAAGGAGGTTTATTTTTCACATGTTATTTTATCAATAAAATTATGAGTACGATTAGCTTGATTTAGTTTTAAAATTAGTATATGAAACCCTTCTTTGTTATTCTAAAGTTGAGGATGAAAACCTTTAATCTTCAGTGGGGTGACATCATTTTAGGGGTCATATTGGGAAAGATTGAGTAGTTTGTGGCATCTAGTTACCATTCTAGGTGGAATGTAGTAGTAGGCCAACAATTGAAAGGGTGGCACAATTGTTTTTAGGGTAGTGAACCTTGTTTGGATCCCTAACAAGGGAAACAACATAATTTGGTTCTATATCCTAGGGAAACAAGCCCCTTGAAGGGTTTCAAATGTAGTTTTGAGGTGAATTGGATGCCTATTCTGATGTTTGATCACACTTCCATGTATCTAGTTTTTTCATTGTAATTTCTAGCCATACATTTGCTCTAAAAATTTATATTTAAAGGTATTTGCATGCTTGCATTTTATCTAATTTTTTATAATAAAATATTGAAATTATGGCCTAAAAATTTAATATTTTTTTAATATGAATTTTTATGTTGTTAGGGTTTGAAATAAAATCATAGACAATAATTTTTTGTTAGGGTTTATTGTAAATTTTTAGAATTGTACAATCTACCATAAAGGGGACATTTCATCTACATGAGTGGTACAAATCCACTACTCGAATCACTTAAGTACTATGATAATTTTAAAACCATGAAAAATGGCTACCCATGGGTAATTTTGAATCTTGATAGATGTTGGTGATAGTATATGTTTCTCACATTATGGAGATAGTCATATTATCTAGGAAGGTTTCAAAAATGTCGAAGAGCACACCAACTAATGCCATAAAAAATTGAAACATAAAAAATCCTCATATGGATTCTAGAAAATAAAATGGGTAAATTGATAAACATATAGATGTGAGGAAATCAAAATCATTATTGTTCTAAAATAAATAAAGCACACATACACATAAATGTGCTTATTTATAGAAAATAAATACAAATTCCCCTTGAAAAATTAATGAGACATATATAAAGTTGACTCAATTATATTAAAATAAAAGACATGAGTGCAAGTGGAAGATTAATCTAACCATTGACTACTCAAGATTGAAAATAAACTCACAAAATTTGAACAAATGTCTTACATAAATGGCCATAAATTCACTACTTTGAAGACATATAAAACAATCGATGTTTTCAATTAATTAAGTCAAAAGGGATGATCCTCAAGCTATAGTGTGAAAAAATATAAGGAATTATGGAATGGTCTATATGAGTGTACTAAAATATACTACTTGAACAAAGTGTTAAAAATATAAGAGTGTTGCCATAAAGGTTCAAGGTGAAAACTTTTTCTCATTAGGGTCCCAACAATGGTGGAATATTAAGTACCCTTATTAAAGTGAGAAAAAAGAACATTTTCAAGGCTAATAGATAGAATGGCTACATAAAACAAGGAAAAACATGCACTTTAACTAGAAAAATTGAGTATATATGTAGAAGATATGGATAAGGTGAAACCTCTAAAGCCTAAAAGGGAAAGAACTACAATACATAATGCAATGTCAAAACAATATAAATAGTTTATCTTATCCAATACACCAAGGAGGGAATTTTCATGCTTACTCGAGTCTCCATCTTTGATACTTCTAAATCTTGTGGAGGTTCCCCTCATATCTCTCCCTCATCCTATAGAGGTTGATATTAGTTGACCTATACCTAAAGGATATGATGTTAATGCTTATTGTAACTATCACCAAGGCATTGGGCATTCTAAGAATTGACATTTTACCTTGAATCATAAAATCGAAAACCTCATCTATGACCAAAAACTTACATGTTATGATCCTCCAAATAAATTAGGTTCAAAACCTAGTGATCACCATAATTAGAATATATTTAACAATCCTTTACAATATCATTCTAAAAAGGAACTAAAACTAAAAATGTCATTTAATTCACATCCTCCTCCACCACATTATGGGAATCTATTAGATAGGATTATTGTTACTTATACATGAAATTATCATAGACATTATATTACTTTTGATGAGATTCATGGGGAAATCTACTTCTCCAAGATTGATTTTAAAACTCGGTACGATTGAATCTGATAAGAGAAGACGATGTTCATAAAATTACTTTTAGATGTCACTATGACTTTTTGGTCATGCCATTTGGATTAACCAATGCTCCTACCACTTTTCAATCATGAATGGATAATTTTTATAGGCTACACCTTAGGAAATTTGTGTTGGTTTTCTCTAATGAAATTCTTGTTTATTGTAAAACATGGGAGGAACATCTACAACACTTGGACATAGTGTTGGGAGTGTTAGAGTAGCAAACAATCTTTGCCAAAAAGTCCAAATGTGAGTTTAGATTTTATGAAATTTTATACTTGGGGCATGTAATCAAAGCCCAAGGGGTTCATGTGGAAAATATACAAGACATCATGGATTGGCTACCCCCACTAATAAGACACATTTTAGGATATTCCTTGGTTTCTACAGATACTATAGGTAGTTTGTGAAAGGGTTTTCTCACCTTATACATGCTCATTGGTAGCACCGCCTATTCATTACACTAGGTTGTGAGTGGGGAGATACGTAAGGTAAATCCACTGAAGAAATTAGTGAAAATGATAAGCAGGCAAAACCACTAATTATGATGACATGCAAATGATAAAAAATTTAAAAATCAAAAGGTGAAACCACCAATTTCATGGGAGTGAAACTATCGATATGCAACATGAAATCATTATTTTCACATGGGACAAATTTTTGTAATTTTTAGAAAAAGATATGAAGATTTAAGTGAATTTACAGATTTATTATTTCACTTAGAAGGATGTAGAAGGACTTAAAGAGTTTTCAGGGTGTGATCAAGTCCCATCAAGCATGCCATTATGTATAAGGAGAATCCAAGTAGGGTTAGTCCATTTTTAGTGAATACAAATCCAAAATAACTTGAAGAACACAACACCCTAAGCCTATCCATTAGGTTTCAGCAAGAATAAGTGATAGATGAATCAAATAGAAGAAAAAATATAAATGTCATACCTTCTTTGTATACTTCCTTGCTTGTTAATTTGAAGAGGCTTGTGGTCGGCTTATAGAGTTAGAGGTATATAGAAATGTTGATTCATTATTCAGGCATAATTTTCCATTGTATACTATTAGCTTGGCTTGGAAATTGGTGTGAGAATGTTGAAGTTTTAGTGTGAGTTTGGAATTATAAGTTTACTTCAAGAGATCTTGTCTATAATGGTAAAAGGCCCTTGTACACACACACACACACATACACACACACACACACACACACACACACACACACACACACACACACACACACACACACACACACTTACTTTTGGAATGATTGTGAGCCATTGATCTAAGATTAAGATCAATGTTTGAGAATGAGTCTTCAAACTCATGATTACACACTGAAATGTGTAATAAAATCCATTTAAGACCTTTTTAGAGTGTGGAAGGAAGCCTTGTAAGAAAAGTGCAATTATTTTTTCTTTTGGAGTGTGTCATAGGCAATGTCAGAGAGAAGTGTTTAAGAGACATTTAGATGTGTAATAGAGTATGTTGAAGGTCTAGTGTGAGTTTGACATTATAAGTTTACTTCAAGATAGCTTGTCTATAATGGCCAAAGGCCTTTGTATTGATAGACTTTTGAAATGATTATGAGGCATGGATCTAAGATCAATATCAATGGTTGATATTGAGTCCTCAAACTCATGATTTCACACATGGAATGTGTAATAAAATCCATTTAAGACCTTTTTAGAGTGTGGAAGGAAGTCTTAGAAGAAAAAGTCTTGGAAGTCTTTTGGAGTGTGTCATAGACCATGTAAGAGAGAAGTGTTTAAAAGGCATGTAAGATGTGTAATAAAGTATGCAAATGGCCATGTCATAGACCGCCTTGATTACACTCCACTCCATTCCATTGAGTTACCTCTATGACATCACCAATATGAGTTATTAATGCACTTTTACAATTAATAAAATAGATAAATTTAATCCATGGAATTTTCTATTAGAGGAATGATTAGGATAATTAATCAAGGTGATACAAATTATAATAATGGTGTACTTTCAATGTTTGTTTGTCAATCAAATATTCATTTAATTATCTTATAATAATATTTGTAAAGTTTTGATTTGATTCAGGATGTGGTAGGTAATATTAATGTTACAATATGATCCATTTCCCCAATTAAGGATATGTCACTATGATTATGGATTAAAATGGTAGTTATGTAGGTAAATTGGGTTCATTTATGATTTTTGGATAGATTTGCATGTGATTGCATAAAATATTTTTTTTAATCATAATTTAGAAACGTAAATGGTTAAAACAAAATGTCTACAAAATCTAATGAAATTATCTAAAATGTATCTATTGTGAGTTAAAATTAATTATTTGGTTGGATGATGAGAAGTATTAAATACCTCATACACAGAGCATAAGATTTTGAAATAACCTTGTAATAAACCTATAGGAGTGTGGTAAGCCATTAGTTATAAATTAGATATGAGCTTGATGTTTTCCTAATTGAAAAATTTGACAAGAGAGTTGGATTAAACTACCTCTAGATACACCTTATAAAATTAAGACCCTTTTGTGTCTCAAAGAATTTGGAAAAAATAACAAAGGAAATAATCAATCCCAATAGCCTTGTTAATGGCCATTTTGAATGGTGCCTCATGAAGTTCTTATAAATAAATAAAATTTACACAAGTAACCCTTTAACCCTTAGAAACTTTGTAGAGAACCACTAAAATAAAACTCCATGATAATGAGTTACAAAAGCTTGTAGAGGATCTAGCAATTTCATGAGTCACTAATTGGCATCAATAATTTCCCTCACTCTATCAAATATGAGTCTAGACCTTATAAGAGAGATAAAATATTTGGAATATCAGCCCCCAATTTTCAATCAATGAATATGGGAACATATTTGAGTACCACGAGCTTGTGTTTCAAAGTTATAGTATCTTTTTATAAGCCCTCAACTAAAAGGATAGCTTCAACTCCTATCAAGAATGAAGAAACTTATAGTATGAAGCCTCATGGGGATTTTGACCAAACAAAAATGCCCCTTAATTTCCATAGAAATAAAGGAAAGTAGTGCTCCAGGAGGTGGCATCCTCCAACTAGTCAATCCTACCAAGTTCCCGAGAAGGGTATGGAACAAGGTTCTAAATTCACATGATATGAGAATGAGTTTGTTAATCAACAATATTAAGGTAAAATTGAGAGTTAACATTTTTTCATGAGGCATCAACTAATGAATGCAAAACTATATGGTGAGATTATCAAATAACACATCTCCTAGAATAACACTCATAGTGTGGTCCAAATGGTTTTCAATTAAAAAAAAAATTATTTTATGAACAATGTTATATGTAGTATTTTCAAACCCATGCCATTTCTTTATATTTGGGTACACAAGGTAATCTAATTTGAGTTGAAAGAATGACACCAGTGGTAGTTGGGATCAAACAAACCATTTATTTTTTACATGTAAAATCATGCCTATATTTTGTTAGAACATAACCTCATCAGGAGGAAGCCATTTTTATCTTCCATAAATTCAACCATGTTAAAATTACCAAAGAGAATCCAATTGGAATTTAGAAGCTTGTTAAAAATCTACCACCAAAACACCACACTTTCAACAACATCATTGAATACATAAATTCTAAAAATACCAAGGGAAAACCCATCTAAATTAAGAAGAGTCCACACCACCCAATGATTCAGTTATAACCCAAATTAACAGTGTGAGGAGTCAAGTTAGGTAAAATAAGCATGACTAGTTTTCCACATTTAATAAAATTATTAGACATATGGAATCACATTCCCAACCAAATATATATGGCGATGAAGTAAATAAAATGTGGAGACTAAAAATTGTTATGGACAAAATATCTTCATATTAAAAAAAACATTGATATTTATCCCTACTCGTATGAAAAAATTAGTAAAGCCACACACATTTCATGAATAAACTATCATGTTGGGAAACATCAAAGTTCATGTTTGTCCCATTATCCACACCATCTAAATCAAGAAAGCTTTTAGATAAGTATGCATGTTTTTTTCTATGCATATAGCTAGATAGTTATAAAGTATGACACTTTGAATTTACATACTCGCTATCCTTTGGATATGGTAATGAGTTGCGAAAGTGGCACATGATCATTTTACATCTAATAATCAATAGATTATGAATTGATCCATATTATTTCACATGTGGAAGAGGTTGTGACATTTTAGAAATGGAAACTAGACTTTGAGCAGCTTATAAAATCATTGTTACTTGTGGGGTGAAGGATATGGATGGCACCACTTGAGAAGTAGCGAAAACTTGTTGTTTTCCATCCAAATTTGAACCACCTATTTGTTCTACATAGTTTATAGTGTTTTTTACACTCCACAATATTATTTCTTATTGGCTACTGTAGTCCACCCATCTGAGGATGAAACAAAATTTCTATTCACTTTGTTGATTACGAGTTGAGTAGCTTAACAGTTAGTCATAAGATGGAATTCAACAATTTTGTAATTCATGGCTTGCCATCTAATGTAGGTGTTTGGCATGTTGATGCACAATAAATGTTGTAATATGTTTTATATTCTATTTGAATATATATTATTTCCTTGAGATCTTTCTAGAGAAGTTGACCTTGACATGAACACATTTGTGTGCCATGCCATCATAAAATTTAATTTTTTAGTTGCAGATAAATAAATCTAAGGGATTAATTAGTATATCAATGAAACCCAAAAGGGAAGAGGAAGCCCAAAAAACTTAATGTAGATAGGGGTTTTGAGTTTGACTTATTTATACATGATGAAATTCCTACTCTAGTGGGAATAAAATATAAGTGTGTTGTTGATAAACCATATGCCATGTTTGAATACGATATTACAATGATCAGGATTGGAAAATTAGCCCATTTAGTTATGTTTCACATACCATTCATCCTAACACCATGGGGTTACCATTTATGATGCACCCAACTCTTAAATCATGCTCTTCGAGGAGATTCAGGTAACAATATAAGAAGCCAAATAAAAGATTTCAAACCAATGATATGCATTATCAAATTCACAACAATATAAGATAAAAACTAACATAGAGTCGTATGGAACCTCATGGAGCACTTTTTGGACAATTGTTTTGGATCGTATTAGCACCATTGTTGTTTATAGCTTTATTAGAAATATAATGCAGGAGCCAAGGAATCGGTTATAATATAAATGGAAATTTTGTTATCCAAAAAATAGATTAATGGTTAGCTCAAAATAAATAATACGATTGGACTACTGTCATTCTTATAAAGGAATGTGCATTATTAGCTTTATTATTCCTTATGTTTCATTGTTAGCAAAAGACCATCTATATCTGGTTATCCTATTATTTCTTGATCTAGTTTATGTAGATGTTTCAATATTATTTATAGATATTGTAAAACATGGCATTGCATAAGATGTGGTAGATAAATTAATCTTAAAATTTAAACCATAAAAAATATTTTCACTATTAATGAAAGTACACATCAAGGACTTCCAATATTGAAAATCAAGTGTTGCCAGATGGAAGCTCTAAATTTTCAATTGAATTGGAGATTTAATTATTGGGAAAAATATCATCAAAGTTTTTGGCTTTGTTATGATAATGTTGTATGTCATAGTAAATGAAAATATACTTTTCCTTTTAAAAAAAAAATTGGACATTATTTTACATAGTTTCGGCATATATTTAACCTTGAGCTAGCTAGATAGCTACACTGAGTAATGAGTAGTGGCATTACCATTTAATAAATGAAATGAAGTTTAATTAAAATTAGTAACTAGATAAAAACTTACAAACACTTGAATGTAACCATAATCTTTACAACCTTTCCTTACTAAGAATATGTGTATTACAATGGCATTGTTTTCTTATCCCATAGATTTTTTGAAGCAGTTGAAATAAAATTTTATTAAATTATGTAAGTCAATTATTACGTAGTCTAGGGTAAATGATATGGAATTTAAAGTTATAGAATGATTTAGATTTGATTAATGAGGTTCATGGTAATATAATTGAAATTAAAACTATTGTATTTAATCAAAATATGTCATAATTAAATAATTATGTATTATTAATAGGTTGTTTTATTTATTTTTCTTTTGATTATTGAATAAATTTTATAATGACATTATTTTATAGAGATTAGTTTCTTGGTGCCAAATCACAAACTAATCTTCATTAAGTTATATATTATTTAAGGACTAAAAATATATTACATGTTCAATATCTTTGTAAAAAGTACAATAAAAATTAAATGAAGATTAATTAAGATTTTATGCTCACAACAACATCAGTACAAAGTTTACAATTTATTTTTTCATATAAAATTAATTAGTAAAAATAAATGAATAATTAAAGATTTTAAGATTTCACAATCTATTGTATGAATTAATAAAACAAATAAATTTTTATAATTTATTATATTAAAAAAATTAATATATAAATTTTTAATTAATTTTACAATAATCCATCATCAATAAAAATATATTTAATGATGGATAACTCACTGATTCAAAAACATAAAATAATCCAAAAATATAAATTAAAATCTTACAAACAATAATTTTTCCAAAAACCTTTTTATTCAATTGAATACTTAATTAATTAAGCTTGGCCGTATGATCCCAAAAAACTTGGTTTTAAAAATTACATAAAAATAAATGACAATATTATTTATCTAGAAAATAATTACGTGGATCTAAAAAACAAATACGTAGTCCCAAAGTGCTAAAAATCATAGAAAATACATAAAAATATTTGAAATTTCAAAACAATATTTTAAATGTAAATAAAAACTTTCAAAATCTGAAAAAATTGTTGCCCGTATGACATATATCATACATGGGTGAAAAATGAAACGTGCAAAGACAATCCAAAAGGTTTGTAAAAAAAAACATATGGTGTTTACAGTATATTCTTATGTTTATTGGCCTTATGAATATAATGGTGGTGTCTGTTTTTTAATTCTACAGAGTATCTACAATTCCTTTGATACCTTATTATGATATCATCCATCTAGAATCATATAAGAACCAAGGGATAACTCATAAATGAAAGAGGTGAGAAGAGAATAAATAAAATGAGAAATAATATTTTATAGATTATTTACTCACTGTTAAATATATATATTTGTAAAATACAAAGGAGGAGAAGAGAAAATATAACAAACACTATTATTTCTCTTATTTTATTGGTTATATTAAATATGGAATCTAATGATAGGGGCACATGTGAGATAGGCAAGCATTAAATGTACACATTCGAACTAGTCTTAGTGGAAAATATAACGACATAAGTTAACATAATTAAAGGTGCACAATTGATATTTGCATCAATAATCACAAGGATGGGAAAATAATTCTTTTATTAAAATGTTTGTGTGTGTGTGTGTGTGTGTTACATTAATTTTTCGCTCAAAAGTTTGAACAAGTGGTATTTGAGATACTAAATAATATTTCACAGTCTAAACATGTTTTAAAATATTGGACCATCAAATTATTGGGAAACCAAAAATAAAATTAAATGGGAATATAAATCATTTATAAATTCATGTAGTAAATAATAATGTATATTATGTTTTACACATGTTGACACGAAAAAAGTAAAAAATTACTGGTTTGAAAAATTCTACAAATAACTAGATTGTGAATATTATCCAACAAAATTTTCTTTGCATTATATACACTATGACAAAGATATAAGCACTGACATGATGGGACATAGGGTTCGATTGGTAACACAGAGAAACATACATACTAAGAATATGGGATGTATTTATGTGGCAATTATGGACATACATGAGGTGATTCTATGTATGATGGTAACAATAGTATTATTAAAAAAATTATATGCAAACATGTCATAGTTTTTTAATTGTGAGATTAAACAAATAAATAATATTTATATATTCTTAGAAAATAGATATGTAAATGAGGTTTTTATAACCGACATTTATATCTTTATAATTTTTTTTAATGATTTTTTAAAGAAATTTCCATAAAATAAGATTGGTTAGAACTATTTTTAGTAATTTATTAGATTTTATTTCCTTAAGTATAGGGGTGGTTGTTAGTCTAATGCTTGTAAAATAGTGGGGGTTTCCATCATATTTTTAATATGAATAAAATCATATTTTGTTTTGTCAAAATCTATTTCTATGTACAAGTCAACTTTGGAGCAAAGCATTATAAGAAAGATGGGTGTATATATATGGGTGTAGTTAGGACACACTTTATATAACATTTTGAATAGAAAAAATGTTAGAATAGGATTGTATATTTTTTTTCATTATTAGATATACAAGTTGTTCCCAATGAATTATTCGATAGGGGAATTACTTTAAATTTACAATCATTTTATCCCAAGTGAGGAGATGGGATTGGGGCCTAGCAAAGAAAGAGTATACTAAATTAATAATCGATAAATTGATGTCATTAGATGGACTATGTACATAAGTAATGTGGTTTATAACCATCATGCACATGTTCATTGCAAGCTACAAGGTTAATTGAGATGACAATGCAATTACCTTAGTGGATAAAGCCACATTATTTATATGGGGCACCTCAACAATTTGGATTTACCATATCCAAAAAAATTAATGTTATTTATTTAATATGTGCAAAGCCATGCAATGAAGTTATGAGGGGTAGTAGGTTATGGCTCATAATAAAAGGTTATACTTATTATATCCCAACATGCTTCTCAACATTGGATGAGGAGACAATGTTGATGAGTATAGGTGATAGTGACAGAAATGAGATAATCATATACTAGGAATCCTAATCCTAATTTCCTTAAAATAGAAATGGTTGGAGAATTGTTTTTGGGATATTAATTGGAAGGACCTTAAACATGAAGGAGATAATCGAGACTATGAAAATTAGGACCACTAATTATGGTGGTATAGATAAATAAATCTATGGTAGTTTTCGGAACATGTGAAAGGAGTATAGAAACAAATGACGAGGAAAATGATGATGCACTTAAGAGTTAAAATAATAGGGAAACCATATGTCAGGAACACACACATCCACATA
Organism: Torreya grandis; assembly: GCA_037957365.1. Lineage (NCBI taxonomy): Eukaryota > Viridiplantae > Streptophyta > Pinopsida > Cupressales > Taxaceae > Torreya > Torreya grandis. Next base: position 1,271,934 of record JARHVA010004687.1, read on the forward strand.
TAGGAGTTGCATTTATATCATTATATTTTATAGGCCTAAAAAAATTCCTACTAGAGGGTAGGATATATATATATATATATATATATATATATATATATATATATATATATATATATATATATATATATATGTATGTATATATATATATATATATGTATGTATATATATATATATATATATGTATATATAATTGTTTAACTCTTTAGGTTTTTTCATATGATATAATGATGCAATAGTATGTGATTAGTAAAAAACATCATGAGATATTAGATACAATGATTCCCTAACATGAGAATAAAATATTATTTGATCTAGTTTCACAATATTTTTTAGGTCATATTAGATTATAGATCATTAAAGAGGCTTTAGAGGCACTAAACTAGTGGAAAATAGACCCAGGTCCTTTAATGTCATCTATATCACATGTGAGAGGAGACATTTCCATACCCTTAAAGATTATAAATGCGTATTCATAAATATCAAGGGAACATATAAATTATTAGGCAACTAATCTAAAAGGCATAGTGAGATATCATTCTTTAATAAGTGGTAGAGTTATACAGGAAATTGGCCAAAACATATGAAAAAACCTTAGGATGACATTTAAGGAGTGAATCCTTGGCTAAATTAATTAAAGAGGTTGAATCAAAACATATGTCACCTATCTCCCAAATTAAGATGAGTACAATTATTAACCTAATGTACATCATTTATATGTTTGAATATGATTTATAAAACATTATATATGTATATGTATATGTATATGTATATGTATATGTATACACACATAAACATATGTGTATATACATGTAATCTATGTGTGTGTTTACATATGTATACACACACACATAGTTTGTGTATACATATGTACATGAATGTATCTAAGTATAATGTGACTAAAATTTAGATCAACTGGTAAGGAAATAGTACTACGTGGGTTGCGAAATGGAACACCCATGGTTGTGACTTCAAAGAGGATGGAAAGGGATTTTCATAGAGGGTAGGTTGTTTGTGTAGTTGAGTAATTTTTAAGCACTAAAAAATATAATTTGGAACAAAAACATCATCACAAGGATATTCATCCCATCCTTGATAGATATGCTAAAGTTTTTTGTAGTATTCTTCATGGATTACACCTAGATAGGGGTTTTGAGCACATCATTGAGTTGGAAATGGGAACTAAGGTGTTAATCACTACACCTTACCACCATCCAAGATATTTTGGAGATGGGTCATATAAGGCCTAGTTCTAGCCCTTTTGATTTTTTGGTTGTTCTTGTGAAGAATAAGGATGAGACAAGGAGGATGTGCATAGATTATCACCTATTGGGAAAGGAGACCAGAAAAAATAGGTATTCAACACCAAGAATTAATGAGTTGATTGATGAGATTCATGGGAAAATCTACTTCTACAATATTAATTTTAAGACTAGGTACCACTGAATTCAGGTCAGAGAAGAGGATGTTTAGAAAATTGATTTTAGATGTCACTATGGGCACTATGAATTTTTTGTCATACCCTTTGGATTAACCAATGCTCATGCCACTTTTTAATCATGCATGGATAATTTTTATAGGCTATACTTGATGAAATTTATGTTGGTTTTATTTGATGACACTCTTGTTTATAGAAAAACATGGGAAGAGGATCTACAACATTTGGACATAGTGTTGGGAGTGTTGGAGAAACAAACACTTTTCACCAAAAAGTCCAAATGTGAGTTTACATTTTCTAAAATTTATACTTGGGGCATGTAGTCAAAGCCCAAGGGGTCCATGTAGACCAACAAAAGATATAATACATCATGGATTAGCTTCCCCCCACTACTATGACACATTTGAGGATATTATTTCATTTATGCAACTATTGTAGGCAGTTTGTGAAGGGTTTTTATCATCTTAAATCCACATTAATAAACTTGATAAAAAAGGGAGCTTTCAACTGGTCAATAAAAACCATGTAAGCCTTTGAAAATCTTAAGAAAATGATGAGTACTTGCCCAGTACTCATTGTTCCATCTTTCATCATTCCATTTGTTTTGGAATGTGATTCTTTGAGGGAAGGTATAGGGTATATCCTAATGCAAGAAGGGCACACTATCTATTTTGAAATTATAAAATTCAAATAAGTGGACCATATGTTCTCCATCTATGACAAGGAAATGTTGGCCATCATGTATTCTTTATCCAAGTTCTAGTAGTATTTGATTTATGGCCAATTTTTGGTGAAGATGAACCATAATAGCTTGAAATATTTTCTTAGCCAAATTTATTTGAGGGATATGAAAGAAAAAAGGGTAAGTAAACTATAATATTTTGACTTTGATATTAAATATGTCAAAGGGAAAAATAATGTAGTTGTTGATGTATTGTCTAGGAAGCCCATTTTCTATGTAATGACTGAAATTACAATAGATTGGAAGGCTATAATCATAGTTGAGTATGCAAAGGATAGATTTAATATAACTATACTAGAAGGTAAGGTTTATGATAAAATGTACAAGGTGGTGGATTGATTTATTATATACAATAATAGGGTCTTTTTAACCCCTATATTTAAGATGAAACATCAAATATTGAAGGTTGTACATGATACCCCAATGGATGGTCATTTGGGGTACCTCAAAATGTACAAGTGAGGGGGGAGGTTCTTTTTTAAGGGCCTTAAAGGAGTGTTTATTCAATACATATAAGAGTGCCTTATTTTCCAACAAAATAAGGGAGAACACACTTTTCTAGTTGGTGTATGTAATCTCCCTTTTTATAGCCTTCCAACATTTTTGGAAGCTCAAACTTTCTTGGAGAATGCCAACATTTTTGGAATAGAATTCAATTAGTGGCATTGTGTTCAGTGGATCAAAATGAATCCATTGGTTCTTTTAGGGAGAATTTATGATAGTCAACAAGGAATACCAGGAGTTTAGGAGTGAGGTCACTATTCACAAGGTACTATTCATATATACTATTCATGGTGACATGGTAGGTAATGTGGGAAGTGATGCAATTGATGATGTAGAAATGGAGGTGACTTGTGGAGTGATGTGGCATGGCCCACAAGATAATCTAAGGCATGTGAAGGAATGGGGAAATAAAAGACAAGTTATTTTTTTGAAGTCACATGTCTTCCTTTTGGAGAATATAGACAAGGAGGAAAAATGTGCCACCCTTAGGTGGAATAGTGTTTTGACATGATAAGGAAGTCAAAATTTGATTGATCTTCTCTTGGAATCTCATGTGCACATGGGGAAGAATAGAAGAGATATACTATTTCAGATTTGCTCTCGCATATGTGAGTAAGGTGTCCTTTTTAGTGTCACATGGAAGGTGGGAGACAAAGATAAATTAATGGCTGATCATGAGATCTACCTTTTTACCATTGGAATATGAGGATAAGAATCACACTATTTCTCACATGTGTGAAGGTAGGATGCCAAAGTTGGAGCCACATGGGTGGCTAATCTTGTCTCCTAATTTTTGACTAACTTGCACAATAAGACAACTCTTCACATGGGTTACTATGCCCACATGGGAATGTGGAACCATTTTATCTCTCTCATTTTATTCTCTCTCCTCTCCTCTCTTCTTATAAATTCTATATATAGAGAGTTTATCCCTTCGTAAATTATGTTTTGTATAACCCCCATTTTATAAGTTTGAAATTGTGTTCATTATTTCATCTTCCCTAAATGAAACCCATTGAAGATTTAGATTTTTAGATGAAACCTCATTGATATCTTGAATAATACAATGAAATCCTTTGATTCAGTAGGACAATCTCACTCAATGATTGTGAAGGCACTTCAAGAAGATTTAGAATATCAAGTGTGTAGAAGGAGTGTTGTGTAGAAATTCAAGTATAGTTATGGAGTTGTTTGTGGTTGTAGCAAGTTCATAAGTGTGATGCTTTATATCATTACTTATCTCTTTCAATATATGAGTTTTTATGAATGGATATTGTCTCTAATAATATCTTATGTATTCTAGTTATCTGAATGTGTAATAAAAACATTTATAGTGTTGTTGGTTCTTATGAAAGTATTGTAATAGAAATATATTTTGTTGTTCATGGGAGATTACCATATTTTATTTATATGTAGCTTGAGTGGTATTTATTTCATAATGGAGTAAATTAGTATATGAGTGAGTCTATTTTCAGATTTGATTGTAAGTGTGAGTTTAATTTTAGATTTTGAGTCTAAGAGTTGAGTTTATTTATGTTGAGTATGGATTAGTTTAGTTTGAGTCTAGATAAGTATAGTGTGAGAGTATTTTCAGATAATACCCTATTTGGGGATATTTTAGTCTATTACAAACCCTACCTATTCCCACTCAAAAATGGTAAAGCATATCCATGGACTTCATCACAGGGATTTCCATGGTACAAGGTAATAATTGTATGTTTATGGGGTTGGATAGACTCACTAAATATGAATATTTTTATACAATTCCATCCAAGTATACTGCACCAATAGTGGCTAATATATTTTTCAATTAAGTGTTTAAAATTCATGGGTTACCTAGGAACATTATAAATGACAAGGACTACAAGTTTATGAGTTCATATGGTGATAAATTTTCTATTTGATGGGCATGGAGTTGTCTCCCAGCACTAGCTACTACCTACAAATTGATGGGAAAACTAAAATAGTGAATAAATGGGTGGAAAGATACATACGAAAATAAATTTTGGGGTGGTAAATAGTATGGATTAAGTGGTTAGACATGGATGAGTACTTCTACAATACATCATACCACATGTCTATAAGTATGCCACCTTTTAAGCCCTTGTATGAATATGATGCATTTTCCTTTGTGAACTTAATTTTGACAGATAATAGAGTGACAAAGGCTATGGATATAGTACATTAAAGTTTTGAAATGTTATAGGTGCTATATAATAACCTTCAACATGCTCAAAACCAACAAAAACTATCTGGAGGTCAACATCACAGATATAAAGGACATTTGAGGTGGGTGACATGGTATTTTTGTGGTTTCATCCCTATAAACAATCTTACATCAAGCATAATGGGGTGAAAAAGCTTAAACCTTGCTTATATTATCTATACAAATTTATAAGAAGGGTTGGAGAAGTTGCATATGATCTAGATCTGCCCCAACATAGCTAAATCCACAACATGTTTCATGTTTTTTGTCTCAAAAAGGCATTAGAGAATCACATCACTCCTTCGGTTGAATTAATGGCAATAGATGATGAGGGAAAGCTGATTTTGATTCTAGAATCTATCATGGAGGTTCAAAAAAGGAAGTTAAGGAACAAGAGTATCATGTAGTATTTGAGTCATTTAAAGGACTTGCCCATTGAGGATGGCACTTTTGAAGGATAATCTATTTTGAAACATCATAACTTGCAATTGCTTGAGGATAAATAATTTCAAGAGTGGAGGACTATAATTTCCCCTTCTCAATCTTAGTTTGTTTGGAGACCCTTATTCAACTTTTGTGGTTTTTCATTGGTTAAAGGGAGGAGAAGAAATGGAAACATGGTTATTTTGTTCAAGTTGGCAAAACAAAACTATGCTGGCAAATTATTCTGATTTGACTGCAATAAATAAAGGGAACTTTATAATTTGAAGAAAGTGGGCCCTTAGTTGGAAATTATAATGAAATTTCTTTTGAATATTTTATTTTTCCTTTCTTTGTGGAATGCCTCTTTTTGGGTTTGATGTTGGAGGGAAAAGATAAAAAAATAAGGAAATGAGGTTTATTTTGAATGTCATTTTATCAATAAAATTATGAGTTTGATTAGCTTGCTTGAATTTCAACCTTAGGAGATGAAAAATTTCTTTGGTATTCTAAATTTGAGGATGAAAACCTTCAATCTTTAGTGGGGTGACCTCATTTCAGGGATAATATTAGGTAGAATTGAGCAGTTTGTACAATTTGGCTACAATTCTAGGTGGAATGTAGTAGTAAGACAATAATCAAAAGGGTAGCACAATAGGTTTTAGGGTAGTGAACCTTGTTTGGATCCCTAACAAGGGAAAAAACCTAATTTGGTACCATTTCTTAGGGCAATAAACCCCTTGAAGGGTTTCAAAGTACAGTTTTCAAGTAATTTGGATGCCTATTTCGATGTTTGATCACACTTCCATGTAGCTGGTATGTTTGTTGTAATTTCTAGTCATATATTTTCTCTAAAAAATTATATTTTAAAGTATTTGCATGGTTGCATTTGATCTAATTTTTTATAAGTGTTTTTGGTAATAAAATATTGAAATTATGGCCTAAAAATTAGTATTTTATAAAGTTTGAATTTTTATGTGGTTAGGGTTTGAAATAAAAATCAGAAACTATATTTTTTTATTAAGGCTTGTTGTAAATTTTTAGAATTGTATAATCTTCCCTAAAGGGGACATTTCATCTACACGAGTGGTATAAATCCACTACTCGAAACACTTAAATACTATGATAATTTTGAATCTTGATAAATTTTGGGGATAACATATGTTTCTCACAATATGGAGATATTCATATTATCAGGGAAGGTTTCAAAAATATAGAAGAGTATACAAACTAATGCCATCAAAAACTAAAACATAAAAAGTATTCATATGGGTTCTGGGAATTAAAACGGGTAATAAGATACATATGTAGATGTGAGAAAATCAAAATCATTATTATACTAAAATAAATATAGCACACATGCACACAAATGTTTTTATTTACAGAAAATAAATACAATTTCCTTTTGAAAATTCAATGAGACATGTATAAAGGCGACTCAATTGTATAAAAAAAAAGACACGAGTGGAAGTGAAAGATCAATCTAACCATTGACTATTCAAGATTGAAAAGAAAATCACAACAATCGAAAAAATGTCTTACGTAAATGATCAGAAATTCATTATTTTTAAAACAAAAAAAACAATTGATGTTGTCAATTAATGAAGTCAAAACAGATGATCATCAATTTAAAGTGTCAAAAAATACAAAGAATTGAATAATGGTCTACATAAGTGTACTAAAATCTACTACTTAAACAAAATGTTAAAAATAATAGGAGTCTTACCGCAAAGGTAAGATTCCTATTATTTTTAACATTTCCACATTAGGGTCCCGAAAATGATGCCATATTAAGTACCCTTCTTAAGGCGAGAGAAAAAAGAGCATTTTCAAGGCTAATAGACAAAACTGTTGCATAGAACAAGGAAAAACATGCAGTTTAACTATACAAAGTAAGTGACATCGAAGAAGAGATTGGTGAACTCCCAGGAGAGTTGAGGCGTCTTCTCATGATCAAAACAGTGTGTTGGCCGAAGTGTAAAGATTTACACCTTTTAATTAATTTAAAAAAAAATTATTTTAAAATTAATAAAAATGTTGAAAGGGTTATAATTTAATTAGTGTTGATGATAATAAAATGTCATGTCATGTTATTCATCAAATTATATGTTTCATAAAATATCAAGAAGAAATAAAACCAGGTTCCAATTCCAAATAATTTTGAGTAAATATATATTCTTCAATCTTTAATATTAAACTAAGAGTTAAAAACTAAGAAAAAACTATTTTTGATTAAAAACAAAAATTTATACTTTAATCATTCTTCAAAATTAATGTAATTTAAAGAACATTAAAATTAAAATTATAATTATGATTATAAATTATTTTATTGAGATGAGTGTTCCATATTCTATCTTGCAAACATCACTAAGTAATAACAAATACTAAATTAATCAATAATCAATCAAACTTATACCATGCAAGTTATCAAAAAATGAAGGGTTAGTTAGTGAGGTTAATTAATTAGTTTGCTAAAAAATGTTTTATAATAATTATTAATAAGACGAAGAAAGCCAGGCAAGCATTAAGAAAGGAATAACTATTACATTGATTATGAGGTGATGAATTTAACATCCTTCACATGGAAAAGGGATGCTTTTCAAAAAAAAAACTCAAAGATTAAATAATATATTATTTTATTGATTTAAGAATTTGTTAATGTTTGTAAATAGTTGGAACAATTTATTTTGGTAAGTTATTTTGTTTTGAGAATTGTCTCTAAAAATATACTTAATGCATAAGTGTATTTTATAAAATTATTGCAAATGATAAAACTATAAATTATCCACAATACCCAAAGATTAGTTAATTATAATAATAAATCTTACACACACACACACACATGTGTGTGTGTGTGTGTATTTGTATATGTATATGTGTATGTGTATATATATACACATATACATATACACATACACACACACACACACACACACACACACACACACACACACACACATGTATATGTATATGCGCGCGCGCGTGCACACACACACACACACACACACACACACACACACACACACACACACACACACACACACACACACACACAGACACACACACACACACACACATACACGAGAGCGCACACACACACACACACAATAAAATCTAAAACCCCTGAAGGTAAAACAACATTAGTTCTGCCTTATAAGTAGACAAAGGTTAAGTTATCAAAATAGATACAATATAACTAATATATGAATATAAAAATAACCTCATGTAGGAGGCAACAACAAAAAGAAAACACACAATAATATCAAAGTAGAAATCCAACATCACCACCTAGGAAAGTCATGCATCTAATGCCCTCCTATTAGTAGCATCTCCAAACTCATACTCACAATCAGGGCCCAACTGACTGGTAACCTTAGTTCCCTTTCGATCAATATCATCAATCACACTTTATACCATATAGTACTAGTCCACTTTATCGAGTAGGGGATCAAATCCATTCTCCTTAACAAAATTCACAACATCACTCACCTCCTACAAACACCTAGTTTTAACCATTTTTTTAGGTAGATTATATAAGTTATTAGAAAATGAAAGGTTGGTTAATGAAATTAATTAATTAATTTGTTAAAAATTATTGTATAATAATTATTAATGATAGGAAAAAAATCAATAAATCATCAAGAAGCAAATAATCCTTACATTGATTATGAGTTGATGAAGTTAATAATGCTCACATGTGAAGGGGAAGTTTTTTTTCAAAATGAAAAATAATCATTTTATTGATTTTAAAGTTTTTTAATATTATATGGTTATTGCAAGGGATAAAATCAAAAAAATTCCACAATATGATGAAAGATTCTTGTATTTCATCTTGTTGACTCTCTACACATTGTTATTATTTTTAACATGGTCGTTGGTACATTTTAAGAACTCTGCTTTTCTTTTCCCCTTGGACTCATTATTTTGTTGTTAATAAAGGGTCTACCCTTAAGGTGTAGGTTCAGGTTGAGAACCTTAGTCTTCTTCTACCTTGTTGGCATTTTCTTTCCTACATAACATAATTTGTATGCCACTTTATTGTCTTCAGAAAAATAAATTATATTCTAATCACCCTATAAAATAGGGTCATATTAAGGTTTATCTATCATAATACCTTGAGTTAACCATTTACATCTAGATAAAGGGATATTCCTCATGTTAATTGAGTGTTCTTATTTCCAATTAAGTGGAGAGGATGGATAGACCATTATCAATAGTTGAAAATGGACAAAAAAATATAGTTACCAAAGGCCCAAAGTTTAAACCCTGGCATGAGTGACTTTGGTAGATGTTGGTGCTATAAATAATTTGAATAGTGTCATGAAGACAACTAAACCATCTCAAGAGGCCCCTCATAACCAAGCCAAATACTTTAAGGAAGTGATCAAACAATGTTTCTCTAACACCAATTAGAAGCCAATGTCATCTTTGCCTCTCATTAAACTATTTGAGATTCACATATTTCTCTTTAGATAGTGATTGAAACATAGTTTAGGTCATAAACACTAAATTTATTATGCTAGGTAGGACCATGATATTTATTCTATGTAGGATCACTACAACACTTCCATTTATCTTAAGTAGGACCATGATCTGAAATGGTGCTCAAATAGCTTGGTAGGAATTTTGAGTTGTGGATTTATGTGTCTTCATCAATCCTATCATTTTTTTAGTAATTTCAAAGTTTATAAATAGTTTTTTTTATCTAATCCACATTGTGGGTTTTCAAAGTTAACCAACGCGTATTTTAAATTTATGCTAAAACTATTATTTTAGGGTTGTTTTTTAGGTATAGATAATTTAGGTCTGATCCAATATTTTTCCTAAACTCTACTAAAAATATATATATTTTATTTTAAAATGATTTTTTTGAGCTTTTGGTGATTTTATAATTTTTTTTCAAAAGTTTATATTTGCAAGACAAACATGGAAAATTAGAGAATATAGTGGATGTTCACTTTTTTTGAAAAAACATGGATCAAGGTTCATACCATCAGATTCATCTCTTTGAGATATTTATGAAATTACATAGTTTGTAAAAAAATGGAGCACTAAGGTACTCATGGTGAGCACTTGAAGGTCATAGATGACTTTGAGGGTTTCATTTGGCAGGGCATACACCCCTTGCACTATTGTAGCTGAGCTTAACCCAAATCTTCCACCTTAGCTACATGTGGATACTTTTGTCACCACCATTTCCACCTATAAGGATATTCAAATTCATGTAGATATATAACCAATATTAATTTATTCAATTAAACTTCAAAGCTTAGTGTTTTGTGTAGTGGCTTAAGTGATTTTGGTAAACTTTTTGTTGATCATGCAGGTCATGGTGTCAATTCCCACCTCTTATATTAGATAAAACATGTTTTTTTTCCAATTTGACACATGATGGCCTTCTAGGTGGATTTAGCATAGAGGGGCTAAACCTCACCATTGAGCCTTATTTTTTGAGTGTTTGAATTTGGAGTCCCATAATTTTTGATCTGTAAATATTAGATAGGTGATTTATTTTCCATAGTTTTTTTTGATATATAGATAATGGTATGGTTACTTTAACATTTTTTTCATTATTTTTAGTTTATTTCTAGTTTTATTGGCTAGCTCATGTATGTTAGACCTGATGGACAATATAAAATTTAAATGGTAGCTCAATTTTTCATCTTATTTTTTTTTTTAAAATACCTTTTTAATACTCTTCACATCTATAACATATAAATATTCTACTATTTAAATAAATTAGTAGGGTTTTTAGAAAAATGGTTTTCTTTGTAAACTGCAAATCATATTGATTAACACTAAGTATAAGTGTCACGTCATTTTAAGATGAAATCAATCTTTAGTGCATTATAAAACTTCTAGGTGGATTTTTCACGTGTATTTTTTACTTGCACTAATTAATGAAGTGCCATGGGTGTATTTCTAGATTTGTCTACCTTCATGTTTGTGTGCTTTATCACACTCCCTTTTCACATTTTAATTATTGACTACTTCATGTATCATTCTTTTGTGAACTCTCATTTGAGGAATTTGTTGTTATTTTTTACATACCTATAACATTAAAAAATTTGAGATATTCATATATTCCTTGTCTTCACTCCCTATTTAACATATTTAAAGGTCAACCTACGTGATTTTGTGAGAGATAGTTTCAAGAGGGATTGGTATATATACAAGATCAACCCTCATTCATTTTTCACATAGAAATTGACAAGGTAACTTACCAAAAGCACTAAATTAAGCATTAAAGTAATAAAATATGTCTTATTTATCCCTATTTCCATATCAAGGATAGTAGTTATATCCCCATATGTATGAAGTGTTGAAGGGGAATCCCTTGAGCCATATTTTCTATACCACAAGCTAGGTCACTCTATGTACTTGCTTATCACAAATTGCATCCTCATGCAAACACAAGCCAAAATGTAGGGGAAAACTATATAATTTTGAGGTCCTCTTTAGAGTATTGGCTATGTAGTTAGTGCCCATTAATAAAGGGGTCCTTGGGTAGTTTGACACTATGTGCCCACCAACTCAATTTTCCCTCATCCAATCCAATGGTAAAGAATTTATGGTTTGATAATTTGATAAAGAGAGACAACCTGTGCATACAATCTATACACACCAAAAGAAAGGTGAAAAAAACCTAGAAAGGTCTAAGTGGTCACATCTAGATCCAGTCATTGTTCCATATTGGACACTTACGTCTAACTCAGACACCTGCATCGATACAACTATCTAGATATGATGCAAGTGTATGAGGCCATAGAGTAAAAAAATATAGAATCTAATGATTATTCTAGAATCCTAATGTAGTCCACTTTCATCATGTTTCAGCCTAGATCTACATATGCATAATGAACTAAATAAGAAATCTCATTTTTAATTTATGACAATATCAATCAATAGTTGTACTTTATATTTTTATCATATCTAAGTATTATAGATTAAGAATATTGTTTATCAATTAATGAAGATGCCAATAAGGAAAATGAACAACATACTAAACATGTTATTATAAAAACTAATTTTTGTAGACACCTAAAATTGGCCTTCAATGGCTTCATACCATACTTTAGCCTGATTCTTACCAACCTTTGCAAATATAACCTAAGAATCACTACATGTCTCAAATTTGGAATCATAACATGCTATTTGGAATATAAATAAATTAAATGAGACAAATGCACACATAAAATTAATTCAAATCTTTCAAAATGATAAAAATCCTAAAAAAAATTAATTAACATGCAAAACCTAATCAAATGCTTAATTGAATTAATCCTTGAGCAATTAAATGAATTATCAAAAAGAAAATTTAAAAATCAAAGAATATCCTAGGAATTCATAGTTACCTTTTATGAGTTGTCCAAATTCCAAAATATCTCACCCATGCCTATTCCATGTTAATCATGAGGTTTGGACACCTTTTAACTCTATTGGGGTTAATTAATGAGATAATGAGAAGTTTGAACCCATTCCAAGCCCTTTTGATAAACCTATAAATACAAGCACTTACCTCTCATTTATGAGAGCTTCAACATAGTAAGCTTATAATGTTGGTTTTATGACAAGATTCCAAGCAATAGTGTTATAATGACAAAATTGTGAATCACAAGCTAAGCCATCAAGCTACATCAAGCAAGCATGAGCCAAATTATAATGGTGCCAAGGAGAGAAGAAGCCACACAATCCCATTTTCCAAAGACTTCTTGAGCACAAGCCGAGCAAGCCAAATGAAGAAATCTCTTAGAGCATTCAAGGAAGGTAAGAAATGTTATTTTGATTGCATTTTAGTTGTGATTTATCAATTGGTATTCTTCACCATGCTCCTCCGTTTGATCTAGGCAATATAGTGTTATGCATGTTAGTGTGTTTCCTTTCATTTTGAATTCTTTTCATTTTAAAGATAACATATGATCTAACCACCCTTCTTGGATTCCTTGATCACAAATAACATGCTCGATGGGACAATATGCACCCAACATAGAAAGGAGATGAAGATGCAACTCATAAATTGACATTTGAATGCTTAAATTCATTCAAACTTGTAATTTTAGATTTGATTTTTACACATTTTTAATTATTGAATTATCTTGGATCTACACAGATACTAATATCAATCAAGCCTAACTGACATTAGTTTTATGTGATTGTTATCAGTTTATCCCAATCAAGCTCAATTTTGTGTGACCATCATTGGTCGACATGCATGGAAAAATGTGGTTTATAAAGATTGCATTTTGAAGCTTTCTAGTATTCTTTTTTTGTTGTTTCTTGTTTCTAGTAGCTTTTAAACTCTCTATCTAATCCTTGCCTTGTATATTTTATTGACATTTTAACTAATCATTGCCTAACCTAATGGTTTACTCTATTATGGTTTTGCCTTTGGGTTCACTGGTGATCAATGATGGTCTTAATCGACTGGTGTTAGTTCTTCATGACTGATATTGGTTCCTTTTGAGACTTACTATAATTGGTTGCATTGAACTAGCATCGATTATATTTGACTGACCACGGTCACTGTATTTTCAAAAATAAAAGCTGAGATCTCCTTTTCTAAAGTTTGTTTATTCATAATCAAATGTGCTTCAAAGTAGAAGGATGCTATCTAACAATTATAGGTCCAGGATGTGATTTGAATGTAAATTTTACAACTTTTGGCTAAAAAACATTTCATTTTGAGATTTTAAAAGGAATCTAGCTAAATCACTCACACTTCATTTTGGTGTTGAAATGAGCATGATAGATCTTACACATTTGGATGTTGGTGTTTAAGAGGAATTAGAATGGATAAATCTTAAAATCACTTCATTGTTGGTGTTTAAAATGAATGCTTAAGTTTTTAACACTTATTTTTGGTATTTAAAAACAAAGTTAGACTAAATCTTGAAAATTTGGTTTTTGAGCTTAAAATAAACATAGATGATTTTGCTTAAATTATGTTATGTAATTCTTTCAATATTTCACACTTAAGCCAAGGGTCCAAGTAAATAACATTGTCACATTTCAATTTGGTGCCTAAAATCAAACTTCACTTGCAATTGCTTGCAAACTATTTATTGATTGTTTATTTTCATAAAAAGAATAATGTGTGTATGCTCTCCCCCAATCCCCTATAGGGAACTCGAGTGATTAGAAGTGTCTTTTCATTGAATTTTTTCCTTAGTCCAAGGTGTTGAAAGAAATTTATCTAGGATCTCCCCAAAACCCATATGGTATTGGGTGATAAGTAACCCTAAAGTCTTTCTACTAGTCTTTTTTTTCATGTAATTTGGCTTGTGAAGATTATGTCATGACCTCTCACAACTTCTCTAGAGAAGTATTGACTTGAGGCTTCATCTTCTGATAGTGTTTTGACCCCGCTTCATGATGGGGTATACAAATTAGGGTACACATATTTCTAGAGCTAGGGGGTTGAGCAACTAACCTCTCCTTTAGTAATGAAGGCCCAAGTCAAGTCTAGCCAACTAAGGCATTCCACTAAGCAGTCCATGGATGGAATCATCATGAAAATTAATAAAAACTTGCATGATAAGTTGATTAGTATGAACTCAATTGACATGATATTTCTCTTGTGTTAACCACACTTAGAATCAATCTAGACAATCGTAGCTTGTATGTTTTAGTCAACCCCACTTGCCACACATTGATAAGATATAGGATGATTATACTTATTTGTATTTTAGTCATTTATTCTTTTATTTCTTGGTGTGTTGAATCTAAAAATTTGTTGTTTATACCACTTCATGAATGAGTTTTCTTGTCTACATTAATCCATTATTTGAGGAAGTATTATGCTATTCATTTGACACCTTGTTTTAACTTAGAAAAATTTTGTGTCAAAAATGTTGAGTATGGCACTTGATTGAGATGAGTAATGTTATGCTACCCAAATAATTTCAAGTCTTGTACCTTATAAGTCTTTGAAACAAATCATTGTCACATATTTTGGGAGTGATAATGTCGTTATGCTAAATTGTTTCATAGACTTATCTTTTTCATGTGTCCAAGTTTCACATTGTTGAAACCAATTCATGTGTCTTGTTAGATATTTGTTTAGCACTATCATGTTGTTCAAGTTTTCCTAGCTTGTTGGTCATTAAAACCCTAGTTTACCTAAGTTGAGTCTTTGATTCACTTTCGTAAGTTTGGATCCAAACATTGATTGATTTCTATTTAGGCCTCATTTCATAGGGGTTGATACATAGATATTTTGATTTTGGGTTACATAGATTAGGTTAATCCTTTATTCAAATTTAGAAACTACATTTTTTGTGCCTTTGTTTAATAGAATCAGTTTATATTCAATTGCCTTTTATTTTGTGTTTTATACCAATTTGATAATGTTTATGTCTAGAATCAAGTTCCTTGTTTATGCTAAAATGTTCCAAGTTTGTTAGATTAATATCATACTCTTTATTTCAAATCTAGATTTTGATGCCATATTTAGCCAAAAATCCTAGCATATGCCTTATTTGAGCCTATATTGTGTTATTTGGCCAAAAGTCCTAGTGACTCTTTTTCCTCTCCTAGTTTAGGCCTATTTGGAACATCTTTGGACCTAGATTTTGGCATCTTGTTTTTAGTTCGTTTTTCTTGATTTTTTATGTGTGAGAAATTTAATCTTAGACATTTGATGTTATATTTTTTTTACCAAATCGAAGCATAGACATTTTGGAGATATAGCTCCCCTAGATAGACCAAGTTAGACCAAGTTTGAACAATTTGTCCTTTAGATATTTTTTTTTTTAGAGTTTGTAAAAATATAAGACCTTTTGTTATGAAGCTTTCTTAATTGATTTAGATATGTCTAGCTACACTTATGGTAGAGTCACATACAATCCAAGTTATGATGGAATGGCTACACAAAATGACTTTGATTTTAATGGATTTATTTGAGACTTCTTTAGGGAAAGTCAAAATCCTGAAGCATAACTTGCGATGATACCTTCTTGTGGCTAGTTAGCATACAATACTCACCCTCATGTGACCACCCATTCCCCTGCCTATACCATTAACCCTCCTTTGGAGTATGCGGACTACTGAAATCTATAACATCTAAGGAATACCATTTTTATTTTAAGACCTCTTATTTTGACTTGTGTAATCAATCAAGCTCCACAATGCCCTAAAATTTTCATTTTAGGACCTCATATTTTATTTTGTGTGAAAAATCAAGCTCCAAAATACCATACTATTTATATATCAGAACCTCATCATTTGTCTTATACGAGCAACCAAGCTCCAAAATACCCCAAACTTATCATTCCAGGACCTCATCTATTCACTTGTGTGAGCAACCAAGCTTCTTAATGCCTTATTCATTTCATTTTAGGACTACATCCTTTGGATCGTAATAGCAACCAAGCTTCACAATGCCCTGTCCATATCATTTGAGGACTCTATCTTTTGGCTTGTGTGAGAAATCAAGCTCCATAATTCACTACCATTTCTAACCTAAAATTTATCCTATAACTTATGCAAGAAACCAAGCTCCACAATGCCCTACCATTATCCAACCACTAGTCACTATTCAACTATTTCCATCCATTCTCCACTTTAAAAAACCCAGCCAATTATGTAACCCCAATACAGCCAATCAGTACCTCAACCAAGCTAATTAGTACCTCTACAAATAAGCCAATCATTTGAAGATAAAGCTATGTTCAAAATTGGTATTTTATAATTTATTATAAACTAAGGCCAAGAAAACCAACCAATCTAAGATGTTTTTGTTAAATCAACCATTTTTGATAAGTCAACCTGTGATGAATCACCTCTTGATCTTATACTTATTATCAATGATTTTCACTCTAACGAGCTAGTATTTGCTAAGTCACTTCTTAATGATTATAACTACCTTTTGGAAAATTATTAACTTGACCATATGCCTATTTTTCAAGAGCCTACCTCTAACAAGCTAGTCTCTAAGGAGTTATCTCTTGACTTGTTTCCCATTGTTAAGGAGTCTCACTTTGACAAATTAGTCTCTGTACAATCTTTCTTAGCAAAGTTTATTCTTGAAGAGCCTATTATGCCATCATAGACCATTACTTATCCAATACCAAAGATTCAACAAGACATTATTAAGCACCATCCATATCAGATGAAGAATAAAAATTAGATTCAGGTTTTATTCTTGAACCAACATTAGATTTAGTATCATAAGCATAATCAACATCACTCTCAACATTGGATTTAGATTCCATTAAGTTAGAATCATATTCAAAATCAGAATATGTTCAAGGTACAATATTGGTTATGTATGGCTCACAAATCAATTTGAATACATTTGTGATTCTTATATGGTTTTCTAAGATGATTACTTCAGCTTTGACAAAAGTTCTCCTAATATATTCTACGAGGGTTGTGTTTCCTCCCCCCATTACATTACCATTCCAGATGCCATTACCACTAGCCAACATAGATATTGTATTGACATTCCATCTCCCACAAGTGTCAATTTGGAATGATAGAATCATACCTTATTGAATTGCATCCATGGCAACATATCAATTGAATAACATTGGGGAGGACCAGACCACATTTATGTAAAAGAAGAGCACTCTCTTAGTGAAACCTTTTTAGAGGTACTAGGGGACAATCAAATTTTAAACTGAGCATTTTATAATGAAACCTTTTCAGAGGCACTATAAGATAATCAAAGTCAAAAGTCAACATTCCTTAGTGAAACCTTCTCAAAGGTGCTATGGGATAATTAAGACAACTTCATTGGTAGAAACCTATTTGAGGTGCCAATAGCTAAGTACAATAGTCCTTCACTGCTTGATGAAGACATTATCAAAGATTAAATCAAAATAGCTTCCACTCTATAACCTAATTAGATGGTATCTACTCTCAAGCCCAAACAATATAAAAATGTGGTGGTCCTATCAAGAGAATATTTAGAAGTCTTCAACCCCATCACATCCAAAGTTATGTCAAATATAGAATCAATAACATTGTGTGTGCCTAAAAATCTTGATCTTCATTTATTTCCCAACCATTATTCACTCCATTATCAACCACCATTCCATTTCCCAATCAAACTTATCATCCAACATTTATCCATATCTACCATCCTTGGTCATACTTTTCTTTGCAAAGGATACAAAGATACCTTATCTCAACATTTGAAGGAAATAAAATCAATGACTAACAAAGATCACATCAACATCATTTGCATCCAAATCTGTATCCCATTCTTGACAAAGTAATTATTTCAATGAGTTATGGGCTATTAATTTACATGATTGATTATTCTAGTTGTATCATTTGTTGATTAGGACATGCATCTCCACATCAACAAGAACACCATAAACATTACTCAGACCAAAAACATGTTCCATACCATTTTATCATTCCATTCCTATTAGACCAAATCCTATTTTTAGCCATCTTACCTAGCTTATTTGAACTTGGTTCATCCATTGGTTTCACTTTTGGCATGAAGAATTAGATTAGTTTCAATAGTTATTTCAAGAATTTTAGATAGAAGCCATATTTTGGAGCATTATGATAGAAGTTTTGTCAGTTGTATCCTTCATTTCCTATTTCATTCTATATCATGATTTATTTGTGTGGCCTTGATTATAACTACCTATGGGTAAATTAGTGTCTCACTGGTCTTGCTACTTAACATACCAACTTACCATTCCTATGTCATACTATACTATTATGCCAACTTTACCTATTTTGTTTGAATTGGTTGTTACACTAGTTAGATTCATCCACTATAAGGTGGAACTACTGTGACTTGAGGCCATTTTGGGAATACGTGGGTAGCACTAAATACTTGTTGGGGTTAGTTCAGTCTCCCTTTTCCATATGTTCTCACCATTTTGTGAGCTTGGACCATTTAGTATCTCATTATTCTCGATCGAGTTAAGTTACTCTGAAATTCCAAAACATTTATAAAATTTCAAAATCCAAAAACATCTATCCTATGTAATCCTAGTTAGTCATCCTCGATGCACCCTAATGGGGAAAATTCATTGTAGGATGCTTTCTTTTGCTTTTTATTTTAATATTTTTTATGTGTTTATTTTCTATTTGTTTGTTTATTTATTTGGTTGCCTATTTATTTGCTTTCAGTACTATTACCTCAACTTAGTCTATATGCATTCATGATGCGATTCCTTGTGCATTATTCTTGAGTACATCCATATTCATACATCAACATTGTCATCATTATTTTTATCATTGGTGTATCATTTTTAATTATTTATTGGATCGAGAGTTAGTCCTTATGCATATTTCAACAAAGTTCTCATGGTGTTCTATCATGATGCCTACCATCATGTTCTATAGCAAAAATCAACTCAAGAAGTATTACAAGCAATGGAATGATAGATAATTCTCCTTAGTACCCTTGGCAAATCCTCCCACCCACCTTGATCAAATCAACCCATTGACCATTCTAGTTGTATCAATGCTAATCAGGGTAAGCATCTCCACATTGGAAGATATAATTAAATAATTACCATTGACCAATTCTTATTCTTCTATTCATCTCTTTCATCCCTTTGCACATCCTTGTATGTATGGTTATTTGTGGCATCTTCAGTCATTAGACCAATGCATCTACATTTGTTCCCACTCATCTTTAATATGTATTCCGGGTTATATCCTTGAGTTATGCTTTTTAATCTTACCTACTGGGGCATCAATCAATCATCTTTATTTCATCTTAGTCATCTTAATGATTATAAATGCCTATGGGAAAATCATTATTTTTTACTCATCAACCCTAACTAGGGCATAGGCTATTACCACTGATTATAACCGCCTATGCATAAATCAATGTTGCAAACTTTGTTGCTAATTATATTTGCCTTTAGGCAAATTAGTACTTTTTTTAAATTGATGCATGCAATAATTTTATCTTTTGGATTAATCTCACCCATGGGTTAATTATACCTTACTTCTTGCTAATTTTTGAGGGACTGTACATCCACCAATGTGATGGCCACTGCCTTGAGGGGGCATCATTATAAGCTTCCCAAACACTATTGAGAGATTTTTCTTCAATCATCATCTTATTTTTGGCATATAGGTCTTTTATCATTATTTGAGATGATATTGTTGTGCCTATGGTTTGTAACATCTTCCCAAATAGGGGCAAAATCAAGACACCTAAAATTGTCCATCAATGGGTTCATACTAGACTTTAGCCTCATTCTTACCAACCTTTGCAAATATATCCTAAGAATCACTAAACATCTCAAATTTGGCTTCAAAATATGTTATTTGGCCTATAAATCAATTAAATGGGACAAATACACACATACAATTAATTTAAATCTTGAAAAATGCTAAAAACCTAAACATAATTAATTAACATGCAAAACCTAATCAAATGCATAATTGAATTAATCCTTGAGAAATTAAATGAATTATCAAAAAAAAATTCAAAAATTAAAGAATATCCTATAAATTCATAATTAACTTTTGTGAGTTGTCCAAATTCCAAAATATCTCACCTATGCCTCTTCCATGTTAATCATCAGGTTTGGACACCTTTTAACTCTACTAGGGTTAATTAACAAACTAAGGTGAAGTTTGAAACCATTACAATCCCTTTTGCTAGACCTATAAATAAAATCACTTGCCTCTCATTTATGAGATCTTGTAAATAGTAATGTTATAATGCTAGTTCTATGACAAGATTGCAAGCAATAGTGTTATAATGCCAAAATTGTGAATCACAAGCCAAGCCACCAAGCCATCAAGCTACATCAAGCAAGCATGAGGCAAAAAATAATGGTGCCAAGGGAATAAGTAGTCACACAAATCCATTTTCCAAAGACTTATTAAACACAAGCCGAGAAAGCCAAACAATGAAATCTCTTAGAGCATTCAAGGAAGGTAAGAAAGGTTATTTTTATTGCATTTTAATTGTGCTTTGTGTTGTCCCCAAAAAATGAATTCTCATTTTTGGGACAACATATGAACTATTTTGGCCCTGAAAGACCAAAATTGTCCCTTCCCTTTACAAAAATTTGTTCTAAGCTTTCAAAATGCTCATTTTTCAAGCTTTTCCAGTAAAGGGATTAGCGGGTTCAAAGGTTCAATGTCATCAACAAGAGCTAGGTGCATTTGTCAGAGGTTCAAAGTTCAACCATTTCAAAGGTTCAATGGTTCTAAGCAATTAACAAGTTTCAAAGGATCAAACCATTGAACCTTGAACCATTTTGGTTCATCAGTTCAATGGGTTCAATGATCAAGAGGTTTGATGCATTTGGTTCAAAAGGATATCAAAGGGGCTTAGCCAAATAAATAGAATGAACTGTTGAACCTTAAACCGCTTCAAAGTTCAATGGTTCATGGGTTCAAAGGTTTAAAGGCTGCCCCAATTAAGGAAAGAAGCATGCCTAAAAGCAAGAGTCAGGCAGATGCTACCAAGTGTCATCAGTTGAGCCCATTATACTTTGTTTTGGGAAGTGGTAGAAGCTGCCACCTGTCTCTTAAAGAGATCAATGGAGGCCAAAAAGTGTCATCATTCATGAGAGCTTAATTGAGCCCAAAACATTTTTATGGTGTTGCAAAATCTTGAGAGTGGAAAGCGCCAAGTGTCAACGGTGGAATGTTTCAGTAAGAAGAGGTGAAAGATGCCACATGTCAAAGGATGGGCCCCCCTCAAATGCAAAGACATAGAATCAAAGGGGGGTGACTTCCTTCAGACAAATTGTTTGAAGGAATTCCTTTAGACATTTTGTCTGAAGGAAATAAAGGGACCAACAGCCCTCTGAAGAAATTGAAGCCTGAAGGCCACCTGGAAGATCTCGAAGGGCAGATACCCTTGCGGGGGGGGGGGGGGAACACTCGACACACATGAAATGAACCTTTTTCAAGACCCCGAAAGGCATGTTCCCTTCAGAAAAGGTCAAAGCATCAAAGCACAATGGAAGCTGCCAAGTGTCGTATATCGAGACACAATTTCAAATGAAGATTCAAAGCATAGAACTCGCCATGTGTCCCATCCTAGTGCAGTGAAAGTTACCATGTGTCTGCATCTGCACCCCTAACCTTTAACAGTTTCAAAGCTTATTCTGATAAGCTTATTTCAAAGACACAAATGCCACCATGTGTCCTCACCTGCATCACAGTAGGATGACAAACCCATGAATGTCAAATTTAGAGCGACTGTCTAATCGTTAACTTTCAATCGAGGAAAGACCCATGAATGCCAAATTGGCTGTAATTATCTATTGATTTTTGTGGACTCAAAAGGTGAAATTAGATGCATCTAAAGAGCCTAAGGCTGGGACATAGAGAAGGAAGAGACAAAGAGGGAAACTCAGTAGGAGTTATTTCCAGTAGGTGAAGTAGTTTTCCAGGTAAATATTTGGGGCCTCCAAACATTGAAAGCACCGTCTTTTTGTCCCCTTTGAGATAAAGGTAGAATAGATAATTGCACAGCTAGCAGGTGATGGAATGAGCGATTCAGGCTAAGGAGTAGACAAAGGAGATAAACTAGCACACCAAAATTAAAGTAGTCACCCTGTTTTAGCATGATAAAATGAAGAATGCATCCAAGGCATTAATGCGCTAAATGGATCACCCCATGGGAAAAGGCGCTAGGCCTTTCTCTAACTCTATAAAATGTAATCTTTCATATCATTAAAGGGGACTTTTCATTTTCATAGGAGCGAAACTCTACCCATTTTGAAAGAAGAAGATTGAGACTTTGAGCTCATATTGTAATTTCATTTCATTTTATCTGAATGAGAAAGCAAGTTGTTTGTATACTTTGTGTTGTTTTGGCTTATGCTACTTTAGGAAATTGTTTTTATGTCTATTTCCTAGAAACATTCTTATTTATTTAATTTGACAAGCAGATCCAGTGAAAGTAATTAGTAAAGTGTCCTAAAATCAACTATGAGGAAGACTTTGTGCTTTCACATTTACTTTCAGTTTGTGTTTTTCTTTTCTTTATGTGTTGAGGATTCTGGGATGACTTTGTGCCTCCATTATCCTTTGTGATATACTTTTTGGACAGTTGAGGTGGAAACTTTGTGTTCTATTTCATCTTGCTGGTTACTACACCCTTTCACCATCAGTTACTTTTACTACCTGAAAGAAACTCCTATTGTTTCTTGAAAGAAGACTTTTGAAAGAAGAGAAGTGCCTTCAGTGTTTCCACTAGGATTTTCTCCTTTGTCTGTGAGCATCATCTCTGAAAGAAGAGAGATGGATGGTTTATTCTACCCCCATGTGTTATTTTCTTCTTATTTATATAGTATATATCCTTTGTATATTTAATAGGGAACCTCCCCTTGATGAGAGGAGAGATTTGTCCCCTTTGGATGTGGTAAACCTGCAACATTGGATGACCAATCTCCCTATGCTGTGGTGATAGGAACTTTTTTGGTCACCAGTTAGCTGGCTGACAAAATATTTACCCAACGGTTTTTGGTGACTTCACTGGGGAGGGACAAGCAGTTTGAAGCCTCAAGCTTCAAATTGAAGCAAGATTAGTCCTTTTCCATTTTTATTATACAATCTGACAACTCCACACTGTACCATAGGCTAGAAATCCCAAGGTGTTGTTGACCCTAATTTTGAGTTGGTGCAGCAGAGTAATTTTGAGTTGTTTCCTCCACAACCTCACCTTAGACAAACTAGGAGTCTTCCTCCTAGCCCTACTAGGTCACCACCACAAGGTAGAGCTTCTTTTTCTGCTATTATCCAAGCTTTGCCTATCCACACTCCACCTGGATTAGTGATCCCAATTTTACATAATCAAATCATGGCTCAAGGCCCCTAGGGTAACTCTTTTGATCCACTAAATTTGACTCTACCTCTGCATGAGCTTCCATGCAGTTCAAGGAAAAATTTCTCCAAATTCTTTGGTGATGGGAAAGTTCATGTTGATGAACACATTGTAGCTTTTAGCATAGCTTGTGGCATAATAGAGGTGGAATTTGAAGACATAACAGTTAGGCTGTTCATGGAGACACTACAAGGCACTGTTACAGACTAGTTCTACCACCTGTAGGCTAAATCAGTGACTGATTGGGACACTCTAAAAGACAAGTTTGAAGCTAGGTTTAAGCCTGTAAAAGATGCACATGCCTTTCTGGCCTAGCTCACTCAGATGAAGAAAGAGCCTCATGAGCCTATGAGATATTTTATTGCCAGGTTTGACAAGCTGAGGCACAAGATTCCCATGGTCACTCAGTTGACACCTCAAAACCTCAAATGCTTTTTCATCAGCTCACAACTGCCTGAAGTGAGTTTCTTGCTGAGATGGGCTAGACACATAGACCTTTCTACTACTCAAGACTTGGCTACTGAGGTAGAAGATGACCTTATCTTGGCAAGAAAGATAAGGAGAGACCCTAGTAAAGGTAAATCTTCTTCATCTTCTGAATACTCACCTACAACTACCACTAACCCAATGGTGCAAAAGATGGCAAACAAAATGCTAGCTCTCAGAAAGGAAGTGGTGCAAGGGATGTCATCTACTCTTGCATACAGAGATATGCCCAGGAGGACATTTCAAAATCAAGCGTACCAAGGCAATGCTACCAGGAATTTAGGACAACAAAATCGCCTTCCTCCTCCACAGAGGATCCTTGCCCTTTAAGCACCTCCAACTAACTCAGTAGTTAGATATCTTGAAGCTAAATCAGACTTCTCATTCCAGCCTAAGTTGAATCCTGAATATGATGATAATCTCTTCACTGAGGAAGAAGAAGAATTAGCTAGTGACTCCCATATTGGTTTCCTGAACTATTAGGATGATCCTAAAAGTGAAGGCAATGCAGCTGAGGGGTCATACACTATTTTTATCTAGTCTAAGAATCAATCAGCTCAACAAGTTGATAAGGAGAAAGCAGAGGAGCAACCTAACCTAGTAGTTTCAATTACTAAGCGGGGATCCCCTCTTCCTTTCCAGCCAAAGGACCCAGTGATTTTGAGAAAGGTAAGTACCCCAAATGCCCCTACGCCTTCTACTTGAAATCCATAGTCCAGTCCTCCCCCTTTCAAAAATCAAAAGGATGAACTCCCATCCTTTACTCCTAAATCATTATATACATTTGATATCATTGACCATATAAATAAAACCAAAATTCAAATGTCTAAATTTGAATTTCTACAGTCACATCCTGAGCAATTAGACAGACTGGTTCAATGTGTTAAAAACTAGAACATCCTTGTTGAACAAGCAATTCTCAAAGTGACACATGATCTTGCCAGGAATGCACCCACTAGGAACAACCTTGTCATTGCTCCCCCTATTGTTCCTAGCAGAACTGAACCTTTTTATGTCTCATTGCTGATAAATGGACATCAATTGAATAATTGCATCATTGATTCTGGAGCTTTAGACAATGTCATGCCTGCTAAAGTGGCTAAATCCCTTGACCTCACATTGACTAAGACTTTTGGTAGATGCTTCTCCATGGAGAACAAGCAAGTGCCTTTGTTGGGACAAATTAAAGATGCCCAATTTGCATTTGCTAACATTCCAGACAAAAGAATCAAGATGAATGTCTTAGTAGTAGACATCCCAGCATCATATGGCATCCTTCTTGGGTAGAATTTCTATAGGGATGTTGGAGCTGACTTGAGTATGGATTTATCAGAGGTGAATATTCTAGTCAAAGGTGTTATGAAGAGGCTTCTCCCCGAGAAGGAAGAAAAATATGTGGTTACCCAGACCTCAGCACCTGAAGCTCAAATTTTGTTTGAGTCTTTAATTATGGGTAACTAATTTTTGTACACGGATGGAGTTCATGAGACATCTGATGAAGCTCCTGTAGATGACATCCTGGAAATGCATTCATCTAGAATAGTAGAGGAATTGGTTGAGCATAAGGCAAGTGTGGAAGTATCTCCACCCCTAGATGAAGAAGAATCCAACAGAAAATTAGTATCAAATGAGGTATGGATTCTTGAATTTGATGGTAGCTTCTCTTCCACTAGTTCAGGAGTCGGGGTTGTGTTAATATCTCCTCAAAGAGATATTTTTCCCTCATCTTATAAATTTTAATTCAGCAACATGAATAACACAACTGAATATGAGTCTCTGTTGCTTGGATTGAGAGCTGCTTGAGACAAAGGCATCAAGCTCCTTCATGCTAAAGGAGATGCTGAACTAGTGGTTTGTCAGGTGAGAAACCTGTATCAAACCAAGAATGAAAGATTGCATCATTACTGCAATCTAGTTTGGGACCAGCTTGAAGACTTTGACACTTTTAGCATCTCTACAGTTCCCAAAGAATTCAATGATCGAGCAGATGCACTGGCTGTTTCAGCTACTCTCTTGGTCCCCCACCCAGATTTCAAAGGAGATAGGTACACAATTGAGTTGGTATTTCAACCAAGTGTACTTGATAATGCCAGTCATTGGTAGGTATTTAACAATGACAACCAAATCATTGCCTTCTTGGAGCAAAAAGATGGCTTTGAACAGCTGCATTTTAAAGGCAGTGAACCTCAAAAGTGTGAAATAGCTCCTGAATCAAATGCAGACATGGGTGAGGAGTTCTTACAACTCAAAGGGAATAAAATTCCCAAAGGCCTAGTTTTCCTTGAGAAGCTGTTTGATAAAAATGATAGATTCATCAGACAATAGCTAATGGATTCAAGCTCATCTTAGGAGTTTGATCAAGTAAATCTGGGAACCAAGGAAGACCCTAAGATGGTGAACATTGGGAAATGTTGTACTCCTGAAGAGCATTTCAAGTTCACCTCTTTACTCAATGAATACATGGATGTCATAGCGTACTCTTTTGTTGACCTACAATCACTCTAGCTTGACGAAATTTGACACAACATCTCTCTTAAGGCTGATTCAACACTTTACAGGCAAAATTCCAAGCATTATAATCTAAAAATATCAGGTACTATTTTATCTGAGATACAAAAAATGCTAAATGCCAGGATAATCTTCCCAATCCATCACTCCACATGGGTTGCCAATATAGTGCCTATGAGAAAGAAAAATGGTGAAATTCACCTTTGTGTGGAATTTAGAAATTTGAATCAGGCATCCTTGAAGGATAATTATCCTTTGCCAATCATGGATCAAGTGTTATAGATAGTGATGGGCTTGGAGATGTCATCAATGCTAGATGGATTTTTAGGATATAATCAGGGCAAAGTTGGTGAAGCAGACCAGCATAAGACCACTTTCACCACACCTTGGGGCACGTTTGCATATAGAAAAATGCCTTTTAGCTTGATAAATGTTGGCGCTACCTTCCAAAGAGAAATGGACCTTGCCTTCAAGGATGAGATGGGTAATTTCATTATAGTTTATCTTGATGACTTGACCATCTTCTCTAAGCATCACCCAGATCATGTGAGCCATTTACAATAAGTGCTAGAGCGCTGCCACCAGAATGGCATTTCCTTAAACCCCAAGAAGTCAGTCTTTGGAGTAACGGAGGGGAAACTTCTCAGACACGTTGTGTCCAAAGGAGGCATAAAAATTGACTCAAATAGAGTCAAGTCTATCCAAGAACTTTCCTTGCCCACAAGCAAGACTGTTGTTCACTGTTTCTTTGGAAAGGTGAATTTCTTATAGAGGTTCATCCTTGAGTTTGCTAAGAAGACTAGGCACATTGTAAACATGATGAAGGGAAAAGCCACCTTTAACTAGACTAAATAAGGTAAGTCAGCATTTGAGGATATCAAGACTTCCATTTCCCATGCTCTAATTCTGGCTTGTCCAGACTATAGCAAAGAGTTCACCATTTACAGCTATGCTTCAGAACATACACTTTCAACAATTCTAGTTCAACAGAATAAAGAAGGTATGGAATCTCCCATTTCCTTCATGAGCTATCCTCTCAAAGCTCATGAGATGAAGTACTAAAATATGGAAAAACACGCTTATGCAGTAGTGAAGGATGTAAAACATTTTCATTTCTACATCCTTAATTCTTGGGTTACTGCCTTAGTCCTTGACACCATAGTGAAATCTATACTGACTCAGCAGGAGTTTGGGACAAAAAGAGGCAATTGGGTTGTAAAGATCCAGAGTTTGATCTAATCATCAAGCTAATAAAGCTGGTACATGGAAAGGGGCTATGCCAACTAATTGCTGATAACAAGCCAAGAGAAACAGAGCATGAAGAATCGGAGGTGGATGACACACCAACAATCCTCTTTGTCTCCACCACAAATGAGTGGTATTAAGGTATTGATCATTTCCTTATGGTAAATGTCTTACTCACCTATCTTATAAATAAAGGAGAACCATCAAGCTGAAAGCTGCTAATTTTGTCCTCTGGGACAATGGCTTATACAAGAGGAGCCTTGATGGAACATTCCTTCGCTGTGTGGACAAGGAGCAACAAAGCTGACTTCTAAAGTCTTTCCATAATTCGGCCTATGGAGGACATTTTTATGCCCCTGTGACTACCCATAAGATCCTACGAGCCAGGTATTATTGGCCAACTCTCTTTCAAGATGCATACAAGTGGGTCAGGGGATGTGAACTGTGCCAGCAGTTTATTGGAAGGCCCAAGTTAGCTACCCTACCCCTCAAACCAGTAATCATAGAGGAGCCATTCCATCAATGGGGGATTGATTTTATTGGATATGTAAACCCATCATCAAGTGTTGGACATGACTATGTCCTCACATCAACAGACTAATTCACCAAATGGGTGGAAGCATTTCCAACCAAACATGCTACTTTAGAAGTAGTATGCAATTTCCTTAAAGAAAACATCATGTCTAGGTTTGGGGTCCCAATCAAAATTGTCACTGACAATGCTGCCTATTTCACTTCCCAAGAGATTACTCAATTTTGTTTCCACTACAAAATCACACTCTCCCACTCTTCTGATTACTTTCCACAAGGGAATGGACAGGCTAAATCAAGTAATAAAAACCTAGTGACTATCATCAAGAAGCTAGTAGATATAACTAAAGGACTTGGCATAAGGCATTGGTTGATGCTCTATGAGCAGACAAAATTACACCCAAGAGAGAAATTGGTATGTCTTCCTTCCAAATTTTTTATGGTGTCAATGCTGAGATACCAATCACCTTGGAAATTGCTAGCATTGAAATTGGCTAAAGCGATTGAGGATCAAATGTACGAGAGCTCACTTGAGAAGAGGATCATGTGCCTTGCTGAGATGAATGAGTAGAGAACTACAATGGTGGACCGAATTGCCACCCATCAAAGTCTGGTGAAGAAGTTCTTCGACCAAAAAGCAAAGAATCATGAATTCCAGATTGGAGATCAAGTCTTGCTGTGGGACAAGAGAAGAGAACTAAAGGGGATGCACGAAAAATTTGATTCCCTATGGAGGGGCCCTTTTACTATTCATTAGCTCAATGGTAAAAATAGTTTCCTATTGAAGTATCAAGATTGCACTCTCTTTTCTCTACTTCATAATGGGCAATATCTGAAGCACTTCAACTCTTGAAGTATTAGATGAGTTCCCCTATACATATGTATATTTGTGTAGTCTTTTGTTTCTATTTTGTTCTTTTGTTTTCAATTTTGGAGCCTTTCTTCTTGGGTAGCACGACTTCATAACCCAATGGCACACTTCAAGGCATTGGAGATTCTGGTTTCTACTCCCCTCAACTATGTTTCAAGTTTCCAACTAAAGGTAGTTCCCCAACAGGAGTCAGCTGTTGTCCCCAAAAAATGACTTCTCATTTTTGGGACAACATATGAACTATTTTGGCCCTGCAAGACCAAAATTGTCCCTTCCCTTTACAAAAATTTGTTTTGAGCTTTCAAATTCCTCATTTTTCAAGCTTTCCAGTAAAGGGATTAGCAGGTTCAAAGGTTCAATGTCATCAGCAAGAGCTAGGTGTATTTGTCAGAGGTTTAAAGTTAAACCATTTCAAAGGTTCTGTGGCTTCGAGCACTTAACAAGTTTCAAAGGCTCAAACTGTTGAACCGTTGAACCTTGAACCATTTTGGTTCATCGATTTAATAGGTTCAATGATCAAGAGGTTCAACATGTTTGGTTCAAAAGGATATCAAAGGGGCCTAGCCAAATAGATGGAATGAACTGTTGAACCTTGAACCGCTTCAAAGTTCAATGGGTCATGGGTTCAAAGGTTCAAAGGCTGCCCCAGTTAAGGAAAGAAGCATGTGTAAAAGCAAGAGTCAGGCGGCTGCTGCTAAGTATCGTTAGCTGAGCCCATTATACTTTGTTTTGGGAAGTGGTGGAAGCTGCCCCTTGTCCCTTAAAGAGATCGATGGAGGCCGACAAGTGTCATCATCTGTGAGAGTCTAACTGAGCCCCAAACATTTTTATGGTGTTGTAAAATCTTGAGAGTAAAAAGCACCAAGTGTCAATGGCAAAATGTTTCAGTAAGAAGAGGTAGAAGATGCCACGTGTCAAAGGATGGGGCCCTCTCAAATGTAAAGACATAAAATCAAATGGAGGTGACTTCCTTTAGACAAATTGTCTGAAGGATTTCCTTTGGACATTTTGTCTGAAGGAAATAAAGGGACCAATAGCCCTCTAAAGAAATTGAAGCATGAAGGCCACCTGGAAGATCTTGAAGGGCAGATACCCTTGCAGGGGGGAACACTTGACACACATGAAATGAACATTTTTCAAGACCCCAAAAGGCATGTTCCCTTTGGAAAAGGTCAAAGCCTCAAAGCACAATGGAAGCTGCCAAGTGTCACATACTGAGACACAGTTTCAAATGAAGCTTCAAAGTGTGAAACTCACCACGTGTCCCATCCCAGTGCAACAAAAGCTGCCACATGTCTACATCTGTGCCCCCAGCTTTTAACAATTTCAAAGCTTATTCTAATAAGCTTATTTCAAAGACACAAATGCCACCACGTGTCCTCACCTGCATCACAATAGGATGATAGGCCTGCAAATGTCAAATTCAAAGTGACTGGCTAGCTGTTAATCTTCAATCAAGGAAAGACCCATGAATGCCAAATTGGCTGCAATTGTCTATTGATTTTTGCGGACTCAAAAGGTGAACCTGGATGCATCTAAAGAGCCTAAGGTCAGGACATAGAGAAGGAAGAGACAAAGAGGGAAACTCAGCAGGAGTTATTTCCAGTAGGTGAAGCAGTTCACCAAGTAAATATTTGGGGCCTCCAAACATTGAAAGCACTATCTGTTTGTCCCCTTTGAGATAAAGGTAGAATAGACAATTATCCAGGTAGCAGGTGATGGAATGAGCGATTCAGGCTAAGGAGTAGACAAAGGAGATAAACCAACACACCATAATTAAAGCAACCGCCCTGTTCTAGCATGACAGAATCAAGAATGCATCTAAGGCATTAATGCGCTAAATGGATCACCCCATGGGAAAAGGCGCCAAGCCTCTCTCTGCCTCTATATAATGTAATCTTTTGTATCATTGAAGGGGACTTTTCATTTTTACAGGAGCGAAACTCTACCCATTTTGAAAGAAGAAGATTGAGACTTTGAGCTCAGATTGTAATTTCATTTCATTTTATCTGAATGAGAAAGCAAGTTGTTTGCAGACTTTGTGCTATTTTGGCTTGTGATACTTTAGGAAATTATTCTTATGTCTATTTCCTAGAAGCATTCTTATTTATTTAATTTGACAAGCAGAACCAACAAAAGTAATTAGTAAAGTGTCCTGAAATCAACTGTGAGGAAGACTTTGCACTTTCACATTTGCTTTCAGTCTATGTTTTTATTTTATTTTTGTTTTGAGGATTCTAGGATGACTTTGTGCCCCCATTATTCTTTGTGATATACTCTTTGGGTAGTTGAGGTGGAAACTTTGTGTTCTGTTTCATCCTGTTGGTTACTGCGCCCTTTTGCCATCAGTTACTTTTACTACCTGAAAGAAACTCCTATTGTTTCTTGCAAGAACACTTTTGAAAGAAGAGAAGTGCCTTCAGTGTTTCCACCAGGATTTTCTCCTTTGTCTGTGAGCATCATCTCTGAAAGAAGAGAGATGGATGGTTTATTTTTCCCCCATGTGTTATTTTTTGCTTTTATATATAGTATATAGCCTCCGTATATTTAATAGGGAACCTCCCCTTGATGAGAGGAGATATTTATCCCCTTTGGATGTGGTAAACCTGCAACATTGGATGACCAATCTCCCTATGCTATGGTGATAAGAACTATTTTGGTCACCAGTTAGCTGGCCAAAAAAATATTCACCCAACACTTTGTCAATTGGTTTTCTTCACCATGTTCCTCCCTTTGATCTATGCAAGATAGTGTTATTCATGTTAGTGTGTTTTATTTCATTTTGATTTATTTTCATTATAAAGCTAACATATGATCTAACCACCCTTCTTGGATTTCTTGATCATAATTATGATCATGAAAATGATAAAATCTGATTAAAATGATGAATATAATGAAAATTATGAACATGAAAAAATAGGTCAAGAGAAAGTATAATCTCTTGATATGTTTTGACACCTTATATGAAAAAATCCAAATGATCATCATGGGATCCTCAACACCACATTAGAAATTAAAAAAACCAAAAATCCTAGATGAAAAACTAGGTCCATATATTGATCATGTTATTAGATCTACGGTTCATCCATATACCAATATCCCTTACATTTATCACATTACCAATTCATAATTCTAATAGAGGCATGAGATGTGTGTTTACACCATTGTTCCCCAAAGAAAATACTCCTATTACTACATCTTACATAAGAAACATTAATACTTCAACCAAACTACTAGTTTCAATGCATATATCCACTCAAACTATGGGTATACCTACTTTGATGACTTTTCAAAATACAAACCTTAGTGATAAATATGTGAAGATTTTGTTCAAACTATAAAACTTTAGAAAGCTAATGTTACAAATATTGAAAAATATTATAGGAAGTCAACTTATGCCATTGATTCACAAGAGATATTGCATAATCCTCTTGACCTAAAATACATTTTCACCCCTTTCCAACTAGTTTTGTTACACCTAAGTTCACATTTTATGATGAAAAAGGTGATCTTAAATATCATCTTCAATCTATCTATGCGGCATGCCTTGATTATGCCTCTAAAGATTTAAACATTTGACTAAACTATTTCTAAAGAGCCTTAATTAGTATTATCTAAGGTGGTTCCATGACTTATCAATCCAATCTGTAAAGGTATTCAAACCTCTTGCAGATTAGTTTTTGGCGCACTTCTCTATCAACATTACCAAAAAGGTTTCTTATGCCCAAATTGGAAAAATCAAACAAGGAACCAATGAACCTATTAGTGAAGATGTATTAAGGTACAAGACAATGTTGGCTAAAATGACCAATCCAATGGAATATAAAGAGCTTCAAGACATAGTCAATAAAATTTTGCTTGCCCCATTACATGAGTCTGTTATTTTCAAAAAGTTCAAATATTTTGATGACTTATGCCATATTATTTATGATCTTGAAATTAAATTTACCTCATTGAACAAAATTAAGTATGTAGTAAACACGCTGACTACATCCAATACCAAGTTTACTATCAAACCAAGTTATAAGTTGAAACCTCTAAAACCTAAAAATGAAATGACTACAATAGTTAATGTAGTGTCAAAACAACATAATCAATTTGTCCTATCTACTGCACCAAGGAGGCGATTTTCATGCTTACCCAAATATCCATCTTTGATACTTGTAAAGCTTGTGGAGTGTCCCCTTATATCTCTCCATCTTCTTATAGAGGATGATATTAGTAGACCTATACCTAAAAGATATGATGTTAATGCTTATTGTAACTATCACTAAGGCCCTAGGAATTTTATGAACTAACATTTTACCTTGAATCATAAGATCGAAGAACTCATTGATAACGGAAAAATTACTTAGATGATCCTCCAAATAAATTAGGTTCAAAACCTGGTAAACAACATAATTATAATATATTTAACAATCATTTGTAATATCATTCTAAGAAGGAACTAAAATTAAAAATGTCATATAATTCACATCCTCCTCCACCACATTATGGGCACCCATTAGAATGGATTATTGGTACTTATACATGGAATACTGAGAGAAATTTTATTACTTTTGATTATAGTCAGATTATGGATAATGAATTAGTTCTTAATTAATTATTCATTCGATCATACCTTAACCACTAGATTATATATAGTGTGATGATTTATAAGGGTGCTAGTGATAATGTTTACACCATGCAATTAATTAAACATTTTAGATATATACATGTTGATTTACATCCATCAACCGAATTGGTTAGAGTATTTGATGAAACGTCATAGCAGGTCCTTGGTGAAATTACCTTACATTTACAAGTTGGCCCAACACATGTGGTTACTACAATCTCATTTTTACCATACATGGGAGTATTTGATATGTTATTGGGATGAATTTGGATACATACACTCTTCGTAATACCGTCTATAGTATATGGGTGTGTTAAATACATCCATGCCAACAAGGTAATTAAAGTCTCTCAAATTATGTATGAACATCCAGTGGAATGAAATAAGTTTATACCCAGGTTATTAATTATCAAACCTACTCAAGTTAATCTTCTATAAATGGGTAAGCAACAAAAAATCCCCTTTCCTATGTGGCCAATACTTGAGATTCCATGGCATCAGAGATACCTAGTGGATTCTACAAAATCCTCATCTACTACTACATAGCTAATGTAATTACCTAGAGCAATTAAACATGTTTTTATTTATGTTATTCCAAAGAAACCATAAGACACTCAATGATGGGTTCCATAAACCCACATTCCTTTTATTATTGCCTCCTAAACATAGAGTCCTATTATACATATGAAAAATAACACAAATTATTTAGTGTCAGCTTTTACCCTTATTCATGCTCCTTGGCAGTACCACCTATTCATTGCACCAAGTTCTGAGTGGGGAGATAAAGAGGGTGAATCCACTGAACTAATAAGTTAAATGATGAGAAATTAAAACCACCGATTATGATGACTTGTAAATGATAGAAAAGTAAAAAATTAAAAGGTGAAACCACCAATTTCATGGGAGTGAAACTATTAATATTCAAGGTGAAACCATTGTTTTAACTTGGTATAGAGTTTTACAATTTTTATAAAAAAATATGATGATTTAATTCAATTTCTAGATTGATTCTTTCACTTAGAAGGATGTAGAAGGAGTCAAAGATTTTTTGGGGTGCGTTCGAGTCCCACCTAGTATATGATTATATATAATAAGAATCCAAATAGGGTTAGTCTATTGTTAATGAATACAAATATAAAATAACTTGAAGAACATAACACCCTAATCCTATCCAATAGGTTTGAGCAAGAATAAGCAATAGAAAAATCAAGTAGAAGACAAAATATAAATGGTATACCTTGTTTGTATGATTTTTTTTGTTATCAATTCAAAGAGGCTTGTGTTTGGATTATAGAACTAGAGGAATTTATAAATGTTGATTCATTATATGAGTATCATTTCCCCTTGTATACTCTTGACTTATCTTGGGAGTTAGTGTGAGAATGTTGAATCTCTAGTGTGAGTTTAGCATCATAAGTTTACTTCAAGAGAGCTTATATATAATGGTCAAAAGCCATTGTATTTATAGACTTTTGGAATGATTATGAGCCATTGATATAATATCAAGATCAATGGTTGATAATGAATCCTCAAACTCATTATTCCATACATGGAATGTGTAAGAAACTCCATTTAAGACTTTTTGGAGTGTGGAAGGAAGTCTTGGAAGAAAAGTGCAATGATTGGTTCTTTTGGAGTGTGTCATAGGACATGTAAGAGAGAAGTGTTTAAGAGGCCTTTAATATGTGTAATAGAGTATGTAAGTGGCCACATCATAGATCACCTTTCTTACTCTCCACTCCATTCTATTGAACTACCTTTGTGACATCACCAATGTGAGGTAATAACGTAATTTTTATTTTAATAAAATAGATAATTATAAATCCATGGAATTTTATATTAGAGGAATGATTAGGATAATTAATAAAGGTGATTAATTATAAATTAGAATAATAGTGCACTTGTAATGTTCGTTTATGATTCATTTAATTGTCCTATAATAACATTTTTAAATATTTGATTTGATTTAGGATGTGTTAGATAATATTAATGTTGTAGTATGATCCATTTACCCAATCAAGGATATGTCACTATGATTTTGGATTAAAATGGTAGTTATGTAGGTAAACTAGGCCCATTTATGATTTTTGACTATATTTGCATGTGATTTCATAAAATTGTTTTGATCATTGTTTAGATGCATAAGTGGTTAAAATGGAGTGTCTATAGAATACAATGAGATGATCTAAAATGTATCTATTGTGAATTAAAATTATAGGATCCTCCAAAACCTAAAACTTGCATTAGAGATCCTAGAGGTCTGAAACCACTCTCAAACATCTTGAAAGGATATAAATAAAATATAACTTAAAATATAAGAAACTAAGTGTCCATATCTAAATACTAAACTATTCCATGTACACACTTTTATAATAGAAAGACAATGTATGCAATTCTAAAAACTAAAACCACATACATGGTTTTAAATATTAAACCCACGTATGCAGTCTTGGCTTGGTAATTACTGAGCCTATCTGCCAAGACTACATACACATTTTTTAAAAACTGAATACATGAAAACATTTAAATCTATTTTAATACAAAATGTGTCCACTTTTTGGCCCCCCAATCGCATGCACTTGCCCATTTATGTATGTATACATACATACATATATGCATGCATACATACATATACATACATGCATACATATATGTACATACATAAACATACATACACGAATAAACACACACACACACACACGATAATGATTCCCTATTTTTATTTATATATGTATGTTTATGTGATGTTGATGTTTAATATATATAACATTGTACAATGGTTTTATGTTATTGTCTAGTATTTTCCATTATTTTATAGCAAATGTGAGCATGTATGTAAAAGTAATGAAAAGTAATTTGAGAAAAAATGACTATATAGTCAATGTGCTTTAATTCCACACACATAATTATTGACCAACAAGTGATTATGGATTGATTATACTAACCCGGTCCTATATAATTCTCCCAATGTACACAACCAATCAATTTTTAAACCAAATGAACCACAAGTGTGTTTATCTTTAATTTTGAATTTTAGAAGAGTCACAGTTATAATGTCAATAAGAAAATATAAATATTTTTATCTCTTTATTAATTTATATATTTATCATATTCATTTTTCAAATTAAAAGAATTAATCATCATATTTTACATTCAAATCCACGTTTGAATGCCATATCTATTAATTTAAAATACATTTAAAAGTTATATATTAATTATATTAATCTCACCCATTAATCCAAATTAGGTTAAAACATATTGGTGAACCCTTACACATCAAACAATACAAAATCCCAAGGTTTTCCCTTAGGGTATCATACTTCAAGGGTTTCAATTTTCAACCTTAGGGTTTTATTTCTAGACCTGATTTCTTATTTGCCCTTCCCCTCTCTACAAATGATAATTTTTTTATCTTTTTCCATAGGGTTTTCTCAAAAATTCACCTATTTCTATTTTCATATATTAGACTCATTCCTTTATTAGATAATATATTAATAATAAAATATAAGGCATTAGGTAGAGTGTTACCTCCCATAAATTATATCATCAATGAAATGTCACTATCAAATGCTTTAAGATAGTAAAGGAAAACATGGTGAGTTTTTGGTCTTACCAAGATTAGGATTCTATCCCATGTCTTCTAAAATATTATGTTGAATTCTTGAATGAATTATTGAGGTGTACTCCTAATACTGGTTAGCTAATTAATTAGTGACAAGTTATCACTCTTGTCTTTAAGTCTTCTCCTCAATGCATCTCCCAGCTCATCCCATGTGGTGATTGATTCGGGTGCCAATGTTCCATACTAGTCAAGAGATTTCCATTTGAAGGAGACAACCAATAATATGATTGCAATGTTCTATTCAATGATGTGATGAATATTGCATAGGTGATAAATATTTCTAATATGCTCAATAGGTGTGATGGTTGTCTCATCGGTATATGATGGAACATTTTTGAGGATAGATATGGGGATATCATCATAGTGGGCAAGTCTTAGAGGACTATTTCCATTTAAGGAAACAAAATGATGGTTCCTTGCCATGGTGGCTTTAAGACTTTGTAAGAATGGGGGAATCAAGAACTTTCTTATGGGCTTGTGAGCAAGGTATGACTTGTTAAGGATAAGGATGGGTGTTTTCAAATTTGGGTGCTTCATAGGAATAATGAGTAAGCTATTGAAACTAAAAAGGTATTCCTTTGGTTATAGATTTTTAATTTACCTTAGGCATGAAACACTGCACTAGTCTACAACCAAGATTGAAATGTTTGAGTTGCTAGATACTACATGAAGTGGACTGTTATAACTCTTTGTTTTCAAAGCCAACATCTACCTTGAATAAAATTCTTAGAATTCAAGTCTCACTAGGCATGCCAAAAATATTATATCCTAAAACTTCACCCTATATAATTCAAGTAGACCTTCTCAATTTTAGGATAACATGAAACTATCTCCCTTCATATGAAAGCTACTACAAAAGATAGATCTATGGGTTTGAAAGGGATAGCTCTCTTTATTTATATTCTAATCTCACACTACAATAGGATAATCACTATTGGGGGTGAAAATAGAAGAAGGAGACATAAAATAAACTAATGATAATGATGTGATACATCAAAGATAAATCCACACAACACACTTGCATCTGCACCAAGAAAGGAGACTATTAAAATAGACCTTTAATCTATGTCCTTCGAGCACAAGTATTTCTCATGGAGTTAGATTGATATACATATCCAAATTTGGGTGAAAATATGGTCTGATACTATACACTAATATTCCTTCTCACCCTTCAATACACACTTAACAAACATATACACTTCATGAAAATTATTAGAAGAGATATCACTCACACATAACATACAAGAGAAGAATCAAAGGAGAACATATTCATCACTTTTCAACCACATAAACCACTTAACACACTTAGGAAAGAGATTGAAAAGAATAATTCAACTTCATAAAATTTTATTCAAAGGCAAATGAGGTGTCAAAATTATCAGGGCTTTGCCATACCAATTGAGGATCCATTACAAAGCCAAAAAGACTTGAATATATAGAACATAGGAGAGGAGAGAGAAGAATTGAAGATGAAGGATAAAAAAACCATGTGTTAAACTATATAAAATAGTTACAATTCAAGTGAATGAAATTATAAATAGGTCATAAAGGTGCTTTTGGACAAATGTCCATCACGAAGATGACATATCCTTCAGGTTGGCATAAAGACTCTTCGTGTTCTTCTTTGAAAATACCCTCATGATGACGAGTGGTACATATGTATTTAAGTACCTATATAATATGATAGAACATATGATCTGACATTATAATATGTAAATGAGATTAGGTATAATCATCTATGCTTTTAATTGATAGCCTCCTTTGTTACACTTGTTATTCACTTGCTTGCAACTACTCACTAGCTTTCTAGGTCTATCTTCACACTTGTCACCTAAGTGGATTTTAGCTACTCATGGAGATGAATTTAAAATGATATAAGACACCTATTTAATACCTCTTTATTCTTTGGTCTATCAAATAGACCTCAATATTTTCAATGTCACTCTTCTCACTATCATATTTAGGTAGTCACTTTGCCTTCTCAATGTCTGTTTAGATTGATTGCAATGAATGGCATAAAAAAGAGGTTTTCATGCACAAATATGGTGAGGATTTAATTTTATAAGTTTTAAAAACTATCTACAGACCTCCCAAAATTATTTTCATGTGCTCATTCCCTTTTGAACCTATAGAACAACTCAAATCCTATAATAAACTTAGTATTGGACCTGTCCATACATTTGAAAGCACAAAAAAGTGGATGGTGAGGATCTATAGGGAGTGATAATCATGTAATAATCAATTTATATTCCATTTGAACAATTTTATATGCATCTCCATTCATTTCTTCTCTATCAGGTTCAAGCAAGGGTTTTGGGAGGTTTTGTTTATTAATAATGATTCATACAAAATAGATGTTGAATCTTCAAATAAATTCCATTGATAAAATTCTATAAACTCCCCTAAACTGTCCCTAAATTCTTGAGGTCTCATGCATACCCTCTGTATAGATATGAGTGAATGAAACTAGCTCTCGAGCTCCTTCAATGCATTATGAGTACCCCTAAGAGAAGGTTAGGCCAAAATAGCCAATTCCATGATTTTCTTTGCCATCTGATGGATGTTACTAGATTATAATTTTCCATGAATTTACTTATAAGGTTTATAAATTTATCATGGTCATATGGATGTGTTTAGGCACCTTTAGTGTTTAGGCCTAGTTCTAGGCCTAACATGCCTAGATTGAGTATGCCTTCATATGACCACTTTTGAATATTCATGCTGACTATAGGGCCTCCTATATAATTTTTAATCTTAATTTCAAACTTATAAATCATCTCACAATGATCCTTTTCTCTCCATTTCATCTTTCCGTCATGGATTCATAGGTCTACAGTATGAAATTCCTATGGAGTGCCCTCTATCTAAGACAAAATAGAGGTACCTCCCCTATTTTCCTAGCCAAAGTGAGACTATGTAAATCATCTAAAAATTATCCTTTTCTCTCCATTTCATCTTTCCATCATGGATGCATAGGTCTACAATATGAACTACCTGTGGAGTGCCCTTTGTCTGAGACAAAATAGAGGGTACCTCCCCTATTTTCTTGGCTAAAGTGAGACTATGTAGGTATTAGATAGGTCATGATGATGTTATAAAAAAAGTTTCAAATTTGTATCATACCTCTAGACCCCCTCCAAAACTTCAAAATTCAAAGACTAGCTATTAGTTCCTATAACTATTCACAATGTTCTATATTTTAGACTGACTGTGTTTGAGGTTCATCACTATAGGCTAAGTAAATTACATTTTTAAAACACCTAGGAGTGTATAAGTACCATTTTTATAGTGGTTCCAAACATGGCCATACACCATACACTTATTCATACTTCTAAACTGTAGCTCTCCATTTTCTATAACTAGTTTACAATTAGACTATAGGTGTCTCACTAAAGAAAACAAAGGGTTCCTATAGGTGATTATTAGAGTTTGAAGACTAAATTGGATGATATTGATTCCATATGAGGTCATTGGTATAATGATACTATACCTCTTTTCATCAACTAACTAGCATCTTTTATTGCTTAGGCTAATATGTAGTCTGAGAGTCCAAATTGTAGATGTATATCTTAGGGAACATAGGATTATTGTAGGTATAAATTTATACTTGAAAACTATGTTTTTTCACTTCCATGTTATATTTATGTCACTAAGGACCATTCCACACTTGAATGTATTCACCTTTGACTTCAGG
Organism: Torreya grandis; assembly: GCA_037957365.1. NCBI lineage: Eukaryota > Viridiplantae > Streptophyta > Pinopsida > Cupressales > Taxaceae > Torreya > Torreya grandis. The sequence goes on from JARHVA010004687.1 coordinate 1,313,591, forward strand.
CCATGTTCTCATCTCTATATCATTAATGCACTAGAAGTTTACAAGTTCCAGGTTCACTTTTGGTCTGATGGGACTGTAGCTCACTTAGTGATTTCAATAAAAATCCAACTAAAATAAAATACCATGAAACCATCATTATACTTAACATAATAATCATCTTATTGTGTTAATACATTACCTTTAGGCCTAGGCTACTATCATGAAATAACTAGACCTACTCAGACCTCATGGATCTTCACCAATAAATGCTACATTTTGAGGCAAGATCACTTTCTCAGATAAATTAAGGTATCAATACCATTTTAACCCTATGAACATGGATTTAGGTCTAGATATGTGTAATGGCATCAAAATTCATATAATGACCTCCTATATATTCTCAAACTTGCCTGATAGTCTCAATTGGATTTCAAACATCTCCAAAATCATTTCATCACTACATAGGCCTCTATGATGTTGGTTTCAAACCAATGTTTGAGGATGCCTATAGGTGATATTAGATATAGGACTTTGTATTTTGGATTGGTTTTCACAACCAATATCTAATGTTTTGAAAATTTTATTCTTACTTCTTTCACCTTGAAAGTCTCATCAAAGCCTAAAAACTCTAATCTTCATCAATAGGAGTATTTAAGGCTTGTTTCCAACTAATAACTATAGGTGATAGTCATAATAAACTTTGATTTTATTCTTATACCTCACTTTACTAAAATTGAGCTTATTGGGCACAAAACTTCAATTAAGAAGCTCACTATTATGTTTTAAGAAGTTAGAATCAGTGTACTACCTTGGATTTAAAGTCACTCACAGGTAGATATAACTCTATGATTGAAAACAACAATCTACTAGCACTTTGAGATGTTTATACTAATTTCATTATCTTCACATGTTAAAAACCAATTAGAAACAACATTAAAGTAGTGTGCATCTTTTTTAATACCATGTTCACTACTTGGTTGATACAGACCAATGAAAATAAATGGGAAACTTGAAACCATTGGGGATGTGCAGACAATCTAGAGTCACCAACATTCTTAGTGATGGTTAATGAATCATAGACCACCAAACCAAAAACTATTTCCATGAAAAGGAAGTCCATAAATGATAATATCACCCACCAAGTGCACTATCTTGAACTCTACTCCTCCTATCCTTACTGACTATAAACCGGTTGACTTGTTTGACTTTCCCAAGAGAGTGATGAGAGAGATGGACCAGTTTTTGTCATTAATAAGCTATTAAAGCTTATAAATATTGGAAAAGACATGGGGGGATTTTAAATAAATCTATTGAAGCCTTCCCACTTACCTAGTGGTTGTACATGTCTGTACAACTATTTAAAAATTCCTATTTTGTAGTGATCTCTTCATTTCCACATTTAACCTACATCCTCTTTAGTTTCAAAATATTTATCTAACATTTTATAACATATTAGATGTTAGAGTACATCTTGACACATTTTTCATCTTTTAGAAACCATACAATTCATCTATAGTGACAAAAAGGTGACACAAAGGAATATTAAGACAATGACACAAATGACAAATGTTTAAAACACATTAAGTGACCTTAAAAAAATGACTAGACATTATCTATGACCTTTATGACCATGTTATGACTTAGAAAGACCGTATAATTTTTTTGACTATATAATGGGTTGACCTAATTTGACCCGGGGTCAAATTTGGTCAACATTTTGGTGATTTCCTAGGGGTAGCAAGCCTGGTATGCTAAGGCCCAATTGCCTTTTCCTATCCTTGGGTAATGGATTCACCTATACACTTTTATTGATATGGATAAGCCTTTGAAAGGAAACCAAACCACACAAGACACAACAAGGAAACAAAAAATAATAAATAATAAACAAGACACACAATTGTGTTAATATGAACACTTAGGGAAAACACACATAACTCAAATGAAAAGACACATACCTATTATAGTTGTACAATACTTCAAAACACTTAAGGTGGAGAACCTTTTTCATTGCTTCAACTAGGATCAAAGACAATGATTATTGCATCACTAATTCTCTATGAAAATAGTCCATCATATGAGGCATATTTATCAATGAACACTTGCTTGTGGAGATAGTCAAATGATTTGCCATGGTTGGATCTTCTGTTGACTGCAAGTTTGTCATTTGGAGTAGTCAAGAACACTCCATCTATCTCTCCAAGAAACTTGTTTGAGATGAAAGTTAGCTTGAAATTTGACATGTTCACTTGACATTCTTCCATATAATCATTGGATATCATCATAGCCTTCTCATATTTAGGTACATTTGAAACAAGACATGTTTATTGTTGGGAGTCTTCAAGGCTATTTTCTTGATTACCAAACACTTCTTGGTTCATCACAATTATTTCTTGCTCAGTTGAGGCCTAAAACTCTTATACTCATTGCAATCATGATTGACCTCATCATTTGGTTTACATTTTTTTTGAAGAAATGATGGCCTACTTAACTCCTCAAATTCCTACACAATGGCATTGAATTGTTGTGACATATCATCCACCTCTTCATAATGTTCATGCTCATGAGTGTTCTCTTCTTTAACAGGCAGAATTGAGTGCTCATAAAGGTTATTATGTTTTGACATAACTGGGATACTTACATCATCTTCCATGTGTACAAGGTAGTTACCCCATGAAACTTGCTCTAGAATGTTATTAGGATTTGCCTCAAGGACTCCATCATAATCTTTATGATGTATGTAAGTTATAAGACTAGTTTATTCAAATCCACCTTGCTCATCTCGCCACTCATCAAAATACATATTAGTTATGCCATCAAGGAGAGTTAGAGGTTATTGATCACTAGGGTGATCAGATTATTTAATGACATTACAATTCATATTAGAATTATAAGGTACATATGGATCTACATGAAAACTAGATACATGTTCAGACTTGATTATCACTGTTGCACCATACTTGGTCTTAAAATCCATATAGGACTAGTCTAAAGTTAGATAACCTCAAACCTTAGTAGTGAACTCTCTTAACAAACAAAGTTCAAAATGAGGAGGCACATCTACCACTAAAACATCTTTGGAAATGATGAAGGTATGGAAATCATGGAGAATAATTGTCCAACCTCTGATTATGTCAATGGTTTTTGTAGCTAACCCATACAATTGTAGTACTCCTTTGGCATGAGGCTCATACTTCAAGTTCAATTTTTCAGTAACTTGTTTGGGTATGATACAAGTACTAGCTCCAATATCATTAAAAAAATTATGTACTATAAAATATCCAATTATAATGGATATATATAAAGGAGGAGGTTTGTTTACCTTTTCAACTTTTCTTGAATGTCCTTCACTTGGCTTCTTGGTGTTTGTCAAGGCTGCATCTCTTTGGATAGGTTGTTTGGTTATAAAAATAAGCCTGGAAAATTCCTCTTGAAGTAGGTCTACTTTTCCAGGTATTTCCAATGTGTCCTACATTGACACATTCACATGAGACCTCCTCATTTTCTCTACAATGTTAGTGAAAGGACCATTAACATTTTTTTGTCCACTAGGAAGAATAATATTGCCTATACCTTGAGAATTATGAGGTATGAAAACACTCTTAGCATTTTGATCTCTTTGACTTACTTTTGTATTTGGAATGACATTAGACATACCTTCCCTTGTGTTTATTTGAACATTCAATTATTGACCCTTAACAGCCTCTTAAACTTCTTCAACTGTCTTCCTTTTGATCCTTATGTTTGCATCTATAGAACTTGCATCTATGCTTGATTGCCCTTGATAATTGACTGCACATGAGTCATCTTGCTACCAATTGCTCAATATATACCCCACTTGAGCACCCTTCACATCATTCACTCCTCCATTTGGTACTTCATCTTGGGTTTGTTAGTGCCCAAAATTGCACTGGAGGAATTGGGCCCTTCTTTGTATCAAATTTTATGTCCTTAGCCAGATTTCTATTTCCATGTATTTATTTGGAGGGTCAAGTTCATGGATATAATTTTCTAAGTCCTTTGTCATGTCTTTTCTTGGTGAAGGTGTTCTTTACCTTAGAATTTTTTGTCCTTTTACACAAACACAATGTCCGATGGAAATAGGTCTTCAGATTTTTTGTCTTGGAAAAAAAGTTTGAAGACTTATTTTCGTTGGACATTTTATCTGCTACAAAAGTTCCAAAGGAATTCAATGTCTTACTAATTTCAGGCTAAGTATTTTACAAAATTTTTGAAGGGCTATTTCATTGGTTTTAGGTCATTTGTTTCAGACTTTTTATCTATGGAAAAAATTCTAAAGGGCAATTGCCCTTTAGGTATTTTGCCTACAAAAAAAGTTGGAAGGAATTGTAAGGTCATTTGTTTCAGCCGAAGGTACTTTCCAAAAATCATGAAGGGTCATTTTTCCTTTGAAAAAGTTTATAAGGATCATTTACTTTGGAATTTTTTCCTTTGAAAAATTTCCAAAGGGCACTTTCGAAAGGACAAAGGATGCTTACAAAAAACCTGAAAGATACTTTTGAAGGGACATTTTGCCTTTGCAAAATGTCTGAAGGATTATTTCCTTTAGGTATTTTTCCCTTACAAAATTCCCAAAGGGTGTCTACAAAATATCTAAAGGATCATTCTAGATTCGGAAGACACACAAATCCTTAAGGGCACTTTCAAAAGGTGGAGGACACTTTCAATAATTCTAAAAGGGTAATTTTAAAAGGTGGAGGACACTTTCAATAATTTTGAAAGGCACTTTCAAGAGTTTAAAGGACCATTGTAAAAGCCTAAAGGGTATATTTATAGGGTAGGTGCCCTTAGAAAAAAATTCCAAAGGGTATATTCAAGTGCCTGAAAGATTCTTTTAGCAAAATTTTAGAAGTTCAATTCCTTTGGGAGAATTGCTTGGACACATTTATTGTGGGATAATAGTGTCAAAGCAAAAAAGGAGGCCAAAGACAAATACTCAAAAAAAATTGTTTTAGAATAAAGTCCCTAAAATAATATTTACAAATTGTAGGTGATGGTCTCATGGACATTTTTAATGGGTGCACATACATCAATTTTAAGTTGTAGGGACTAGTCATTTATTTTTAAATAGGGCAGATCCAATGGCTCATGTTCACTCAGAGTAGGATGATTTGATGGTGCATGAATAAATCTAAATGATCAAAGGGACTCATAAATCCCATGGGGATACCAAGTGTCGATATCATGGGGTGTGTTTAAAAGTTTGAGCATGTTCTAAGGATCAAATGGTGCGAGTTGGTAGTTGATTACTCAATAGGACCCATGATTGAATGAGATTATTCCACATGGCATAAGCATGCTCAAATCTAGACCGATTATATACTAGGTACACAAGATGCTCGTAGGGTTACCACACAACATATCCTTAGGGCCAAGGAAGAAGCATCATCTGATCATGCTTCACTCCTCAGATCATGATCTAATGGAGTGTGTTTGCTTTCCCAACTAGATCTGGTGATACATATCCAAGGTTGAAAAGTTAGAGATCTCATGAGAAAATGTAAGAAAGATAGGTGGCACAGTTGCATGCCATAAGGTTGTGTGCTTAGGAGATGAAGATCTAATGGTGTGAGCTAGGATGGACTTTTTAAAGGGTTAGGATTGCATGAGGAGGTGAAAAGTGTCCATCCTAGAGCCATTAGTCACTCTTATAGCTATGAAGATGCCTAGTTAGGTCCAAGGTGGAATGCCAAGTGTCAATATGTGGTAAGCTTTGTTTTCAATGTTAAAATTGATGGTTATTTCATAGTCATGGCAATGATTTGAGGAGTAAAATAATGTCTAACTACCAACTCAAAAGTGAATATTTCCAATCATGATCATGGATCATTTTAGTTTCATGTCATAATTAGATCCAGTCCTGAGCCATCATTATAGGTAATGTGATTTCCATGTAACATGTATAAAGAAGAGATTCATGTCTAGAAATGTCCATGATTTGAAATTGTGTAACAGGAAATCATTTTCAAATAAGTTTCCTATGAGGACAAAATATGTTTGGATTTCAAATAATTTTCTCCCTCTAACTGTGTAAGTGAATGATCAAGGGAATTTCAAGTGGTTCCACATCAAGATAAAATCTATTTGGCTCCTCGATCAAATATCCTCTTTTTAGGCTCATGTGAAAAGCAATTTTTAGCCAAAAGATCAAATGATGTGCTCCAAGTGGTTACAAGTACTCATCATTCTTTGTGAAGGTAGTTTCAATAATGATTTGTCTTAAAAATCGATGAATATCTTAGGCAATAGCAAAATTCATTTTCTGACTAGGAACATCTCAACATGATTGGAAATGTTCATTATGCAATTTTTGAGAATTTCATCCCATGATCCCATATTTGGGAAGGATTGAAAAAGTATAAATAGAAGGCTTATCTTCTATTTTAGAGGTTGGTTGTCCATTTATTGGTCATTGTGTTGGTCTATGTCTTCCTTAGTATACAATCTTCACACTTTGGGATCACTGATGTGTGTGTTTTGTCTCTCTTACTAAGGTGGTTCTAGTTGTACAACCATTAGAAACCTATTAGAGAATTTATATACGTCTCCCTTGTCTAACATGGAACAAAGCCACCATGTTTGTCTGCATGGTAGTATTATAAAACATTGATGTATGTATGATTTTTCTTTCAAGTTAATGAAAATGCTTATGGTTTTATGCCATTTTCTATTGATGAAGTGTAGTGATATGCCCTGCAAATGTTGTTGATAGGATATCTTATTCTATGCTCATTACTGGTTGTCATCTTGGGTTTAGTTTTGGATTATAAATACTTTTCTACATTGTATTTAGAATGTGTTATTGAATAACTTGTTAGGGCACCCTAGTTTTATGGATTTAATAAGAAAAGGAAAAACCCTCCTTGTATTTCCATTATCTTGCATTTGAGTTATCTACATCATTGCAATAAAGGATGTCATGAATGATTGAAATAATCCCTACTAATTAAAGATCTCCCTTAGATCACCCTCCCCTTTTTTATAACTAACAAACTATCCTACCATATCTTACCTTGCATTTAACACACCCTTTGTATACCATAAATGTTATTTTCCTTAAAGACACATAAGACCTTTCATATTTGAAATATGTTTGTAGTTTTTGCTTGAAATCCTAGTGCTACAATTTTCTATTTAGCCCATGTCATTGAATATTTTATAAAAATGAAGATTGTAGTCATCTATTCATCTGTATTTAGTAGCTTGTGTATGACATAAATAATTTGTGCATTTTATGTGACAACCCTTCATGGGTGAAGTGTGCAAACTTGGTTATGCTTTGGTCATATTTCTCCTTTGTGCCAAGAATCCCCATGGAGATTGAAGTGTAAAATTTATCCATGTGAGAAAGCTACCCCATAGGCTCCCTCACCTTGGTTTAAGTAGAGCCAAAAGTAGTAGTGAGTTAACCATACCTTTTATAGGTGCTTCTCAGTCATTTTTTTCATTTTGATCTAATTTTGATGTCAAACCCTCCCCTGACTACAATGAAATATTAGCAGGTTTTCCATAATTATTTACCATTTATCTCAAGTGTGTAAGGTCAAGTTGTATGAGGTGTACAATTGGGAACCAACACTCTTTTGGTGTCATTGCCAGGGATAGAAAAAAGCCTTAGAGCCTTGTTTTTAGGAAGCTTATAAAGAGTGCCTTCATGTTTTAAAGATTTTTGCCTATCTACATTGATATGACTATCTTGGCCATCAACGTCGCAATACTCCACTAGGGACGTGCCAAGATTTGAGGTTTGACAATTTGGATTATACTATGTTTGTTGCAAAGAGATGAAAATAATATATGTTGGAAGGTGTTTTTTCCCTTTTAAACATTATTTTGAAGATTTTAGTGTCCTTGTTTTCCATCTCATTAAGATTTAACAAGTTTATTTTCATCATATATCACTATTATATCTAACTTTCAATTTTGAGTGTTAATTTTATTGCTTTCAAAGCTAGAATGATTGAGATCATCCTTCAAAGGTGTCTCATCAGAACCTTGTCTCATCACTATGTTTACATCAAAGATGAAGGAGACAAGTTTGGAGGCTAGAATGGAAGTGCTTGATCTGTTAAGTGCCAAAGTAAATGTTGTAGATTTAAATATTGACATTTATTAGTGTGACAGGTGCTTCTTCCCCCATCCCCCATGTGATATTGCTAAACTAAGTGATGAAGATTCAGATGAACCTGAGTATGCATCAATTGAATATGAGATTTTCATGTTCAATTGTCAAGACTTCTCAGGGGAGTTTTCTGCCTCCATGGAAATGGTGTTTGCTACTATTGTAAAATAATTTTGAAGTGCGATCAAGAGAGTCCCGATGTATAATTTTGATTATGATGATAGTGAAACACAAGAATATGGTTTACCTAATTGTAATGCAATTGAATATCAAGAGTATGCTCTAATAGAAGTACTAGACATGGATGTAGAATTGGGTGATTCCATTGGGAATGTGAACATTGTTGAGTAACCAATTATTCTTGATGCTGGGTTTGAAAATGAAGCTGCTATTTAGAGAATATCATTTTATGAAGATGGGGTTATTTTATATGCTCCTAAGGATGAATTCTTTCATTTCCCTTTCAATCATTACTTTGAGTGCACAATTGACATTGTTGATCCTAATGCACTCTTGCTTGGTACTCACATGATTGTAGTCAAGAAACATGTTTATTTACAACTGCTAAAGGAAAACCAGAATATGTTCGCTTGGTCTTAACCTAACTTGAGACCATAAAAATAATATTTTATTCAATGTGTCATCCTATTATAGCTTAGAAACATTACCTTTAGGCAACTGTAGATATTGTTTTACTTCATTATGGCCACCAAGATAATGGAAAAGTTTAAGAGATTAAGGGATGGCAAAATTCTGGAGCTACCAAATAATGGAAAGCATCCAAAGCATTTACTTGATTGAGTCCAAATAATGTACCCTATTGTATAGTGTTTTGTTGTTTTATCTTTTTGTTTCTTCTATTATCCCTCTATTTTAGGCCTTGTTTATATAGCTTCCTTTTGTGTTTTCTTGTCATGTTCATTTCAGTTCCTCTTGATCTATTTTTTTAGTTTGCCATGTTTTGTAGAGCCTTCATGAGCATTTATTGAAAATATTGTTAAGTCTTGTCTCTGTAGCCCAATGGATCAATAGATGGTTTGGTATTTTATGGTTCTGTGCACACCTGCAGGGAGTATGCATCCCCAGGTGAGGATTAATGTTAGTGCCCAAAATTGCAAAGGAGCAATTGGGCCCTTGTTTGTATCAAAGTTTATGTCCTCAACCATATTTATATCTCTATTTATTCCTTTAGAAGGTCAAGTTCATGTAAATAATGTTTTAATTTCTTTGTCTTATCTTTTTTTGGTGAAGGTGTTCTTTCCCTTAGACTTTTTTAGCCTTTTGTACGAACACAATGTCTCATAGAAATAGGTCTATTTCACTAACAATTATGTCTATTTCAAGTCTAAAGAAAAATAGAGAAGAAGGATAGGGATAAGTGATTAGAATGAGACCAGATTGGTTTGCACGTTGTATCCAAGTGTTGTGAGCACTCCTCTTTGGCTGGGATGACTACCTGCAAATAAGAAAACACTACCATAAAATATTTGTTAGTAGATATATGAGTGGGTTGCCAAGCTACGTGCTTGTTCCAGGAAGTGTCAAACTTAATTAGAGATGATAGTCCACTTTTAAGAGACAAAAGAGTAATAAATAACCAAGAGAGCAACAAAGAGAGTAAAAGAGAGATTATGTTACTGTTATTTGTAACTTGAGTGTAGCAGAGAGTAACTATGTGTAGCAAAGAGTAATAGAGTGTAGCTGGTATATTTAGTTTGTATTTTGGAAGTTGTTTGGGTAGGTTTTAGAAGGGTTACTAAAAATCCATAGATTTTGACATTGGTTAGGTTATCGAGGTCGGTGAGCAAGTGTGATTGATATCGGTTAGGATGTCGATGTCAATAGGGGAAATAATTGCCTAGGGGCTTACAAAAGGATATTTTGGGTTTAAGAAATGGTTTTGGTCAGGTCAGGAAGGTTGGGGAGAATTATGTGAGAGAGAGTATTGTTTGGATAGATCTGGTCAGAGGTTTGGTGTGTTGGAACAAGGGAAAATAAATAGGGAAGGTTTATAACTCCCTCATGGGGGTTCGGTCAGGGAGATGTAAAACAATAAATAGTAGATATAAAGTGATTATAAAGTAACTACTTAAAAACTTTTAGAATAAGTGATGTACATAGATGTGGAGGTGATTGAATAATAAGTACCAAATGGATCGCTCCTATAAGGCTTGTCGAATTGATGCCTTAAATGGAGAAAACAAGTGTGTGCTACTCATTCTCCAGATCTTGGTCTCTGATCTAGATTGACTTGTGTAAGGTAATAGTGAGCCAAGATGTGGAAATTTTGATGCCAAAAGCTTGTATGTGAATATAAATGAATTTTATTAATTTTTGTTTACCTAAACATTGGTTTGGAGTTTGGCTTAAATAACTGACATTGATAATCCTACTGATGTCAGTCGTGGGTTGATTGACATCAGTGGCATAAGAATAGGTAAAAGTACTATTTTAGCCTATTTTATGTTATTTCTCATGCCAAGTGTGGTATCCATTAGGAAATGGTAGAAATGGGAGGTTAATAAGGATGTAGTTGGTTAGGAATATATTTTTGAGGTGAGAATAAGTCATGGGTAGTTAGGATAAGGGGACTAAGTCTTGAGGTGACTCAGAGGGTAAGAATTAGTCTTAGGATGAGGTGGCCAAGTAAGGTGGTATAAGTGGTTTTTAATTAACTCAATTAAATTTTTTAATTTAATTAAATGTGTGATGGGTAAAAGCATGGGTTAGGGATGCTAATTAGTATTATTGAAAAGGGGTTCAAGGGGGGTTTCAACATAGGAAATTATGCACGTGTGTGACATAATTTTGGTGTCTACATTCACCCATTTTTGTCTTGTAATTTTCACTGACAAGTTGTAAGATAAAAATAGGAGTTAGATGTTCCAGGTATTAGATGAGGTATCACTCCTCAAAATGGGAATCAAAGGAGGAGAAATTAGAATCAAGTACCAGTTTGATAAGAGGTGAATTGGGTGAGTGGAGGAGAATGTGGTACCTCTACATATGCATATACTACTATGAGTGATAGTTGATAAAATTAAGAATAGGTAAGCTAAAAGAGGACTCAGATAGAAATAACCAAATCATAGCTTGTAAGTGATAGTTGATAAGGTCATAACAATCAAAGTTGTAGCTCCAATGGTCTATGTGTGCTAGGTATTCAAGGTAGGAAGTGCCCCTAAAAAAAAAGGTTTGAAGTGATAGGATGAGCTTAGTCACCATCCAAAACACCTAATAGACATGCATGTGTACAATAGCCAATTATAGCAGAATAACATAAGTGGTCAAGACAAAAAATTCAAGGTTTATGTAAAAGGGTCAATGAGTGAGGAGATATTCATGATCTCCAGTCAAAGTCATCATGGTTGGAGATTGAAGTGATCTCTAAGGGTGGCTATCATGGTTGGGGAGATATATGTGATCTTTAAGTTGGTTTTTATGGTTAGGGAGATATACATGATCTCCAAATTACTCCAGATTATGGGTAGAGTCTAAAAGATTATGGTTTTTAGTGGAAACTCTAATGAAATGGTATGGACATTAGTTGTGTTACTGATGTTAGTAGTAAATAGTGCTAATGTCAATGACTTAGGTCAAGGTTATCGACATCAGTGGGAAATAGTATCGACATCGGTGGATTAAGTCAAGGATACCAACATCGGTGGGTGACCAAACCTAAAAAAAGGGGTTTGGAAACCCATTAGAACTCATTTACAACATTTTATTGTAGAGAAAAAGAGCTTTGAGTGTGAGTGAGATGGTAGAGCTAGGAGGGGACCCAATGGGAGGCATGCCACCATAAGAGCTATCTATTCTAGCTTGGAGGAGATAGAGAGATGAGGTAAGATCCCCTTCAATTTGATTTTGAATTTGAGCTGGTTAGTTTACTTTTGTAGGCTAAATTTAAAGTTTGGACAAAAAAATGTGTTGAGGGGGGTAGGAATGGGGTGGGGCAGGTTTAGGTTAATTTGGGAGGGATTCAGGGGTAGGTTTTTAGGTTAAAAGTTAAAGTTTTGAGATGGGTTGTTTGACCCTAGGGCTAAACAAGTCATCGATGTTAGTAGGGTCTATCAATGTCAATAGGTTTCTACTAACATCAGCTGATACCAAGCATTGATGTCAGCATACAAACCTGATGCTGGTGATTGTGAAGAACCCAAAATAAGAGAAAAGGTCAATTTGGATCCCTAATTGAAGTATTCAACTAGTCTAATGTCTAAGATAGCCTCAGAAGATCCCATGTCAACTGAGTGCTACCTACATAGCCCAGTTGAGGGTCTTAGGCCAATGTAGTTCTCCCACTATGTAGGGAAAAAGATCTAAGGTATGGTTAAAAGTGTGTTAAGGTAAATGGTTTAGAAAAGTATAAGTTTAAATAGGTTAGGGGACCTAAGGTTTAAAAGATTGGTCATAGGGTCAAATGTTAGGGATATAAGCTATGAGGGCCAGAGTTGTGATAGGCAATTGGGACTATGATGGAGAGAGAGGTAGTGAAGCCTAGTGTAGAGAGGGGAGAGTAGTTAGATAGTTAGGTGGGTATATGGATGAGATAACCTTAGAAGATCCTGTGTCGACTAAGTGCTACCTACATAACCAGGTTGAGAGCCTCAAACCAATGTAGTTCTCCCAGAGAGAAGGGAAAAAGGTGGTGGTAGGTTATATTAGAAAGTATGTGACTTAAGGTGTGTGTATAGATGTAGGCTAGGTAGGAGTTGATGATATGGGATCACCTACCTATGTTGTTGATGTAGATGAGGAGGGATGTCACCTTAGATGAGTGGGATCACATGGTAGTCATAGGTTTACGGGAAGTGTGACAATATTGTAGAGTTATACAAGATGTGATTTTGATGATAGAATTGATCAAGAGGTGGGATCACACCACCAACACCTTTCATTTACTAATCAGAGAGTTGATAGTGACCTAAGAGGATGTTTACAAGATTTTTTTGTTGCCACTCTAGGGTGAGGAGCTCTTCTCATATTTTAGAGAGGACCATGATATTCACATGGTGGCATTTTTTGGAGAGCATGTTAGTGAGGCAACCTATCACTCAATGAGATTTGCCTATGAGCCACTATATATTATTGATGAGGAGAAGCATTGGCTAATAATCCTAATGATGATATGGATTACAGTGTATGAACTATTAGATGCAAATGGTGGAATATTTCTTATTGCATTGATAGGTGTTTTAGCATAGATGGTTGAGCAATAGACTATATTCACATGGGGACCAACTTTTTTGGCATATTTATATAGAGAGCTATGGGGGTTGGGACTGTGATGACAATATAGTTTGTGTATCAAGAATTTACTACCTTATTAGGCATATGAACATATTGTGGTGACATGACCATTGGGGTTACCTACCATAATTGTATCTAGTTTCAAGGTTGGTTTCAGATGGTGGAGATATGGTATGGCCTAGACCTAAGTAAATAGCATAGTGTGAGATATTGATCACTATAGGTGCATGATAGAGGGATTCATCCTTGTAGATATTGTGTGGAGACCTTACTTGACACACCCTACATTCAAAGGATAGGTAGAGTATCTTTTTGGCTTACAGAGCACATTATGGGTTAGAGAGAGATGAGTCAGTGAGCTAGAGATGGTACCCATGGCACAGGTCAAGAGACAATTTAGCTTGATATAGGATATACCACCTACCTTTCATTGATATAGGAGGGATGATATAAAGGCACCCTTACCCTTATCATAGGATACCGAGGTTAGGTGTAGTAGACCCAAGATGCATAGCAGTGTATCTTGCTTGGTGGACATGTTTGCATCCTACAGTTTAGGTTAGGAGGCCACCACCAGATTTACAAGGGTGATGAGAGAGATGTAGCTATATAGGCTTGGGATGCAATGATATAGGCACAAGATGTTGTAGTACAAGCTTGAGATGTAGTAGTACAAGCTCAAGACGTAGCTCAAGCACAAGTATTTTTTTTATAGGGATAGGTGGTGATATTGTAGGTCCAAGTTGGGGCATTATAGGGCCAGGTCAGGGTATTACAGGGTTAGGTTACCAAACTAATAGTAGAGAGAGATAGTTTGAGAGTAGTAGGTTAGGTTACTCCTCCTCTACCATAGGGACTAGTACAAGTTGAGCCTTCAGTAGGTGTAATGGGACCACCGCATATTATATCTCTAGTGAGGTACAACACTTCTCTTGATGAGATTTCTTATTATGAGAGGGCTATCAGGGAGTTCCCATAGATTTTGAAGTATTTTGACTTTAGAGAGTAGGAGAGATCAGTGACATGTGCATAGCTTCTAGCTCATACATACATAGACAAATAGAGAGTGGTAATGACACTACTTCTTCACGACCACATAGAGAGCCTTGAGGACTTTGAGCACCAGAGTTTGTTATTGTTATATATGTTGTATATACACTAGCCTATGAGCCAAAGATGAGAGATGTATATTTTGAGAGAGAGATGATATTGTGATGATGTATTGATGTATATTTATGTTGAGAATATATATATATATATATATATATATATATATATATGAGATGTGTTATTGTGATTTTGAGATGTGTTTTATTGTGATAGTGATGATGATCTTGATGTAGATGGTGCATTTAATGTTATGTTAATTGTATGTTAATGTTGAGCATCTTAGTTGGGTTAGACTATCATTTCCCATATGTGTGATGGTATATGTATAGCTGATTTGTTGGATTTATCTTAGCATTTTTCCATATTTGTAATGGTGTATGCTTAAAATGGATAGGTTTTTTATGTTATTGTTTGTATGAAGTTTTCATCTCAGTAAATAGATCGACATGTGATTTGGATGGGAAATAAAGAGGCAAAATGCTCGTATATTGGCAAAGACCATAATCATAACATAAATAGGTTCAAAAATATGAGCCTCCTTCATACTTTGCATCCTTTGACCATTTTGTTTGTTAGAGAAGCATCATGTTCACCTTGTGTTAAGTGAGTTCAAAGTCCCTTGAAAGAGCATGAGGGGGAAAGGGTAAAATGAGTGAAAGTGTTTGGGTAGCATAACATTCAAAGTGGGGATGATATGCCCCTATTGTAGATGACTTGAGAGCTACTATACGTCCATGACTTAAAGCCTTTTTTTGTGTAAGTTGATTAATGTGAGAAGCCTACAATGGGATTTCATTTGTGTTGAGGTCATATGAAGTGGATCAATATGAGAAGCTATTTATTTGTTTTTATTTCCCTTTAATAACAAAGCTTGGCCTAGCCATCCTTCAAGGGAGTGGTCCAAGCATTTATTTTTGAGTTTAAATAGTTGTCCATCAAGGGAGTAGTCTATTGATAGTAGTAAAGAGAAGCTACGTAGCTGTCCTTCAAGGGAGCAGTTTACATTGGGAATCATGACCTGAGAGATTATAACTTGTCTACATATCCCTTTTTTTTCTTTTATTCATGGACAAGACTATAGAGGCTTGGGATTTTTCCACTTTGAGGGAAAAACCATAGCACTTCATAAGTTAACTAAGTGTGTAGGAGTAAGGGTTAGGAGGAAGGGAGATGAATGTAACAAGGGTGTTCAAGGAATGAGCTCAAGTGAAACACGAGATGAAGCATTACTTGGTTAACAAAAGAATGGTCATAGGTGTAAGGAATTTAAAGGCTCAAGTTTTGGCTTTCCTTCAAGAAAAGACAAGTGATAAGTTCCTGAGCCATACTTGTGAGTTATGATGTAGGGTCCAAGCCAATTAGGAGAAAACTTACCCCATTTTATTTTCTCCATGTTCATCACATGTTGATTTTATTTTAAGATGAGATCTCTAACATTAAAATCTCACTCTTTGAGTTTTTTGTTATAAGCACGTTTGATACGCTCTTTTGATAGATTTGGAGGTGTTTGAGGGCTATGAGATTGTGCTCATCAAGGAACTCGAGTTGAGCTAAATGTTCTTGGAAAAAGTCATCATTAGTAAGTATGTCTTTTAGAGAAATGTGAAGAGAAGGAATCTGATCATCAAGAGGCAAAATAGCCTCTATCCGATACACCAAGGAAAAAGGCACAACATCCATAAGGCTTTGATTGCTAGTGTGGTAAACCCATAAAGCAAAGGGGATGTGTGTGTGCCAATCCTTGCCCATATCAATGATTACCTTCATGAGAATTTTGGTTAATGTTTTGTTATAAGCTTCTACCTATCCATTTTATTATAGTATGGTGATGAGAGGCTTAATTTGATTCCAAATGTATCACAAAGACTTTAGACAATCTTGTTTTTAAAAGATTTGTTGTTACCTATTATAATTTTATATGGGACACCAAAATGATAGATGATGTGATGGTTGATAAAGTCAATAATTTTTTCATCCTTAGTGGAGATGAGAGGAATGGCCTCGACCCACTTGGTGAATTATTCAATGGCAATAATGATAGAATGGTGATGAAGGGATGAATGAGGGTTAGTCTCACCAATTAGATCCAAGCCCAATTGGGGAAAGGGATAAAAGTATTTGCTGACCTATAATGCATGGCTTGGAACATGAAGGAGGTTAGCATGTTATTGACATTTGATGCAATGATGAATGTAATCACCATAGTATTGATGAAGTGTTGGCCAATAATAGCCAAGTCAAAGGATACACTTGGCAACTGCATGACAATTGAAATTTCCACCACAAATCCCATCATGGACTTCATTAATAGTGAAGGGAATCTCAGTACTAGTGAGGCATCTAAGGAGGAGACCATCAAAACCTTGCTTGTTGAGAAGTCCCCTAGTAGAGTGTAATGTGTGGCACATTTTATGAAGGCACATCTCCCATTATTGGAGAGATTAGAAGGGGTAACAGAAAAGGAAAGATAATCCATTTGGTTACTTGTACCATAAGTCATGTGGATTGGATGTTACATTTTTGATCAAAAGGATGGTAGTTGATACATGGGAGGGTAATGTTAAGCAATGCACAATGGCATATATTTTTGAGGAAGAGGGTGAAGAGGGTATGTGTGAAGCAAGTGAATCCATTGTGTCAACAAACTTGTTTGTAGATTGAGGAATAGTTTGTAAGAGATAAGAGTCAAATGATCCCAATAGCGTATCTACACGATGTTTATACCACTGTAGAATTTCATTTTTACATAGGTAGGAACCATTAACCTGATTAACCACTAGCTGAGAATCACCAAAAGTAGTTATGGATTTGATACCCAAGAAGATAGTTATTTGAAGCCATAAGATCAAAGCCTCATATTTGGCCATATTGTTAGTACATTCAAAATCTAGTTTAAATGACAAGGGCATAGGCTCTCCATATGAGGAATAAGAATAACCCTTATACCCCCATCGTATTGACATTTAGACCCATAAAAGAGCATCTTCATTTGATAGGAGATGTCATTAATGCAGAGAATTATGAGGGATTCATCAGGGAATTTGAGTTTTGAAGCTTGGTTACCAGGTAAAGGGGTGGAAACTAACTAGTCAGTGATTGTTTGCCCCTTGATAGACTTTTGTTGAATAAACTCTAAGTCAAATTCAGCAAGGGGCATGATCCATTGAGCTACATGTTGGTTTTGATTTGGCTTGGAATGAAAGTATTTGAGGGGATCAGTATGAGTGACCATGTAGGTTTGGTGATTTAGGAGATAATGGTGAAGCTTAGAGGCTGAATGTAAGGCAAAGCTTTTCAGTATGGATATATCAAGTCTCATAATTAATAAGTGTGTGGCTTATGTAGTAAACCACCTATTCTTGATGTTGATCATCTTGATATGCAATCATAACACCCAGAGAATGGTCTGTTGTAGAGATGTAAAGGTAGAAACATTGATTTTCCTTAGGTGGAATAAGAACTAGTGGGGAAAGGAGATATTGTTTGAGTGCATCAAAAGATTCTTGGTAATCTATATTCCAATGGAAGGAGACATATTTTTTGAGGAGATGGTGAAAGGGTTGGAAATGATCTGATAACTAAGAGATGAAGTGGTAGATTGACTAAAGTTTGCCTTGTAGGCTAAGGAGTTATTGGATATTAGCAGGTGGAGGCATCTCTAGTATTGTTCTAACCTTAGCAGGGTCAACTTCAATACCATGGAGAGAAATGATAAACCCTAAGAGCTTACCCAAAAGGACACCAAAGACACATTTTTTGGGTTTAGTTGAATGTTATATTGGAGGAGATGAGTAAATATGATTTTGAGAATCATCAAGTGATCTTGGTGAAGTTTAGACTTTCCAAGTAAGCCATCCACGTAATCTTCCATAACTTTGTGTAGGATATCATGGAAGATGTAAGTCATAGCACATTGGTAGGTGGTACCAGCATTATTTAGACCAAAAGGCATGCCTCGATAATAGAAAGTCCCCCATGGGGTAATGAATTTTTTCTTGTGTTGATCCTTAGGATCATCTAGGATTTGATTATATCTAGAGATCAAAAAGTTGGTCGATACTTGGTAATGGGAAGTCATATTTTGGACAAGCAAGGTTTATGTCATGGTAGTCAGTGTAAATGCAGATTCCTCTGGTCACTTTTGTGATAGGAAAAATATTGGAAATTCATTACAGGTAGTTGATGGGTTGGATAAAGTTAACAAAAAGGAAGCATTGGAGATCTTCTTTGACAAGGAGAGCAATACAAGGATGTATTTTGTGAAACTTCTACTTAATAGGTTTAGCATCTTGATTGGTGACAATGTTATGGGTGACAATAGAGGGGTCAATACCAAGCATGTCATTATAAGACCAAGTGAAGGCTTTGCTATGGTTATTAATAAATGTTGCATAATCAACTTGCTTAGAGGAATCCAAAGATTGGCCAATCTTGAGGATGTGGGGGTTATCGTGAGAGGACAAATTAATGTCAATGGTAGATTCATTTAACATAACTTGTGTTTCAGATGGAAGCGATCATTGGATATAAGAATCATATGTACCCATGTATGTGATAATAACATCATCATATTGACATTGGATAGTTTTAATAATGAGAGAATCTTCATTAATTATTTTAGGATGAATGAAAGAAAGGGACCTTGTTTCATTACCCTGGTGATAGGTGAGAGGCCCCAAATGGATGGAATTTATTGAAAAAAAATTAGGAGGTATAGATACCTCTGATTTGATAGGTGATGGTGGAGAAGAAGGTGGAGGAGAGATTGTCTTTTCAGTAATTGGTATATGGGAAGTTTTGGTGAGTTTAGTTGGTTCGTCATAACCCATTCCATGCCTCTTTTTGGCATTTTCAAAGGTTTTTCTAGTGGGATATTCAATGGGTGTATGGACACCCTGCTTGTAATGACTCAAACCAAATCCTTTCCAAGCACACCTATAAAGATAGGTGTGAGAAAAACTAGGTTTTATCAAGAAAGAGAAGTCACATATAAATGGTTATGGCAAAGAGGATAGATTACCAACAGTGGGACCCTGATCAATTCCCCCATATGTGAAATTAGTTCACAGGTTAGGGGGCCCATAAGGGATGACCATCCTAATATGGGGATCATAATTTGGGTGCATATGAAGCTTTCCATACTCTTGTAGAGTATAGAACATGTCGTGTGTCAACAAATGATATTTTTTGAGTGACAAATGTTTAAAAGTTTCCTCCATGGGATCTTTATTAAGAATTTGTGTTACCAATATCTATGTAACTGGGGTAGTGGAACTTATGGAAACTTCAAAAGTATCATGTGGAGAAGATGATGTCTTTAATATAATGAGAACATCATTGGGACTATAATTCATGTTGCATGTTTTAAACGGAGGTGGGTCAGAAGGTATAACATGCACTTGCCCATTATGCTCAAACTTGACACAACAGTGCAAAGTTGAGGGTATGCATGCCATAACACGTATCTAAGGTCATACAAGTAGTATTTTATATTGGAACTCTCCTTCTACAACATAGAAGAGCTCAAGAATTGTGTGAGGACCTACATAGATATGTAAGACAATAGTGCCCACTGTAGTAGCTATGGTATCGTTAAAGGAGTAGAGCACTGCCTCAATTTGAGATATGCAAAAATTATCGAGAAGAGCTAGTTGTTTGTAGGCATGGGTGGAAATAATATTAATACTAGCTCCCCCATCGATCACGACTCTCTTGACATGATTTTGATCAATATATGCGGTAATAAAAAGGGTAGAATCTTGATCTTTAGGGTGTTGAGGTGGAATTTCTAAATCACTAAAGGAAATTAGGGAGATGGAATTAAGAGAGTTGACCAAAGCTACAAGAGGTTAGGGATCATCAGGTTGAACCTCAACTGCTTTCAAGGCACTAATCAAAGCTTGATGATATTAGGGTTAGTTTTGGATTAACTCATACAAGGACATTTTCATAGGAGTTTGGTGAAGCTGTTTCACCATCAAGCTTTGAATAATGTCTGAAGATGTTGGTTTTAGGACACCCAAGATGGAAATCTTGGGATTTGATGGAGTGTCTTTGGAAAATGGATGATCCCAAGGAGCAGTAAATTTTTCCTTACCTTTATGCTTTTGGTTTTATGACTGTGTTGCCACATTAACTATGTTGATCTAAAATACAGGTGAAGGAGGCGGCAAAGGGGGTATGACAACATCTTTGGGTTTAAATTTATGTGGAATAGTAGGAGGCATTGTGGATGCTAGAGATGGAATAATAGGAAGGCTAATGGGAGTATCAAAAAATAGATTGTCGACATCAATGTGTTGCTGATTGACTATTGTGAGAGATTTATAACTCTCAATATCATGTTCAGGTGAATGATGATATAGACACACTTGTGTATCATTAAACCAAGATGGATTCAATCCAAGATGACTATAAGGCTTGATGGGAGGAAGAGTTATTATGGAAGATTACAATAAATGATGTAGAATTTTTTTTTGAGAGCCTACAAGTGGGTTTACACTTGTTTTGGTAATAGGAGTGGACACATTTTGGTTAGAAGTCACAGAGGTGATTTTTCATGGTGCCTTGTTTGGTGGTGGTGGAATTACATGTTTTTCTAACACTTTCTTGGTATTAGGTATCATAGTGTTATATGTGAAAGGTCTACTAGGTGGTAGAGGTAGTAGTGAAGGTAACTTAGCCTTTTGTTTCATTTGGATTGGTAATACTTCAACTAAAGTAGAAGGGTGTGGTACTAAAATTGATGGTAAAGTTGAGGGTTGAAGAGGGAAGGATCAACAAGACCTAGGAAGCTTAACCTTTTTTTGTAGTTCAGCACATGAAACTCCAATTTCTAGTTGGAGAGTTAGATCTAATTTTACCTATGGATGAATTAGATTTGAGATAGGGCATACACCTAAAGACCTAATTTGGATTAATTTGGTAGATGCCTATGAGGGTGAGGGTTCTGACATAGATGGATGACTTTTTGGTGATTTTAGTGAAGAAGCTCTGGCTTTGTCAAAGACCTTGGGGTAAAGGGTAGTGAGAGGATTGATACTAAAGGTTGACACTTGTGTTGGATAAGGATATTTAAGTCAGTCCTAAAATTCCACGTGATCTAGCTTCATGGAGTCAAGAAATTTGAGACTTTTGACCAAATGCAAGAAGGGTTTTGATGAAGTTGACGTAGGCCTTATGGCTGATTTTTTAGAAGGCTAAGGTGATTGAAAAAGAGGGAAATTATTGGTCATTGCTACTTTGGGCCAAAGATGAGAAAGAGCTGCACTAGGGTCTTCTTCAACAGAGATAGGAGAAGAGGCATGGTCTTCCATGGGTGGAGGAGAGGTAGGTGAAGAGGGTTACTCAAGGGGGTAGATCATAGATATAATCACTCCCTCAATATGTAGGTGAGGAATAGGTAAAGTATGATCCTCCATAGGTAAAAGAAGTGGTAAGAGTGGTAGAATTGGAGTAGACACAATAGGTCTCTTGTCTAATATAGGAGTAGATAACACTGACTCTTCTAGGAGCAAAGGTGGAGTGGATGGGGTATTACTCTCTATAGATGGAGGATAGGTAGGCAAAGAGGCTTACTCAAGAGGGTATAACACATGAATGATGTTACCCTCAACATGTGGTTGTGGAACGAGTAGGGTGTGGTGTTTCAGTGGTAAGAGGATAGGTAACATTGGTGCAAAAATAACTAGCAATACATGTTCCTCTAATGGAAAAAGGAGTGCTAAAAGGGGATCTTCCTCACGTAGGAGTGGAACAAGTGAAATATGCTCTTCTACATGAGGAGGAAGAATGGGTAAAATAAGTGTCACTCACTGTGGGGAAGGAGTTGATAAAATGGGTGCCTTTTGTTGTGGGAGAGGTTGAACAAGAGGTAAAGGAAAGACCATATTAACCCTATGGATATTATGATCACATGAGTTAGTCATGGTCTGAACAATATTTTGATTGGGTTAATGGTTAGGAAAAGGTTGTTTGAACACATCCATATTTTGATTAGTGGGTATATTAAGATTATATAATATGAGACCACCCATATCAAGCATATTTTGAATAATGTTATTGAATGTTTTATAGTTATTAGAATTATGACCTTTAACTCGATGGTAGCCACAAAACTCATCCTTATACCAAGTTGGAATAGGATAGGAGGGATCAAACTATATAAGAGGTTTGATTTGAGGAAGGGTTATGACACCTTGTTGCAATAGTTTTTCCAAAATGGAAGTATATGACTCCCCAATGGGAGTGTATTGTCTTTGTTCATACCATTGTTGGAATTGCTTAGTTGGATTTTGGGAAGTTGAGGAATTAGGTTGGTTTATGGCTATGGAAGAAGTTGATTTAACGACTACCACATTGGTGGAGCCTTTAGATTTTTGGTTAGAAGGAGAATTTTTAGAAGAAGAGGATTCATTCGATTTGGAATTGGCATTCTTACTGCATAACTTGACTCTACCTTCATCTATAGCCTAGATCTTAAGTTTTTGCACCATTGTAAAGGCCCCATCAAATGTGCAAAATTTTTGTACTTAGAGTGTGGATGAAATGTGCTTAGCACATGCCCTTGAGAAGAGTTCAATAAGCTTAGGTTATGGTAAGGAGAAGGAGAGTTGATTAATCAAGCCCCTCCAATGATCGAAAAAATATGTGATAGACTCATCATCAAATTTTCGAATAGAATAAAGGTCTATAATAGAAACTTTTTTAGAAATGTTAATAGAGAAATGGTCTAGGAATATTTTTGTGAGTTGGGTAAATGAGAAATGAGAGTTCTAAGTTATAGAGCTATACCAATCTAGGGCAACACTCCAAAGACACATAGGGGACATGCGAAGTAATAACGCATCATCATGCCCTATTAAATAAAAATCATGTCTAAATGCTCACAAATGTCGTTGTGGTTCCTCTTTACTCTAGAAATGAGTAAATTTGGGGAGTTCCCATTGGCTTGGATAAGGGAAAATAGGCACAAAAGGATGGATGGGTTCATTACATATCTGATCATAAGATAACACATTATTTGAACCCAAAATGGATGTCTCTAGATTAGACATTTTGTCCATCAACATCTTAATGAGGTCTAGAGGGGGATTAGTTTTGGAGATAGCCCCTATGTTATAGGGAATCTAATAGGAAGCAGAGGGAGTGTATGACATAGCTTGTTGAGGTTGTGTTGGGGAAACCTAAGGATAATGAGTCATAGGTTGGGGGGCGGAAAGAAAAGGGGTTTGTCCCATTGGGTTAGAGACTATGCTTTAGTTGGATGTTATTATAGGTTGGGTTATTGGCATGGTTAAACTAGATGAAGGGTGAGTAATAACTTGGGTAATTATAGGTGTAAGAGTAGATGGAATAGGTACCACAAAATTTTGAAATGGGGTGACACTGAACTGCTTGTGGTTGTGAAAGTAGGGAAGTTACACCAGGGTTTAGGTGGGATTGGGCAGTTGGTGATGATAAACTTTGGACATTGTTTATGGTTGGGTTACTTGTTGAGGTGGTGGTTTGAGTAACTATAGGGAAAATAGTGGAGATAGCTAAAACTACAGTTTTCTCCATTAGATAGGTTGGCATACCATAGATTGGATCACCCAAAGAATTGTAGGTTCATTTCATGGCAAGGTAATACTAAAGGGCTGCCACATTATAATCAAGAAATTTATCAAAATCTTGTTCTCCTTCAAGCACAATGGGAATTTGGTTGGGGCTGGGAGTATGCTTTGTATCTGAAGTATGCTCTATGATAGAATTGGTAGCAAGAGGGGAAGGTGGAAGTGGTTGCTGACTTGCATAATCATCAAGAATTTTGGCATGAGTTCACATCAATACCATGCAAGAATAAGTAAAAATAGTCTTAATACTTTGTATTAGTGATAGCATAAGGAAAAACTAGGTTTGGGTGTAGGTAAATAGGTTATTTTAGCTTGTTGTTTTGAGAAAATTAAAAATACATAGTCACTAATGTCGATCACTTGACTGATGTCGGTAGTAAAAGTTTGTCAACATCAGTGGGATTAAACAGTGTTGGTAGGCTAAAGTTTATCGATGTCAGTATAATTAATCGATGTCGATCACTATGATATCCTAGGAAATGGAAAATCTAATGCTTTAGAAACCTAGTGAAAGAATATAGGTAAAATAGGGGATGCAAGAGGTCTGTGTAAGTTGAAAGAACACTTAGAAAAATTGATATAATAGGTTATACAAACTGAGTATTACAAATAGTGTTTATTTTGTGAATCAATGGAAAAATGTCCTTACCAATTCCAGAATATGGAAGGCAATATAAAAGTAGAAAAAAACATACAATCACTAATTATTAACTCCTAGAGATTAATTTTAGTCTCGTGTTAGCTTATGCCTTAATTAGATAGTGAGAAGAGAATTTGGTTAGCGAAGGTAATAGGAAGAAATCTAGAGCTAGTTTTAGGTTAGTTTTAGTGCTCAATAGGAAATATGTGTTAGAATAGGTATGTGGCTTGTTATAAGAGCTTGTACCCCCCACTTCATGAACTTAAAGCTAAGACTTACTACTTAGCCAAAATATACCTTCTGCCTAGAGTTTATACTCCACCAGAGAATAGAGTGGGTTCTCCCCTTGGTAGTGAAATCCAAGTATGATAACCGAGTAGGGTAAGGTGATCCACTAGGTGATGAAATCTTGATGGGCCTTGTCTCAAGTGATTTTAGATGTTTATATTTTTGAGTGTGATTTGATTGTGTAACATAAGTGAACTACAATTCATTCACAATGCTTGTAATTAACTAGGTGAGTTAATATGCAACAAGCAAACAATGAAGTGCAATAATTTTTAAGCCCAAGTCTAAAATATTTAGATTCCAATGAAAACAAAGATGAAATAGGAATAGAGAATGAAATTCACTATCCTAATGTGCATGAAAGAAATAAATAATGAAGAGATTATTTTAACTTGTAAGAAAAATGATAAATTGCTTTTAGAGGCAAAAAAAAAAGAAGAGTGGCAGAGAAGAAGAAATTTGAGTTTATTGCCCTTAAATAAAAAATAAAATGTTGAATTTTTGATTTGAGGGAGAAAAAAATGAGATAGTGCAAGAAATAAAATTTTCACTATAATGCACTTATATGAATGCTTAAAACAAGCAATGAACCCAAGGAAAACTCTAGGGTCCCACTGGGCCTGCCAAAAATGTTTCACTAAAAATTGTGTCTATTTCAAGTCTAAAGAAAAATAGAGAAGAAGGATAGGGATAAGTGATTAGAATGAACCTGAATTCGTTTACGTGCCATATGTAGTTGTTGTGAGCACTCCTCTCTGGTTGGGGAGGACTAATTACAAGTAAGAAAACACTACTACAAAAGGTCTGTTAGTGGATATATGAGTGGGCTACCAAGCTATGCACTTATTCCTAGAAGTGTCAAAATTATTTAGAGATGATAGTCCACTTTTGAGAGATAAAATAGCAATAAATAACTAAGAGATTAGAAAAGAGAGATTATGTTACCATTATTCACACCTTGAGTGTAATAGAGAGTAATAAAGTGCAATAGTGAGTAATAGAGTACAAGTGGTATATTCAGTTTATATTTGGGAAGTTGTTTGGGTAGGTTTTAGAAGGGTTATTGAAAATCCATAGTTGTCAATGTCGGTTAGGCTACTGAGGTTGGTGAGCAAACATGACCAATATCATTTAGGCCGTCGATGTCGGTAGGGTCAATAATTGCCTAGGGGCTTACAAAAGGCTTTTTTGGGTCTGAGAAATGGTTTTGGTCAGTTAAAGAAGGTTGGTGAGAGTTGTGTGTGTGTGAGAGAGTATTGTTTAGATAGATCTTGTTAGAGGTTTGGTGTGTTGGAACAAGGGGAAACAAGCAGGGAAGATTTATAACTCCCTCATGGGGGTTTAGTTAGGGATGTGTAAAATAATAAATAGTAGATATAAAGTGATTATAAAGTAACTACTTAAAGACTTAAAAAATAAGTGGTACTTAGATACAGACGTGATTGAGTGATAAGTGCGAGATGGATGGCTCTTATAAGGCTTGCTGAATTGATGACTTGAATAGAGAAAACAAGTGTGTGCTAGTGGTTCTCCAGAGCTTGGTTCTTGATCTAGATTGACTTATGCAAGGTAATAGTGAGCCAAGATGTGTACAGTTTGATGCCAAAAGCCTATATGCAAATATAAATGAGTTTTCATAATTTCTACTGACTTGAACATTAATTTGGAGTTTGGCTTAAATAACTGACATCGGCAATCCCACTGACATCAGATATGGGTTGATCAATTTTGATGGCATGAGAATAGATAAAATTACTATTTTAAACCTATTTTCTATTGTTTCTCATGCCAAGTGTGGTATCCATTAGGAAACAATAGAAATGGTTGGTTAAGAAGGACGTAGTTGGTTAGGAATTTATTTTTGAGGTGAGAATAAGTCATGGGTAG
Source organism: Torreya grandis (assembly GCA_037957365.1). NCBI lineage: Eukaryota > Viridiplantae > Streptophyta > Pinopsida > Cupressales > Taxaceae > Torreya > Torreya grandis. Next base: position 1,340,502 of record JARHVA010004687.1, read on the forward strand.
TTAGGATAAGGGGACTAAGTCTTGAGGTGACTCAGAGGGTAAGAATTAGTCTTAGGATGAGGTGGATAGGTAAGGTGGCATAAGTGATTTTTAATTAACTTAATTAAAAATTTTAAATTAATTAAATGTGTGAGGGGTAAAATCATGGGTTAGGGAGGCTAATTATTATTATTATTATTGAAAAGGGGCTCAATGGGGGTTTTGAAATAGGGAGTTACGCATGTGTGTGACATAATTTTGGTGTCTACAAGGTCTTTGGATTTTTTGTCTCAGACAAAAAGTCTGAAGACTTATTTCTATCAGACATTTTTTCTGATATAAAAGTTTTGAAGGAATTTAATGTCTTATCACTTTTAGGTTAAGTGTTTTACAAAAGTTCTAAAGGGCTATTTCATTGGTTTTGGGTCATTTGTTTTAGAATTTTTGTCCATGGAAAAAATTATGAAGGGCACTTTCCCTTCAGACATTTTGCCTGCACAAAAATCTTGAAGGAATTGTAAAGTCATTTGTTTCGACTAAATGTACTTTCCAAAAATCCTGAAGGGTCATTTTATCTTTACAAAATTTTTGAAGGATCATTTCCTTCAGGAATTTTGCCTTTGAAAAATTCTTAAAGGGCACTTTAAAAGGGTGAAGGATACTTACAAAAAACCTAAAATACACTTTTAAAGGACCATTTTGCCTTTGCAAAATTCATAAAGGGTGTCTACAAACTGTATGAAGGATAATTCTGGATTTAGAGGACACACAAATCCTGAAGGGCACTTTCATAAGGTGGAGGACACTTTCTATTATTCCATAAGGACACTTTTAGAAGGTGGAGGACACTTTCAATAATTTTAAAATTTACTTTCAAGAGTTCAAAGGACCATTCCAAAAGTTTGAAGGCCATTTTTGTAGGGTAGGTGTCCTTAACAAAAAATTATGAAGGGTATATTCAAGTTCTCAAAAGTTTCTTTCAAGAAAATTACAAAGGTTCAATTCCTTTGAGAGAATTGCTTGGACATATTTATTGCAGGACAATAGTGTCGAAGCAAACAGGGAGTCGAAAGATAAAGACCCAGACAAAATTGTCATGGAACAAAGTCTCTGAAATAATATTTCCAAATTATAGGTGATGGTCTCAAAGATATTTTTGATGGGTGCACACACATAAATTTTAAGCTACAGGGACTAGCCATTTATTTTCAAACAAGGTAGATCCAATGAATTGTGTTTTCTTAAAGTAGGATGATCAAATGGTACATGTTCAAAGTTGAATAATCTTAGGGACTCAAGAAGCCAGTAGGACTACCAAGTGTAGTGCTCATGGGGCATGTTTTAAAGTTTGAACATGTTTCAAGGATCTGATGGTGCAAGTTGGTAGTTGATTAGTTAATAGGACTAAGATTGAATGGGAAACTTCCATGTGGTGTAAACATGCTCAAAGCCACATTTGATGGTGGATATCCAAGGTTGAAAAGTCAAAGATCCCATGAGAAAATGTAAGAAAGACAAGTGGCACAGTTGCATGCCACAAGGTTATAGCTTGAGAATCTCATTACAGGATCTACAGTTTGCATGTGCTCAGGAGATGAAGATCTAATGGTGTGAGCTAGGATATAATTTTCAAAGGGCTAGGATTACATGAGGAGGTGACAAGTGTCTAAACTAGATCCATTAGTTGCTCTTAGAGATATTCAGATGCCCAATTAGATTTAAGGTGGAACTCTAAGTGTCAATATGTGGTAAGCATTATTTTCAAAGCTAAAATTGATGGTTATTTCATATATGTGGCAATGGTTTGAGGAGAAAAAGAATGTCTAACTACCAATTCAAAAGTGAATATTTATAATCATGATCATAGATCATTTTAGTTTCATGTCATAATTAGATCCACTCCTAATCCATCATTATAGGTAATGGGCTTTCCCTTTATCATGCACAAAGAAGAGATTCATGTCCAAAAATGTCCATGATTTGTAATTGAGTAAAAGGAAAGAATTTTTAAATAAGTTTCATATGAGGAAAAATTTATTTTGGAATTCAAATGATTTTCTCCCTCCAACTATGCAAGTGAGTGATCAAGGGATCTTCAGGTGGTTCCATATCAAGACAAAATATGTTTGGCTCCCTGAATGAATATTCAAGGAAGAAGCATCATCCAATCACACCCCACTCCTCAGATCATGATCTGATAGAGTGCATTTACTTTCCCAACTAGATCAAATGATACATAACCAAGGTTAAAAAGTTAGAGATCCTGTGAGCAAATGTAAGAAAGATAGGTGGCACAATTGCATGCCATAACGTTATAGATGGAGCATCTCATTGTAGGATCTACAACTCACGTGTGTTTGGGAGATGAGCATCTAATGGTGTGAGCCAAGATAGATTTTTTAAAGGGTTAGGATTGCATGAGGAGGTGAAAAGTGTCCATACTAGAGCCATTAGTCACTCTTAGAGCTATGAAAATGCCTAGTTAGTTCAAAGGTAGAACTCCAAGTGTTAATATGTGGTAAGATTTGTTTTCAAAGTTAAAATTGATGGTTATTTCATAGTCATGGAAATGATTTGAGGAGTAAAATAATGCCTAACTACCAATTTAAAAGTGAATATTTCCAATCATGATCATGGATGATTTTAGTTTCATGTCACAATCAGATCCACTCCTGAGCCATCATTGCAGGTAATGGGTTTTCCATTTAGCATGCATAAAGAAGAGATTCATGTCGAGAAATGTCCATGATTTGAAATTGAGTAAAAAGAAATAATTTTTAAATAAGTTGCATATGAGGACAAAATATGTTTGGCTTTCAAATGATTTTCTCCCTCCAACTATGCAAGTGAGTGATTAAGGGATCCTCAGGTGGTTCCACATCAAGACAAAATCTATTTGGATCGTAGAGAAAATATCCTCCTTCTAGGATCATGAGAAAATATCCTCCTTCAGCCAAAATATCAAATGATGTGCTCTAGGTGTTTGTAAGTCCTCATTATTTATGAAGGTATTTACAACAATGATTTGTCTTGAAAATTGATGAATATCTTAAAAAATAACAAAATCCATTTTCCAGCTAGGAGCATCTCGACAAGACTAAAAAAGTTAGTTATGTAATTTTTGAAAATTATAGTCCATGGTCCCATATTGGGGAAGGATTAAAAAAGTATAAATAGAAGGCTTGTCTTCTATTTCAAAGGTTGGTTGGCCATTTATTGGTCATTGTGTTGGTCTATGTCTTCCTTAGTATAGGCTCTTCACATTTTGGGATCACTGATGTGTGTGTTTTGTCTCTCTTGCTAAGGTGGTTATAGTTGTACAACCATTAACAATCTCTAAGAGAATTTATAGATGTCTACCCTATCCAACATTGAGCAAATCCACCATGCTTGTCCCCATGACAACATTTTGAAACATTGATGTATGTATGATTTTTATTTCAAGTTAATGAAAATGCATGTGGTTCTGTGTCATTTTCTATTGATGAAGTACAGTGATATGCCTTGTAAATATTGTTGATAGGATATATTATTTTATTCTCATAAATGGTTGTCATCTTGGGTTTATTTTTAGATTATAAATCCCTTTTTGTGTTGTATTTGGAGTATGTTGGTGAATAACTTGTCAAATCCCTCCTTATAGTTCCATTATCTTGAATTTGAGTTGTCTACATCTTTGCAATAAAGGATATCATGAATGATTGAAATAATCCCTATTGATTGAAAATCTCCATCACACCACCCTCCCCTTTTTATATCTGACAAACTATCCTACCCTATCCTACTTTGCATTTAACACACCCTTTGCATACCAAAAGTTTTATTTGCATTGTAGACACCTAAGACCTTGCAAATTTGAAATATGTTTGTAGTTTGTGCTTGAAATATTAGTGATATATTATTCTATTTAGCCCATGTCATTGAATATTTTATAAAAATGAAGATTGCAATCATGCATTCATCTGTCTTTAGTAGCTTGTGTATGACATAAAGCATTTGTGTATTTCATGTGAAAACCCTTCATGAGTGAAGTGTACAAACTTGGTTATGATTTGGTCATATTTCTCCTTTGTGCCAAGAATCCCCATGGAGATTGAAGTGTAAAAATTTTCCATATGAGAAAACTACCCAATATGTTCTATCACATTGGTTAGGTAGAGCCAAAAGTAGCAGGGAGTTAACCATACCCTCTATAGGTACTTCTCAGTCACTTTCTAAATTTTAGTTTAATCTTAATGTCAAACCCTCCCCTAGCTACAATGACATATTAGTGAGTTTTCCATAATTTATTTTCATTTCTCTCAAGTGTGCAAGGTTAAGTTACATGAGGTGTACAACTAGGAACCAACCGGGTCACAGCTGCTATAGTTCCAAAATTTACCATGAAGCTTGATTGAAGGACTCATTGACATAATAATATGGATCACAAGGTTTATCCAATGAGGGTTTACTATTATGCTCTTGGGCAAGGTTATTTTTAGTAGGCACTAGTTTCCTTGAGGTTGAAGGAACATTGGGATTGTAACCATCATATGACTTATATTGTACCAACTATCATTGACCTTGAGGAAGACCTTAGAAAGGAGGTCTATTTCCTTGATAATTGGGGTAGGATTGATTAAGTTGATTGTGACTTTAGAAATACTTAACTTGTTTCTATTGAATGACCTTCTTTAAACCTAAGATCTTTTACTCTATAGCTCTCATCCTTTCTACCTCATTAGGTTTGCTTAGTTGACTAGGGGAAACAAGCTTGTGTTTAGGTGTAGAAATTGTAGCATAAAAAGGTGTAAGAGTTTGTAAATCAGGAAAATAAGGCATGGGAGATCTTGGAAAAATATTCCTAGCCTAAATCAAATAATTTTATGCCCTAATTGCCACTTCATAGGCGTTAGGTAGAGTGTTACCTCCCATAGATTATATCATCATTGAAATGTCACTATCAAATGCTTTAAGATAGTAAAAGAAATCATGGTGAGCTATTGGTCTTACCAAGATTGGGATTTTATTTTATGTAATTTTAAATCTTGTGTTGAAGTCCTTAATGACTTCTTGAGGTGCTCTCCTAATACTGGTTAGCTGCTCAATTAGTGACAAGTTGTCACTTTTATTCTCAAATCTTCTCCTCAATGCATCTCCCAACTCATCCCATGTGGTGATTGATTCAGGTGTCAATGTTCCATACCGGTCAAGAGCTTTCCCTTTAAAAGAGACAACCAATAATCTAATTACACTGTTATCTTCGATGATGTGATACATATTGCAAAAGTTATCAAGATTTATAATATGCTCAATAGGTGTGATGTCAGTCTCACTGGTGTATGATGGAATAATTTTGAGGGCAAATATGGGGATATCATTATAGTGGGAAAATCTTAGAGGAATCTACCCATTTAAGGTAATAAAAGTATGGTTCCTTGCCATGGTGGCTTTAGGATTTTGAAATAATGGGGGAATCAAGAACATTCTTATGGGTTTGGGATCAAGGTATGACATGTTTGGATATGGATGGATGTTTTCAAACTTGGTTGCTTTATAGAAATAATGAGGAAAATCTTAAAAATAAAAAGGTATGCCTTTTATGGGAGATCTTGTGTTTACCTTAGGCACAAAAGAGTACATTAGTCTATAACCAATATTTAAATGTTGGAGTCACTAGATACTCTAGGAAGTGTATTGTTCCAACTACTTGTTGTCAAAGATAGCATCTACCTTGTATAACTTTCTTGGACAACAGATCCCACAGGGCATGCCAAAATTGTTACAACTTGAATTTGAACCCTATAGAAGTCAAGTAGATCTTATCAATTTTAGGATAACATGTAACTATCTCCCTTCATAGGTAAGCTACTACAAGAGATAGATGTATAGGTTTGAAAGAGATAGCTCCCTTGATTTATCTTCTAGGCTCATACTACACTAGGCTAATCACCATTGGGGGTAAAAATGGAAGAAGGAGACATAAAATTAACCTATTTTAATGATGTGATACACCAAAGATAACTCCACATAACACATTTGCATCTGCACTAAGAAAGGAGACTATTAAAACTGACCTTAACTCCACATCCTTCTATCATAAGTATTTCTCATAGAGGTAGATTGATATCTATATCTAAATTTGGGTGAAAATAAGGTCTAATAATAGACACTACTATTCCCTCTCACACTTTGAAAAACACATAACAAACACATACACTTTATGAAACATGTTAGAAGAGATATTAATTACATAAAACATGCAAGAGCATAATAGAAGCAAGGAGAACATATTCATCACTTGTCAACCACATAAACCACTTGATACACTTAGTAAATGGATTTAAAATAATTAATAAACTTCAAAAATAATTATTCGAAGGCAAATGAGGTGTCAAAACTAGCAGGGCTTCTCCATACCAATTTTGGATACATTGTAAAGCCAAAAAGGATTGAATATATAAAACATATGAGAGGAGAGAGAAGAAGTGAATATGAAGGATCACAAGACAAAGTTTAAAACTTTAGAAACCAATTACAATGAAATTGAAAGAAATGAAAAAAAGTTCATGAATGTCCTTTTGAAAAAATGTCCATCACAAACATGACATATCCTCCAGGTTGGCATATAGACTCTTCATGTTCCTCTTTGAAACTACCCTCATCATGATGAGTAATCCATCTATCTTGAATTACCCATGGAAGTTTTTGATACATATGATATAACATGATAACATGGAAATTATATCAAGGGCAACCATCTACACCTTCAACTGATAGCCTTATTTGTTACACTTGTTCACTTTTTTGCAACTACTCACTAGCCTTCTAGGTCTATCTTCACACTTGTCACCTAAGTGGCTTGAAATTTCTCATGGAGATATGTTGTATAGGATGTAAGACACATATTGAATACCTCTTTTTCCTTTGGTCTATCAAATATATTTCAAGAGTTTCAATGTCACTCTTCTCACTATCATATTTAGGCAGTCACTTTGCCTTCTTGTTTTTTGTTTAGACTACCTATAATGAATGGTATAATAGAGATGTTTTCATGTACAAATACACTGATAATTGAGTTTTATAAATTGTAAAAATTCTCTATATACCTCTCAAAATGATTTGCATCTGCTCATTCATTTCTGCACCTACAGAACAACTAAAATCCTACAAGAAACTTATTATTAGACCTATATATACAAGTCAAAGTATAAAAATGTGGTTTATGAGGATCTTAAGAGAGTGATAATAATGTAAAAATAACTTTATAGTCCATTTTAACACTTGTATATGCATCTCCATTCATTTCTTGTCCATTGGGTTTAATCAAGGGTTTTAGGAGATTTTGCTTGTTAACAATGATTCATTAAAACTAGATGTTGAACCTCCAAACAAATTCCACTGAGAAATAGATAGGGACACCAATAAAATATCCCTATCTTATTTGGGTCTCATTCACACCCTACATACAATATATGAGTTAGTGAAACTGGCTCTTGAGCTCCTTTAATGCATTTTGAGTATCCCTGAGAGAAGGTTAGGCCAAAATGGACAATTCTATGATTTTATTTTAAAAATAATGGATTTTACAAGCCCTATAATTTCTGTTTAAATTCATCATATGGTTTATAAAGTTCTCATGGTCATATGGATGAGTTTAGGCACCTGTAAGGTTTAGGCCTAGTTCTAGGCCTAGTAGGCCTAGATTGAGTATGACTATAAATGACCAATTCTGAATATTCATGTTGAATATAAGGACTCATATATAATTTTTCATATTCATTACAACATTATATGTCATCTTAAAATTATCCTTTACTCTCCATTTCATCTTTCCATCATGGATGCATAGGTCTACATTATGGACTACCTATGGAGTGCCCTTTGTGTGAGACAAAATGGAGGGTACCTACCCTATTTTATTGGACAAAGTGAGACTATGGAGGAATTATATATGTCATTATGATGTTATTCACCAATTTTAAAAGTTTAATCATACTTCTAGGCCCCCCAAAACTTTAAATTCCTAAAACTAGCTATCAATTCCTGTGACTATGCACAATGTTTTTTGTAGGGTTTTAGATTGACTATGTTTGAGGCTCATAACTATAGGTTAAGGATATTAAATATTGAAAAAAACTAGGATTTAATCATTACAACTATGATAGTTTTTTCCAAACATGGCCATCCATCATACACTTATGCATACTTCCAAACTATAGCTCTCCATTTTCTAGAACTAGTTTACAGTTAGACTGTAGGTATCTCACTAAGGAAAAGAAAGGGTTATTATATGTTTTTATTAGTTTTTTATGACTTAATTGGATTATATTTATTTCATATTATGTCATTGTTATCATTATATTATACCGTTGTTCATCAACTAACTAACATCCTTCATTACTTAGGCTAGTCTATAGTATGAGAGTTCAAACTGTAGATGTATATCTTAGGGAGCATAGAATTCATATAGGTATAAATTTATACTTGAACACTATGTTTTCACACCTACATATTATCTTGAGGTCATTTATTACCATTCCATACTTTAATTTATTCACCTCTGACTATAGGCCATGTTCTCATCTCTATACCATCAATGCACTAGAAGTTTGCAAGCTCCAGGTTCACTTTTGGTCTGATGGGACTATAACTCACTTAGTGATTTCAATAAAAACTTGACTGAAATGAAATCCCACTCAAAAATTATTCTCCTTGACCTAATAGTCATGTTTTTGTGTCAGTACATTAGCTTTAAGCCTAGGCTGCTAGTATGAAATAACTAGACCTACTCATACGTCATGGATCTTCACCAACAAATGCTACATTGTGAGGTAGGATCTCTTTCTCAAATAAATTAAGGTAATCAGTCCAATTTTAACCTTATGAACATGGATTTAGGTCTGACTATGTGTAATTTCCTCATAATTTGTACAATGACCTCTATATCCTCTTACTTTCTTGACAGTCTCAATTGGATTTCAAACATCTCCAAAATAATTTCATCACTACTTAGTCCTCTCTGGTATTGCTTTCAAATTTTTTTTTGAGGCTACCTATAAATGTTATTAGATATAGGACTGTGTATGTTAGATTGGTTCTCACAACTAATATCTAATATTTTAAATAGATCAATATTACTACTTTCACCTTGAGAGTCTCATTAAAGCCTAAAAACTCTAATCTTCATCAATAAGAATATTGAAGCCCTGTTTCCAATTACTGAATATAGGTGATAGCCATAAGAAAGTTTGATTGTATTCTTATACCTCTCAAACATTGATCTTATTGGGAAAAAACCTTTAATTAATAAACTCACCATTATGATTTGAGAAGTTGGAACTAGTGTACTACCTTGGATTTGAAGTCACTCACATGAAGATATAACTCTACAACTAAAAACAATAATATTTATACCTCAATGGTGTTCATTGCTAGCATAGTGAGATGTTTATGCTAATATCCTTATCTTCACACATGCAAAACTATTTGGAAACAACATGAAATGAATGTTCATATTTTGCAATACCATGTTCACTACTTGGTTGACATGGACCGGTACAAATAGATGGGAAACCTAAAGCCATTGGGTATGTGTAGGTAGTTTAGAGCCACCAACATTCTTAGTGATGGTCCATGAAGCATAAACCACCAAAATAGAAACTATTTCCATGAAAATTAAGTCCATAAAGCTACTATCACCCACCAAGTGCACTCTCTTGAACTTTGCTCCTCCTATCTATATTGATTGTAAACTAGCTGACTTGTTTGACCTACCCAAGAGAGCAATGAGAGAGATGGATTTATTTTTTTCATTTTTAACCTGTTAAATCTTTTCAATCTTGGAAAATATGTGGGTATTTTAAGGGTCTCTCTTGAATCATTCCCACATGCCAAGTGGTTGTTCTTGTTAGTACAACTACTTAAAACTACTTATTTTATAGTGATCTCCTCCTTTCCATGTTAAACCTGTATCCTATTTAATTTTAAAATAATTATTTGACATTATCTAAAATATTGTATGTTAGAGTACATCTTGACACTTTTTTTCTCTTGTTGAAATCATATAATTCATCTAGAGTGACCAAAAGGTGACATAAAGGAATATTAAGATAATGACACAAATGACCAAGGTTTAAAACACATTAAGTGACATTCAAAACATGACTAGACATTATCTATGACCTTTATGACCATGTTATGACTTATCAAGACCCTATATAATGTTTGAATATATAGGGGGTTCACCTAATTTGATCTAGGGTAAAATTTGGTCAACAGGTACCCTATTGGAAAGTTGAATCTACAGGTTAAAGGGATAACTCCCCTTGATGAATCACTTATGTTCAAACACTAATCTACCACTTGATTAGAAAAGGAATATAAACCTAATCTAATGGGATGATACAAAAAAATGTTTGATCACTACCAACTAGCTGCAAATGCACTTCAAACATGAGACTAACCTATAACAAATACTTCTCCAAATCTGCCTTTCTACATCAATATTTCTCATGAAGGTTGTGAATAATGTTTGAGCTAGGAGGACTAGTCAAGATGTCATGACATGACACTATTTAAAATACTAATCAATAAATACTTATACCTCACTTAAACACTTCACAATACCTGTACAAAGGATTCCAAACTAAACATGAATGTTAAATAAGGACAAACATGCTAAGGAATTAAGACTATCACTTAGCAAGATAAACTAGTCAGGAATACATATTGAAACTAGTCAATGAAGGAGGTTAAACTAGATTATTTTAATTGATCAAAGGATACAAATGGGAAGGGGTTTTACATACCTTCGTGGAGGATACAAATTTAGCGAATCAAGCTTCAATATAAAGATAAATATGAGAGAGAGAGAGACATATGAGAGAGAGAGAGAGATAGAGATAGAGAGAGAGAGAGAGAGAGAGAGAGAGAGAGAGAGAGAGAGAGAGAGAGAGAGAGAGAGAGAGAGAGAGAGAGAGAGAGAGAGAGAGAGAGAGAGAGAGAGATGAAAAGTGTCTCATGAGTTACACGCAAGTATAGAGGTATGAAACTACCCCATCAAGTCTAAAAGGATAGGTGTTAGTCTCTTGAATATGCTCTTCTACTCCAAGTGGCATGAAAGTTTCCAAACTTTCTTGACACCTTGCCTTGCTCTTCAAAACTGCCCCTTCTCTTGGCTTGTGGGAGGACAAATGAAAATATTGAACATAATTTCATGTTGAGTTACATCCTTTATTTTATCTTGACACCTTTCAATTGATCTCTGAAGGTTCCCTTTGATACATCACTTTATTCTCTTACTATATGTCTTAAAGTCTCTTTGTCTCACTAGGCCAATCTTGCTTACAAGTGTCAAAACTTGAGTTCATCTTATCCAATGCATTCTCTCTCCATGTATGGCCTATGTACATCATATAAAACTTGTAAAAACTCATTTTGAGGTCTTAAAATACTCCCAAGAACTTATTTTACACAAAAATCTCCAATTTGGACTCATTTCTTGTAACCCTAAAAACATGTAAAAATCATTATTAATAATAATTTATGTAATTTATTAGGAATATGATCCCATATTTTAGGACCCAATATGGATTTATATCTCCATGATAAATTTTAGGTCTTGACTCTGAGCAGAGGTGTCCTTTTTATTCCATTCTCTCTTTCTTCAATTATGCCTCCTTGCCTAAAAACTAAAATTTGGCCACAAAACACTCACACATATTTGGAATCACCCAAAATAATTTGATTAACATTTCCTAGTCTATTATAATCTTGATGTCAAATTTTAGGTTGCAAGACCCTGTGAAAGTGTGAGAACCATGAAATGGCCTTAAAATCTAGTCTTATTTTTGGCCTGTTGAAGACTGCCTTGAAAGATGAGCCCCTTTATCATCTTTGAAAGATAATTAGATCCATGTACAAGATCTTGACCTCACCAAGTAAGATTAAACTTGTCTTTAGACAATAGTTCTATCTTAAGAGAAGCTCGAGATAGTCTTGAGAGTCAAAATTACACTTTAATTACTTTCCCATATCCATGGATGGTATTGAAAAGTCTATGATTTCATTTCACACTTGTCAATGCCTTTAGATCTCATTTTTCCACCCATTATGCCATCCTTTCTATGATTGTCCTATAAGTATACTTGTGTATGATTTTGGCTTACTAGGCCTAAACAGAGTTGATCATCATTCTATGCTTTCTCACTAAGTTTTAAGGTATAAATTTGATTGTAATGTCACCATGAAACCACTTCCGAATGATTGTCTTTCCCTCAGACCTCCTCTTGGACTTTAACTCTCTCTAAACAAACAAAACTTTCATGAGGTTAAGTAGACATATAAACATGATTTAACTCAAATGGTTTCCCTTACCTAGCCATTCACTTGAGCTAAACCCCAATGTTTTTCATATGCCCTCTGTCTACTCTCCAAACTTGAAACTAGTATGAAATGCCTAGCAGACTTGTAGGTGGAGATGCATTGGGTATGTGGGGTTTAGAGAAGTTGATTTTATCATCTTCTCTACACTCTATCCCTTCTTATTTTGAATTCCAAATGACTACTAGCATATTTTCATTTATTCCTCAAAACCCAAACCAATCACTATGCATTTTATCCATTCTTCAAGTCTATAACCTATCTACTTACCAAAGTAACCTATAGGTGGCCATAGGATAGTCTAAGTGATTTTTTCAAGTTTTAGGACTTTCATTTCTAGTCAATGAGAATCTAAATTATGTTTTTATACTATTGTAAGTTTTGAATGTTTCAAATTGTCCAAAACACATTTTTCCAAGCACACACTATTCTTTGCACCTTTTGAAAGTGTGGTTGTAGGTGGCTACTTAGGGAAGAGCCTAAAAATGAGGTTTTAAACCTAGTTTCTCAACTCCATCATGACATAATATATATATTCAAACTTTATGAAAGTTTCAATTCCACTAAACCATAAGGTTCATTAACTCTTTATGGCATTTTCATACCTTTGCCATCTTCAAACTTGTGTGTGAGTACTAAGGTTGTATACTCACTCATCTCAACCTTTATTTTACTCTCAAATTAAAGGTAGATATTAGTTTGTGACTTCTCTCTCATGGATTGAGTCATGTGTCATGCTTTGACCTTGTTCTTATTTTGATGACAATTATATTTTAGTTCAAAATGAAGACCTACAGGTTTATCACATATAGATCTCTATTTTACTTGCATAGGTTATTAGAGATAGTCAACTTATTGAGTCTTAATAATTTAAGATGTATCAACTCTTCTCAATTACCATATCACCTGATTAAACAATTTTTTGACCTTTTGATTGAGCATTATACCATCCTCAACTTGTTCCCATTCACCTATATAGGCTATGATACAGTCAGTTTATATGCAAGGTTTGTGCATGAGAGTTAGAGCCTCTTCATGCACTCTCATGCTTCATGATGATGATATCATATCAGTTTAGTCTAAATGAGAGATTAAATTGAAACTCCATGCCCTTTCTACTTTTTGAACACTTTGAACCTGATACCTATATTCCATGATTGTCCACCTATAGGTCTATAGCCTTGCAGGTGACTAAAACACATTTTAGCACTTATTAAGGGTACATGTTTGGATTTTGTTCCCACCACCACTTAGAATTATAAATTTATAAATTCCATACTCATATTATATCATTATTTTATCATTTTTATCTGATCTAAACTAAACCTTTGTCCTGTAGAACATAGACCATGCTTCTAAAGATCAAGACACAACATTTTTTGAGTGATCATATACAAAGGGAAATTTTAAGAGAGAGAGAGAGTACATGAATTAATTAATAATGATGAATATTATATGAAAAATTAATTACTTTAAACCTCTGAAAGTGACAATCATTTAAAACAACCAAAACACACTTGCAACAGGGTGATATGCTCACACACTTGAGGCACCTTTCCTCTTTTTGTAGACACTTCATGGGGTAAAATTGGATAATGAAACTACCATTGAAAGGAAATATTTGACCTATGAAAATATAAAACAAAAATATTAGCATCCATTGAACTTTGGCATGAATAAATAGGAGAAAAACTAGACCTTGCTTGAGTGGACAAGTTATGATAACCTACTGTCACTCTTAGAAATTGTTCATAAATGAGGGACCATGAATATACAAACTAATTACACTAAATTTAATCTCATTATGACCCATAATAATGGCCAAATTTTCATCTTCCAACTCTCTCTCTCTCTTGATCATACCATGTATTTGATTTTTGCCTTTCTGAGCTCGTGAAGGAAACAATGGAGGAGATAGAGTGTCTAATGCATTTTTTGGACCTAAAAAATGATCCAAATTCCTAAAACTGACCTATGGAAGAAAAGTATACTCTATTAAACTATTTTCATCTAAAAATTATCTCCTAAGGCCGTATAAGTGAGTGAAAAGTACCTCTTAAGTGTTGAAAATCAAGATTCTAACCTCCTTTTGACTTAATGACATATGTGGCAGTTATGTAACTACTCCAAGTACCTTGGAAAGATTTATTTTATAGATTTTTCATTTTTGTGGGATGTGGCATACATTAAAGTTGGCATGAATAACCTTTTTACTTATTAAAGATTACCTTAAAGTCCACAAAAGAACCTTAACTTCTCCAAATCAACATGAAAAGTTTGTTAAATGTGATTAAGGCATGAAATTACTTGTATAGACACCGAAGGACCTATTAAACCTCTTTGAATCACCTCATTGCACCATGACATGTCTAGAATAGTCTAAAATAAAGACAAAGAGTTAAATTAATATCTCTAATTTAACCTTAATCAATGATAATAAAGTTTTATAAAGACCTTTTAAAGACCACTAAGGCATGTAATGACTATAGCAAAGATACTAAGATATGAAAACTCAAGTTTTTTCCTATATGGGTTTACATTTTAACCTTAAGGGTCAAAATTAGTCTTTAAATTAGTGATTTATGGGGGTAACATGCCTACTATGCTAAATAGACCAGTAACCTTATCATTTTATTGGGCAATGGAGTCATTCGAACTCAAATTTAGACTTGGAATAGCCCTTGGTCATGACAAGACAACCTGATTTGACCTCCAAACACACAAAACAAAGAAAACACACATCAAACAAAGGAAGTAAACACACACACATGTACAATCAAGTACTTAGGGAACACAACAACCCAGAAAGTAACTAACTATATACAACTAACCTAAACTTTTATTCTTCCTCCTAGGTTAAAGGGGAAGTTTTTACTATCTCCTACTCTATGAGGTGACAAATGGCATGAGTAAATCTATGTCTTCAGCCATGGTCTTGTTGTCTTCATCCTTTTCTTACTTGCCAAACTTCTTGGCATGATCTCAAATGAAACAATGAAAGATGCAAACTAATCAACTATGAAGGAGATTTCATCTTATGGCTTAAGCTTTTTCTCATGATGTATCTTGATGTTTGTGCTTATCTTAAACATGATCATCTATTTGGCTATAGGAAAAACATCATTCTTAGCTTCTATGGACTCCATGAAATGAGGTACTTGGTCTTGAATGACCTCATGTGGATCATCACATTATTTATCAAGTAAGAGGGTAGCCTCAATATCATCTTCAATCTTTAAAATTTGAGCTATAGGCCTTTGAAGAACCTCAAACTCATTTAATATGTCTATGTACTACTACCAAAGATCTTCATCATTCTCTTGACATCCTTCTTGAATAGATGAAACTTGAAGCACATCCTTAGATATTTCTTCTGTTGCATGTTCAATTGATATGTCTTCTACTTAAATATCCTCTTTCACTCCATTTCTGAAAACTAAACTATTATTTTATTCCCCAATTGGAGTGCTAATGGTAAATTCCTCATCAAGTTCACTTCAATAATATTCATCAACTAAAAGTACAATTATTTGTTTTTCACTTACCTCCCATATGATAGGTACTTCTTTAAGAAGGGATGTGATAGGAGAATAATGGCCATGTTCATGAGTTGGATAGGGGGTATGAGGTATGGTGGATGAATCATGGATGGGCTCAGGAATGGAGGGGACATTATTATAACTTGAAACCTTGGGAATGTTTTATTATTGAAGGAATGCTTGAAGGGAAAGCAAATTGAGTTGGGAAATGGACACTTCATTCTCCTCAACAAGAACTTAACTTTTCTCATAGCCTTCTTGAGGCTCTTCAATATCTAAAACTTTATCTTCAACCTTCTCAACTAAGTCCCTTTTTTTTTTTTTTTTTGAAAACCTTGTTGAATAGACCTCCAAGAAGGAAAAACTAGAGGTTCTTAAGGAAATGGAAGACGAGCTTGAGTAGACACAAGGCTTTCTTTGAATTTTTAGTAAGATTTTGAGTAAATATGAACTAATCTACCTAACTCAAACCCAAAAATAGAAATATTAGGAAGGGTTATGGAAACAAATCATAATCATATAAATCTTACCAAATTCCTTGTTTCATTTATCCTCATTCTAAGGTGTTCAAATGGACAATTAATTGTATGAAGACTCAGATTTTGACATTATAATGCTTGATTATGGATGATGGATGCTTAGATGGTTGGACATATTGACATGGATTTGTTGCTTCTTTGTTCATTATCTCCAATTAAGGAGAGGAGTTTTTTAAATAGATTTTGGAGGGAGAGACCAATGGTGAAGGTTTGAATTTGGATTGTGGAGATCAATGGATGAGGATTATCTAAAGAATTTAAAATACCTTAGAGGATTCTAGAGGAGAAAAAGTTATAGAGGTAGGAACCTATAGAATATCTTTGGGAGGGTTAAAAATGATTAGGTATGGATTAGATAGGTGTTTATGGGATTTTAGATAATGTAGGGGTGTAGGAGAGCCTAGGGATAGGCCTAGTAGGTGGGTAGGTGGGTCATGGGAATTTAAAATTCCCAAAAAAAGGAAAGTGGGGGATTAGATTAAGATAATGGGGATTTATGATAGATTAATTATTGATGGGATATAATAAAATTATTTAATGATGAAATATGAATAATAAAACATTTTCTAAATGACTAGATAGTGGATAAATTAGTGGGATAAATATATTAAGCAAAATTAGTGTCGATTAATAGGAATATTATTGACAATAATGGAAGCAAACAAATTTAGGTGCATACATTTTCCCACTCTTTAAAAGTTCATTATGAGTGGATGAAGTGAAAGGAGTAATGTTATTTCAAATAAACATCATGTCATGGATGAATGTTAGTAAATTATGTTAGGGGATATGACACCCCCTCAAGGGGTCATGTGAGGAAGAATGAGATGGATGGCCACTTGAAAGAAGAAGTGAGGGGTGGGATGAGATGGATACACAAGGGGTTGGGATGTGAGATGTGATATAGATGAATAAAAAATATAGATTTGACTTGAGAAATAAGCTACATATTGATGATGTCCCTGACAAAGACACATACATAGGGAGTAAAGATGATGTTGTCACAGTTGTCAACACATCTCAAGGGGGAATCCACTGTAGCATGATGATGATAATATTAAAAAGGAGACAAGAAATATATTTATCTCAAGAAAAGATGCATGAAAGGGAGAGCTATATGACATGATAAGATGATGATTTTATGAGATTGATGATGGGTGTAGCTCAAAGCTAAAATTCATTGATATGATGAAGGTGATGATAGAGAAGAATCAATATGATTGAGTGACCAAAAGACTGCATTGCATTAACTTAATGAGCCATAATGATGATTCCCCTATCAAGGACACATACAAGAGAATGATAATTATGGTAGTTGTGATTTGTAAGGCCCAATCGATAGGTGTGGGCAATTGACAAAAAGATTAAGGAGATGATTGTGAGAATGGTGATTGATCAATAGAATGATTAATGAATGATTGATATTATAGATCAAATATTAGACTAATGCAAGACTCAAGGATGAGGAAAGAAGAGGGATTTGTGATGATGGATGATGAGGAAAGAGGAGATAGTGGTTGAGCTATCCTTAGGCATCAAAAAGTGGCCAAGTACTACCTACATAGTCTTAAAAGGACCTCAAGTTGATGTAGTTATTACTAGGATATAATGATGATGATGATAATTAGTGATTAAAAAATGATGGTGATGAGGATTATTAGAATTTTTAGTGATTAAAGGATATGATTCAAATGATAAGATGAAGATGATACAGATAAAAGATGGGATGTTAGTTAGATGAGTCGAGAAGATTAGATTAGTGATGGGAATAAGGATGATGATGATTTAGGTGATCAAGCCATCACAATATAATAAGGCTCATCATAGTCTAAGAAATATAATAAATATAGCACTTGGTTGTATACCCCATGATATAAGTATGACCAAGAGGACATTGTGTCAAGGGGCATGGCTAAATAGTGAACTCTACATCCTCAAGGGCACTTATGGTGACCTCATAACATCCTAATTCATTTCCCCATAGAAAAAAATAGACATGAAAAACATAATACAAATAAGATATATACATGATAAAAGATAGTCAAACAAGTGAAATAATAGACAAGCAACACACAAGTATCTACATGCAGTGTTCTAATGTCTTGTCTGAGTGATTGGAGGATGGGTTAGACTGGAAGGATCATAATGGGGGTTATAGACTAAGGATAGCAATAGAAATTAGATAGGATGATCCGATGGATGTTATTACTTGGATAAAGATGTGGATGAGGATATGGATATGAATATGACCAAAGATTAACAAAAGACAAAACCTTACAAGAGTCTAATCTAGAAAAATATTAGGAGATGATGGTATCAAATACCTTCTATACTAGAAAAATATTTAGTTTATGGGTGTTAGATATGAAAAGGAAACTAGTAAGAAGTGATGGGTGTCAGATTAAAATATTTGATAAGGATATGTGTGTTAATAACACTTAGTCAAAAGGATGAGGAAGATATGGGTAGATGAGTGACCACTCCGATTTGGTTCTAAGATGGAATGTGGTATCTAAAGATGGGAAAATATGAAATGGATAGATATGGATGTGACTAGGGGATTAATTATAAGATAAGACACCATGGACTATTTTGGGATTTTTCAAATTTTGTGATTTTTAGGGTTTTTTGACATATTTCAATTTTTAGGGCTTTTTTGGAATATGTATGTACAGTATATAAATGGGGTTACTAGAAAAGGGAATACCAAGGCTAGAAAATAGGATGAGGATGGATGGAATGATGCATTGGATGACAAAACGATGAGGGTGATGGGGACCAATGAGGAATGGACTAGGGATTGCCAATGAACACATCCTGAAGGACCTAGATGTTTAATTGCTTGAATGTTCATTAGAGGACATGCCAAGATGATTTGAGAATAGGTATTAAGACACCTTCAACTTATTTATGAAGGTCAAAGCAAGAAGGAATGTGATATGCTAGTAGATGATGGGTTGGAAGAATGGATGAAGGGGATGGATAAGGGGTGGATTAGCAAGTATGGATTGTTTGTGAAAGGATAGATGAATTTTTCCCCCAATTGTTGAGATATAATGTGGACAATTGATTATTTTACCATGATGCTAGAAACTAATTTTCACCATTGTATTTTCCCAAAGTGCAAAAATATTGAATTTCACCATTGGATGAATGATTTATTTTTTACTTTTCTTTCTTTTTTTTTTGAATTTTGACTCAATGGCATTTTAAGTTATGAGATATAGGGATAAGATGAAATAATTCATGCATTATGGTGATCTCTAGCTAATGCCTATTCTAGGGATGTGTGATGTTGTGATCATTCTACTAGATGTATTAGGGTTTGTGTGACCTTCGTTGATGCTTGATGAAGATCTCTCTATATTTTTGGACCAGGTGTCTTCTTTGCCCTTAGGAGAGATAATGCTACTCAAGGAGGTGATATCAAGTATGGATTTGATTAGATATTGATTTGATGGATGATAGAACCAAGATAGGATGGTATGATGAGTGATGGAGGATTAGGACTAAAATGAATAATAGGATCATGATAAGATGGGGTGATGGGTGATGAAGGATTATGACTAGCAATTGCATACATCATTAGAGATTTTGGACATTTTTCATTTGATTGGTACCATGTGATAAAAGACTTTAAGAGATCTAAGGGATTGTGACTTTGATGTTCATCTTTAATCTAATTATTTAATAGATGATCGGCCATGCTTTTAGCATTATTTAGATTTTGACTTCCCCCTAGTAATTGATTTTAGGCTTCACTAGGGGAGATTGATTTTTGACTCGATAAATGATAATTTTGAATTTGACATTGCTCTAGTGCTTGATATTGGGCTTTAATAGGGGAAGACAATTTTGGATTAGGATAATGATTTGAATTTTATTGATTTTGACTGCTAGGATCAAGGATGACTTGATTATGATTTATGAGTTTTGGAATGTGGTCTTTGACCTCTGTGTTTGTGGCACACATTCTATTACTTGAGAAAGGCTCCACAAATATATGTTCTTATTTGTCCTTGTGGAAGGAGGTGATTAAGTGATCATCAATGGGGAAAAAGTGTCCATGATGGATAAAGGTGGTGGTGAGGGCATGATGAGGTCAATAAGTGGTGATGGGGTAACATGGTCTTTACAAGGGTTCTTAAGAGACCCAATTTTGACAACAAATAAAATCTCCTCAAGATCAACAAAAGGATCATTAGGACTAGTTTTAGTATATCCATCCAAAGTAGGATCAAATTCATTCTAATTATCTTCAATAGATAAAGATTTTAAGAACTCATTTATGAATTCATCATCCTGATCAAGATTCAAAGGTATGCCTGGTGATGGAGTGGAGGCATCTAGATTAGAGGTACCCTAAAAAATATAAGAATTATAGACATTAATAAGGGAATACGTTTATAATGATGAATTTGATGTGGATACCGGTGTTGAACATGATCCTGATGAAGATAAGACTTTCAATGCTGACTCTAATCCTGACTTCATTGTACAAGATGCAAGGCTTTAGGTAGAAGATTGATTATCCATAATTAACCTCTCATTATGGGGTATTTAATGTGATGGTGGAGAGGGAGATTATGGATGGATAATAGGACCATGGAAGGAGTTACAAAATATTGGAGGAATAGGCTTATGGGGAAGAGACTCATCTTTGATAAATGATTTATCGAATATGGGGGGATCATGGAGGAGGGGTGTGGTGTCTTGACCTTGGCTTGGAAGGGGAAGGGCTTTAGTGGGAATGGAATCTTGACATTAATATTTTTGTGCATGTAAGGATGGAAAGTCATCTGGTTCATCCTCAATTATTATGTCACCATGGTTTATGAGGTCTTGGAAAAAGTCTTGAAAATGATGACATTAATTAATAATATGCCCCCAAGTTCAGTGATATGCACAATATTGGTTATCTTTATACCAAAAGGGCTTATGATTAGTGAGATTAAGATGTTGGATAGGTGGATATACCATCATGTTAATGACAAATAGTTATTTAAAAAGGGGTTCCAAAGACATAAGAAGGGGAGTATAAGGACCCACTTCACTTTGTGACTTATTGGTGAAAGAATTGGACTTTTGATCCGATGGTTGGTGACATGACTGGGTGGACAGATTGGTAGTAGAAAAAGTGTCCAAAATTGGAGTCCCTTTGCTAGTATGAGAATGGGCAGTTGATGGTTTATGACTAACAAGTGGAGGATTGGTATGGGACTCACATGAAGGGGATTGGATGGGAGGTGTAATGAGTTAAAGGGGATCAAAACCTTTAGGGAATAGAACACCCATCATAAAAAACTTCAAGAGGATATCATACTTATGGGTGGATATATATTGGTCTATGAATGTAGGGTCTAGCTTCATGGTGATGGTCAAAGAGTGATGGATGTTGGAAGGCTAAGGATTAGCGATAGTTTCTTAAACAAAATAGGTTGGAAGGACTGAGCTAGTATGATAGGTGATGATGATGATATGATAGACCAATGGATTAAATACTATGATCATATTTCAAATTGATAGTGTAATAGGTGATAACAACCTATCAGTAATGCTTAGTGTTCAAGCTAGAAAAATTATTGAGGATTATGATGGTGCCTAGATTTAAACTAGTAAGATGATGATATGATGGGTGGTAGTTATGAATAGGAAAGATGTTTGGACTAGAGATGATTAGATTGCTGATGGGTTTGCTAGATTGAATCCAAAAAAGTGATAAAATACTAGTAAGATATTGACTAGGGTATGAGACCTAATCAAATGATGAATGATAGTGGATTAGAATGATAGGATGCTGTGGGTGATAGAAGGACTAGATCAAGCCTTAAAATTGATTTGCCTAAGATGGAGATTGGATGGGATTATGTGATTAGGATAATAGGATAAGGAAAAGTATGATAACAAGTGATGATGAAAGGATAAAATATGAAAATGAATGATGTGTGGATGGTTTAGACCTTTATGTGACCTAAAATACCAACTAGGATAAGATATGATTAGGTTAAACTAGATGGGTGATTATGACAAGGTCAAGACAAGTGATAGGGTAGGGATTTAGGATAAGATGTGGATAAGAGATGATGTGCTTAAGACATGTAGGTGGTGGGAGGATGACCAATGATGGGTGGGTTAGGATAAGATATGACTAAAAGGATGTACAAGAGAATACAAGGTATGCACAAGAAGGTAAGATAAGGATTTACAAGATGATGATTAGGAAAGGATGTACAAGATGATGGGGTGATGACCAAGGATAGGGGATATAGTGGGACTAGGAAGGGATGATGGATGTAAAATTAGATGATGGCAAAGATGTACAATATGAGATGTGGGTGGTAGGGGTGTGACTAATAATGAGTGGTTCTAGTGATAAGAAGGGATAAAAGGGTGTACAAAATAAAAATAGGTATGTATAAGTGATGGGATATGAATGTACAAGACAAGATGTAGGTGATGGGGTGGATTAATATGGAGGGTAGATAGTGAGATGATGACAAGGATGACCAGATGATAGAATGATGTGGCAAAGATAAACAAAGGATTGATTATGGACATAGGATAAGAGGTGGTTAAGATTAGGATATGTGGATGATGGGGGTTTGACAAATGGGTGGAGATGACTAAACTAGGATGGGATAAAAACAAGGTGGGGGATGGGATAAGGATGTAAGAGGATGATATATGATGACAACAAGGGTGGACAAGCTGATGGTGATGAGATGAGATGATGATTTTGATGAGATAAGAATATACATAAGATAAATATATACAACATGATGGTAGGATGTGCAATATGGGTTGTGCAAAGGGCCTAGCTAGGTGTATAGGTTTGGGTGAAGACTAACTTAACTCAAAAATAACATGGGTTTAACACAACACACACCCAAGAAAGCAACCCATAACCTATGAATAGTAAACTCGAGGGTGTGTAACCTAATGCCTGCACCATCTAATGACTTCATGGGTGAGGATGTAATCCAGCGACCCATTATATAATCGATTGAACCCTCTCAACCCCAATCACACTCGATGGCTACTTTGGAGCTAATACTAAATCTTGTAAGGGTAAATTTGTTACAGCTAAAGGGTCCTATACTAGGTTGAATGGGATCTCTAGGGGCATCCCTGATATACACAAAGGTATGATGGGCCTTAATTCTATATACGGGATTATTTAATGACTGGTTTAGAGAGTTAACTCTTCCCCTTCATGGATGACCTGTATGGGGTCAACCTCTTATCCTAATGACAACTATCCCTGATATTTATAATCCACTAAAACATGGAGTTTGGATTAGTGCATGGTGGTGAACTCCATGGTCACTATCCCCATAAGACTATGAGAATTGCATGGGTGTCAATTAAACATAATTTTTCCCCTAAAAAATAAAATGGGATAGTTTTTAGGTGGTTTTTTATCCCAAAAAAATCACCATAAGGACACAAGGGGGAGAGCATACACCAACCATAGACCCTAGGATAGAAACATGTAAAACAAAATATTAATTAACTGATTACATTTAATATATGTGATTATATTTACAATATAAAAGGAAAAAATATACAAGAAAAATGATGACAATGATATATACAAGAAAAGGTGATCAAAATGATTCAAAAAATGATTTTCAAAGTGCCACAAGGAGTCTTTGACAAGCAACCTACAAGCACATGGTTAGTGGTTTGATTTTGCACACAAGAGAGGGGTCTTGAAATAGAAATATTAGTAGTTTTCAATGAGTTTCTATAAAACCACCATTCTCTATAAAACTATAGATACACATGGCAAACCCGTAACTAAAGACTATAAAGTTGCAACTAGGGGGTACAAAATCACAAATTAGGAGTTGTAATTTTATAGCAGATAGATGACTGTGATGGTTACCTGTAAAACCACAATTATTTTTACAAAATCATGACTCAATTTGATAATATCTCTATTGGCTATAAATTGATAGTGGTAGTTTTGTCGTAAACCACAAAACTATGACTTGTAATGACAAAATTGCTACTATCAATAAATTGAAAGTTGCAGCTTTGATACAAATGACAAAACTTTAAAATTTAGGATATGTGATCAAAACAAATGTCTATGAAATTTAAGGTAGGTTATCTAATTTCCCAAAATATCTTACTTATAGGTGTTCTAAAATTGATGTTTGTGGTATATCAAATTTTCAAAACGGACACTTAAGTTTTTACTAAAATGACCAAAATTTTGATCAAATGTGAATGGAAAAAATTTATCTTTACATAGATATGTTATCTTAACTTTTCTTGATAATATTTAAATATGAACATCAAATAGAATGATAATCAAATTTCCCAAAATTACAAAATCATGATTATAACTATAATATTGATACTCTATACTACAAACTCACGAGTCTGAAAATGCTAAAAGTTACAATTTTGTCAAAATAAGAAAAGGGGGGAAAGGAATATGTTTGTTTTTATTTCAATTGATGCTTCCTACCCTTTCTCTTCCCTATTGACCTTGCAAACAATAACACAACAAAAACACTGACAAAGATAGACATGTTGGTTACAAAATATGATTAGTTTACCGATAGGTATTGAGATAAAAAATCCTAATGTACAAAATACATTGAAACCATGTGATAATAAAACCTCTCGCTAGGCCAAGGGTGTTAGAACAAAACTTTTAGGATGGGAAAAATTGACAAGGTCGAGTGGTTTTATAGAAAATTACAAAATCGTAACTTACGAGCCCAATATGGTGATTACTAGGGTGATATCATGATTCTAAGTCTTGTGGTATTATGTAATGGTAGAGAATGACTTGAGTCCTAGTCAGATCTACCTATCATGCACACATAGAGTTAAGACATGTAGGAATATTTGAAATAAGCACTCAAGGTTAGGAAAAATGACCAATCAATAGGTGAAAGAAAATGATTTGATGCCTACATCTAGGTACTGCAAAACCGTAATGCTATAGTGCAAATTTATGACTACCAGGGCAAAGTCATGAATTTCAAAGTCATGATTTTTTTGAAGTCCTGAGCCTACAACACAAACCATTAGCAATTAGCAAAATCATTACTCAACTAGATAAAATCATAACTCCCCTTATAAAACCCCTAATTGTGAGTCATGGTATTATTGATGGGATAGAAACATGTGCAGTTAAATAGATGGTTAGTGGTTAAGTAGATAGTTAAAACAAAATCTTGAGTTATAAGGTCAATATCATGATTACACAAGGCAAAGTCATGAATACCAGTGCAATGTCATGACTGCAAACTATGTACATAATTTATTTCAAAAATATAAGATATTTCTTTTTCCAGTCAGACCTACAAGCTTGTAAAATTGTTAGATTGGGAGGGATATGTCCCACTGTGGTCACCAAAATGTAGTAGGATTTTAAGCAAAAATGAACTACTCTACCTAATTTAAACCCAAAAATCAAACTACCTATTAGAAAGGATTATGGAAACAAATGAGAATGATATAAATCTTACCTAATTCCTTATTTCTTCTAGCCTCCTAATACATTCAAATGGATAATTAATTGCATGTAGAATCATATTTGACTTTATTATGCTTGATTATGGATGATGGATGCTTGGATGGTTGGAAAATATTGACATAGATTTGTTTCTTCTTTGTTCATTAGCTCCAATGAAGGAGAGGAGTTGTTTAAATAGATTTTGGAGGGAGAGATAAATGGTGAAGCTTTGAAGTTGGCTTGTGGAGATAAATGGATGAGGATCATCCAAAGAATTTAAAATTCCTTGGAGGATTCTAGAGGAGAGAAGGTTCTAGAGGTAGAAACCTCTATAATCTCTTTCGGAGGGTTAAAAATTATTAGGGATGGATTAGATAGGTGTTTAGGGGATTCTAGAGAATGTATGGATGTAGGAGAGCCTAGGGATAGGCCTAGTATGTGGGTAAGTGGATCATGGGAATTTAAACTTCCCAAATAATAGGTAAGTGGGGATTAGATTAGGATAATGGGGATTTAGGATAAATTAATGATTGGTGGGATAGAATAAAGTTAGTGAATGATGAAATATAAAGAAGATAACATTTGATAAATGACTAGAAAGTCAATAAATTAGTGGGATAAATTATATTGAGTGGAATTATAGTTGACTAATAGGAATATTAGTGACAATAATTTAGGAAAGAGAATTTAGGTGCATACAAAATTCAATCTATTAATCTTGTCTCTATTCATCTTTCTTTATTTTTGGCTATAACTCTTTGATTTGCTTATCTATATTCTCTTAGAATAGCTTCTCTTAATGGTGGTTAGTGGCCTCATGAGGATAAATAACACAAGAAGGTTGATATGAGATATAAAAAGTCTCTTGAGGAGGGATATGATGGATTGCATAGGTTCTATGTCTTCTTTAACTTTAACTCCCCAGTCTATACTTGTTTCACCTTGATCACTCCATGATTTCACCACTTGATTCTAGTGGGGAGTCTTGAAAGAATTCTAGGGGGGTTATTGAGGAATAAAATTATCATTTTGGTTCTCAAAAATGGATTTCTCAACAATAGTCTTTTCCTTCTTTTGAATGCTCTCTTAGATTGAATTCCAAGCAGGGAAAATGTGAGGAACACATGAAAACCTTGAAACACTTTGATACTCAAATGGAATGGTCTCTTGGGGAAGAATGAGTGGTACATATGAGGGCTGAGGTAATCTATATGAAGACACATGGGGCTGATAGGATTGAATATATTATCCTTCATGATTTATTTTCTTATCCTAAATGCTTTGAATGAGACCACTTACACCCATTATCTCACTTGAGAAGCTTTGTAAATTTTCTCTCTCAATAGGTGCACCTGAGTTGGCCTAATGGTAAAGAACATGTGCTCTTAAAATGGAGGTCACAGGTTCAAATCCTATAGTGGGTAGGGATTGCATGCCTCATATTCATAGCACAGTAAGGTGCTTCCCCACAATGGGAGTACGAGTTTGGTCCCATATGCTGGACATGCCTTGTAGACCATAACCAAGGCATTAATTGGCATCATGGACCTTAAAAACTATATTATTATTATTATTAGCTAAAATTAATCTCTCATATCATGGATGAGATGACTAAGGATATCTTGACCATACTCCCTTTATGTATTAAGGCCTATCATGTACATCTCATAGTCTAAGAAAGTTTGCTTCAAATTTGAAATGGATTGATTTGAAAAGTGACTATGTTTGCTAAGGATATATTGAGATTGAGAAGGTTGATCATAGGACTGATATGGATCATAGTGAGGTTGATAAGGATCATCATAAGAATGATAAATAATACTATATGTTTGAGGATATTCACAAACTAGCATGAAATTTAACTCTACTTCAAACTCAGCCATAACAACCTCATCAAGACAATGAATTTAAAGTGTACTTATTTTGAACAAGTGACTGGGCAACTAGCACCAAATGATTATGTATGAAGTCACAATTTATGCTTTTAATGCCTCCAAAGGATAATACTTAGAAGAACAACATGAAGAATTATTACACAACTTTGGATCTTCGTTCCACCAGGCATGCCAAAATAGTTATCAATCAAATTTGCACCCTTTAGAAGGTAGTTCAAGATTTCCAAATTTGATGTAACATGGAAACACATAAAGGTTATGGGTACCCTATTAGATAGGTGAATCTCTAGGTGAAAATCTTAGATCCTCTTGATGTATTGTTTAGGCTTAAACTCTAATCTACCACTTTCTAAGAAAAAGGAGAAAAACCTAATATAATGGGGTGATGCACCACATATATTGAATCACTATCAAATAGATACAAATGGACTTCAAACATGAGACTAACCTATAATAAACACTTTTCCAAATATGCCTCTCTACATCAATATTTCTCATGAAGGTTGTTAAGAATTATTGAGCTAGAAAGACTAGTCAAGAGGTCATGACATGACACTATTGAAAATATTAATCACTAAACACTTATAACTCACTTATAAAATTCAAAATACCTACAAAAGGATTCCAAACTGAACATGAATTCTAAACAAGGACAAGCATGCCAAGGGAGAAAGACTATCACTTAGTAAGATTAACTAGTCAAGCATACATATTGAAACCAGTCAATGAAGGAGGTTAAACCAAATTATTTTCATTGATCAAAGGTTGAAAACGGGAAAGGCTTTACCATAACTTGGTAGAGGATAGGAGAGAAATGTGAGAGAATAAGGAGAAATGCATATATATATATATATATATATATATATATATATATATATATATATATAGAGAGAGAGAGAGAGAGAGAGAGAGAGAGAGAGAGAGAGATGAAAAATGTCTCATGAGTTATAATTAATAATGAAGGTATAAAATATCCCCATCAAATCTTCATGTGCTGGTCTCTTGAATGTGCTCTACTACTCCAAGTGGCATGAAAGTTTCAAACCTTGCTTGACACCTTTCCTTGATCTTCAAAATTGACACTTATCTTGGCTCGTGAAAGGATAAATGACACTCTTGAATATTATTTCATATTTATTTACATCCTTTCTTAGCTATTGACACCTTTCAACTAATCTCTAAAGGTTTCTTTAGACACATCACTTTATTATCTTGTTAGGTGTATTGAAGTCTCTTTGTCTCATTAGGCCAATTTTAATTACAAGTGCCAAAAATTGAGTTCATATTCTACAATATGTTATCTATATATGGATGGAATATTCACATCATATCATACTTATAAAAACTCATTTGAAGGTCTCAAACTACTCTCAAGAACTCGTTTTGCACCAAAAGCTACAATTTGGACTCATTCCTTATAACCTTGAAAACATGTAAACCTCGTTACGTAAAATAATGTATGGATATTCTTAAGAAATTGATCACATATTTGACAACTGAGTATGGAATTACAGCTCTATGCCAACTTTAGGTCTTGAATTTGAGTGAAAGTGTCATTTTTAGTCTATTCTCTCTCCTAAATTAGGCCTCCTTGCCTAGAAATTGAATTTTGCACTAAAACCCACAAATGTTAAATAACCCAAAATCATGTGATTCACTATTCTTAGCCTATCACCAACCTCCATGTCAAAATTGAGGTCTTGAAACCCCATAGAAATGTGAGAACCATGAAATGGCCTTGAAACTTATTGTTATTTTTGGCTTGTTGAAGGCTATATTGAAATATGAGGTTTGTTTGATCCCTTACATGATATAATATATGAATTTATAGTATTGAATAGTTGGAACATATCCCAAATGACCTCCTCCAATAGCTTTCAAGTTCTCCATTATTCAAAAACCCTATAAAACACCAAAAACCTTAAAAAATAGTCCATTTATTATAGTCTATACAACTAAAAATATAGACAAAGTACACTTGGAGAATACAATTGGAGTCCTCAATAATATCCAAGAGGTTTTAGGAGAAAATAAGGTCATTTCATGTGCTTTAGAGGGTCATTTCTCTCAATTGGTTACAGTTAGGGTTTTATGCATGTTTTGTTCTTAAGGATTGTTCATAAAGAACATACCCTCTTTCTCCCTCCTAATTAAAAAATATTTTATTGAGGGGAAACATCCAACACAATCAAATACTACTGGGTCCCATGTAAAACCATATGATATATATGAGTACAAGATGGTGTCTCTCAAGTTGTAAGCAAGCCATTGGAGAGGAGACCGAGCTCTTAATCTTTGTTCATGAAGGTGATGGATCTAATCAAGTAACTAACACCACAAGTTTGAAGTGTGAGAGACCATTTATCATATTTTAAATCTATTTATCTCCATGTACAAGATCATGGCCTTACCATGTAAGAGAAAAATGGTCTTTAGATTGCAGTCTTATCTTAAAAGAAGCTCAAAATGGTCTTTAGAGTCAAAATTGTACTTTTCTTGCTTACCCTATCCATAGATGGTATTAAAAGTTATATTATTTCATTTTAGACTTATCAATGCATTAAAATATCATTTTCCTACCCATTAAGACATGCTTTCTATGACTATCCTATAGTTATGCATGTGTTTATGTTAGGCTTGCCAAGACTAAATAAAGTTGATCATAATTCCATGCTTTCTCACAGAGTTTGAAAGTCTAAACGAGATTATGACATAACCATGAAACCAATTCCCAATGATTATCTCTCCCTTAGACCTCCTCTTGGAATTTATCTCTCTCTCAAAAAATAAAACTTTCATGAGGGCAAGCAGACCTGTAGACACTATTTGACTATGTAAGTAGGGTTGAAATGAGTCCTCTGTACAATCGTCCTTATTTTTTTTATCTCCTTATTAATATCCAAAACCTAAAATGGTTTCACTTACCTAACCATGCACTTGATATGATCCCCAGTGCTTTTCATGTGCCATCTATCTACTCTCCAAACTTTAAACTAGTATGCTTTGCTTATTAGAGCTGTAGGTGGAGATGCATTGGGTATGTGGGGTTTATATAAGTTGATTTGATAATATTATCTACACTTTCTCCCTACTCATTTTTAATTCCAAATGATTACTATAATTTTTTCATCATTCCTCAAAACCCAAACCAATCATTATGCATTTTATCCTCTCTTCAAGCCTATAACCTATCTACTTACCAAAACAACATGTAGGTGGTCATAAGATAGTCTGAGTGTTTTTTTTGGTTTTAGGACTTTCATTTATAGTCAATGATCATCTAAATTAATTTTTTACACTATTGGAAGTTTGGAACCTTTTAAACTTATCCAAAACACTACATCTTTCCAAGCACACACAATTCATTGCACCTTCTCAAAGTATGGTTCTAGGTGGCTACTTACGGAAGAGTCTAAAAATGAGGTTTTTTATCTTGGTTTCTCAACTCCATAATGACACATTAAATATATTAAAACTTTATTAAAGGTTAAATTCCACTACACCACAAGGTTCATTGACTCTTTATGACAGTTTTAGACCTTTGCCATCTTCAAACCTATGTGTGAGTACTAGGGATGTATAATTAGTCATCTCAACCTTTATTTGAATCTCAAATCAAAGGTGTCTATTGATTTGTGACTTTTATCACATGAACTAAGTCATTTATCATTATTTGACCTTATTTTGACTTTGGGGACAATTATATTTTAGTTAAAAATGAGGACCTACAATTCTATCACCTATAGTCTCTATTTTGATTGCATATGCTATTTGAGACAATCAACTTCTTGAGTATTAATGTTAAAAGATGTATCAAAAATTATCAATTCCCATATCACCTATTTGAACAAATGTTATACCTTTTGACTGAGCATTATACCATCCTCAACTTGTGGCCATTCACCTGTATAGACTATGTATATAATTAATTTATATGCAAGGCATGTATATGAGAGTTGGATCCTGTTCAATCACTCATGCTTCTTGATGATGCCATAAAATAAATTTATTATAATTTAGTGTTTAAATGGTAATTCTAGGTCCTCTCCAATATTTGAACACTCTCATTTGGAGACCTATATTCCATGATTGTCCACCTATATGTTTGCAAACCTGTAGGTGACTAAAACACATTTTAACCCTTGTTAAGGGTACATGTTTGGATTTTGTTCTCACCACCACTTGGGATTATAAATTTATAAATTCCATCCTCATATTATGTTATTAGTTTCCTATTTTTATTTGATCCAAACTAAACCTCTTTCATGTAGAAGGTTGCTTATGAACATAGACCATGCTTTCAAAGATCAAGACACAACATTTCTTGAAATATCATCTACAAAAGGCCATTTTAAGAGAGATAAAAATGAGGTATATTATAATTAAGAATATTATATGAAAAATGAATTACTTGAAACCTATGAAAGTGATAATCCTTCAAAACAACCAAAACATACTTGAAGTAGGGTGATATTCTCACACACTTGAGGCACCTTTCCTCTTGTTGAAGACATTTCATGGGGTTTAATTGGCTGATGAAACTAAAATTTTAAGGATATATTTTACCTCTGAAAAAATTAGACAAAATCATTCTCCTCCATCAAATTTTGGCATGAATAAACATGAGCAAAACTAGACCCTAATTGAATGGAAAATGCATAGTGTCCTGATGTCACTCTTAGCAATTGTTCATAAACATGGGGCCATGAATTTAAAAACTACTAATACTAAATTTAATCTCATTATGACCCATAAAAATGTCCAAAGTTTTATCTCTCAACTTTCTCTCTCCTGGCTGTACCATGCATTTAATTTTTGCCTTCCTGAGCTTGTGAAGGCAATGATGGAGGAGATAGAGTGTATAATGCATATAGTGGTCCTAAAAATTGATCAAAATAATAAAATTAACTTGTGTAAGTACAATAGACTCTCTAAAACTATTTTCATCTAAAAAATGATATCCTAATGTCGTACAAGTGAGTGAAAACTACCTCATAAGCATTGAAAATAAATATTTTGATATCTTTCTAAGTTTATGACATATGTGATAGTTATTTAAATAATCCAAGGACATTGGGAAGAGTTATTTTATGGGTTTTACATTTTGCTGAGCTTTTCCATACATGAAAGTTAGTAAAAATCACCTGTTTCCTTGTAAAACATTACCTTAAAGTCCACAAAAGAACCTTAAATTATCTAAATCAACATGAAATGTTTATTAAATGTGATTAAGTTATGAAATTATTTATATAGACACATAAGGACCTATCAAACCACTTGGAATCACATCATTTCCACATGGCATGTCTAGACTAGTCTAAAGTAAATACAAAGAGTTACCTTAATCTCTCTAAACTAACCTTAATTAATGATAATAAAGTTTTATAAAGACCTTTTAGATATCACTAAGGCATGTAATTACTAGATAAAAGATACTAAGATATAAAAACTCAAGTTTTTGCCTATAGGGATTGACCTTTTGACCTTGGGGGTCAAAACTAGTCAACATTACATACATGCCTTGATTGACACACACATTAATCTAGTGACATATTATTCACATGATCAAAATATATTACATGATCTTATATTTATACAAGACATGATATAATTAACTATTCTATTGAGATAAGTGACTTATCAAATACATATATCATCTCAAACATGGGGCATTACATTGGGATTATCATAGATACATGAACAAAAATGAACAAATAATTAGATCAAAATATAGGCTCAATAAATTTAAAATATTTAAATGGATCATATATCAGATCAATTTAGATACATGATAGATACTAGCACATTGATACAGATTACATGGGCATATGTCACACATATACATTCATTTTACATACATTTGAACACAAATTCATAAACATAGGGCTCATATGGATGGAATTTTTTAAAATAGTCTATAAGAGTATAATTAAAATTTTTCACATAATATACATTTGTGTAGATACTAAAACTAAATATTTATAGCATCTCAGTCTTATACATTTAAAAAATATCAATCAGGGCTATACCCTTTAGTTCTACACCCATTTATTGTATAAAGGTTCACATTTGCCATCTCATTATGCTTAAATCATTATCTCTTAGTCTGATCGATATATTTCTAATGACCTAGATATTATGTATTGCACAAAAATATTAAAATCTAATAAACATCCTTCACTATCAATTTCAGACCAATACATGTTTTCTAGCTCTTTGGACACTATTGGCCACAAAGTTACACTATTGTTAGTGGTATTGTCTAGATCTTTATCTAGTGTCCAGTTGCCAAAATTCATCCAAATTGAAAATGATTCAAAACCTATGGGTCACCCTAATTGTCTTATTGAACCCTACCATGATATATTTTCAAAATTTTGGTATAAATACAAGTTTAATCCTTCTCATTTCTTATCTAGAAAATATCAAGTAAACACATAATAAATTTAAATCAATTAACTACACAACCAAGCTATTCTCCCCTATTTTTATATCAAGCATAAGAGATGTCATATTACATGTTTGAAACATTCAAATAACAACCCATGATTGATATTTTTCAAATTACAAGATAGATCACTACATACATCTTCATATAGTATATTTCACCCTTGTGCACACACTTTACCACACATATGAGAGAACTACATAAGCCTGAGGCCTTCCTTGAGGTATTGGCTATGTATTTATCACCCATTGATATACAGGTCTTTAGGCAATTAGATAATATGAGTCGACTAACCCATTTTTCAACAAACTTGTTTTAAGGGTGAAAAAGGGTGAAGATCTAGGGTTTGATCAATCAACAAAGATTTACAACCTGTATCCCAAATATGAATACATCAGTAGAAAGGTGAAAAGGCCCCATAATAGTGAATTTGGTATAATATAAATCCAATAATTATTATATATTAGACACGTCATAATTAGACACTAGCATTGATGTTAATGTCTATATCTAATGTTAATGTCCACAACTACAAAAGTACAATTTCTAAAATCTAATGACTAATCTAAAACACTAGTCCTATATAATTTATAATTATTTCAAGACTAGATTTTAATGTGCACAATAAAACAACTAAGTAAGATTGTTTCATATTTATTACAATGTCTTTCAATAGTTATACTTCATTAGTTTTAGCAATCTTAGTTGTATAGATTCATAATATTGTTTATCTATGTTTTATATTAATTGGCATGTTATAGATTAGTTTATCACCCTTGTGCTTGAACTACTTATATAATCTTAAATTTATCCCCTCATTTCAAAATTTAGGGTTTAACATTTGGTGAACCTGATCTCTGAGTCTTCTTTTTCAAACCTAGCTTGATATAGTGGTTCCAACCTCCTAACGTTTCGACTTTTGTGATTTATTTTTAGATATAAAAATTTACCCTAGGGTTTTACACTCATCTAATTACAAGGGTTTCCCCTTCATACACTTGAAATTTATTCTTCCTTGACTAGTAAATTTCCATTTCTTAATAGCCCCATTTGAAATCTTCTTAGAGGGTTCTTATGCTTAGGTTAGTATATTAAAAAAAATCTTTTTTCATCCAAATTCTGTATGGATTTGTCATTTTTTATAATTTGCTATTTTAAGTAAGTATCGACATACAAGGTGAATGGTGTATCAATTATTTAATTAATTGATGGGTTTCATAAAAATTCATAGTTTGTTCACAAACCTCTCTCACATCTCTGAAATACAATCATGAGTTATTGAAATTGTTGATTCTTTATTGACAGTATTCTAGGGTTTTACTTGTGAAATATTCTACATTATTTGGCCTACTTATGATTCATACAATATTGAGAAAGAACATAATTTGAAAAATGAAACTCAAGATAAGAAAACAAGCATTCTAAAAAGAGGGTTTATAACAAATGAATTTCCAAAGCAAAAAATGCATACAAAATCAAATGATACAAATATGGTTGATAAGGATCCAAACATCATACCTATTTCATGCATAGAGGAATAAATAGTTAAGTGTAATACTACAAAGTCTATTTTTTCATCCTCAAATAAATAAGTCAAGGCACAAATTCCATCTTTTCCTAGTGTGTAAACAAAGATACATGACTTCTCTAGTCCATAACGAGACACAAACTCCTAAAAATGATGAACATAGTCAATAAAATCAAACTTTCAAGAAATAAATTCTAATCTATGGTCTAATGAGGTTTTCATACACAAATGCTCAAAATGCTATATCACAAGTTCAAGAACAACCTAAGAAATTAAAACTCTCTTATAATAATGATTACATTTATGATTATGATCCTGATGATACCAATTATGAAACATATGGATTTGACACACATGATGTAGAGCCTTCACAGAGGCATCTCCTTGATGAGTACATTAAATTATAGTAGAATTTTTCATTGTACATGTCTTATTTACTTATCATTCCAAATATTTCAAAAATTCTAAAAAAAAATATATTCAATAAAATACAAAAACATTCAAATAATTCAAAAATTCAAAAATATTCAACATTTCTAGATTTTATTATCTCCTTGGCATCTATGTTTTATGTTAGTAGATAACATATCATTTTATTCCTATATACACATATGTTTCATGCATCTTTTGACTATGATGCACACATACCCAAACACATTATTTATACAGTTCCATATGTTTGACCTCTTCTCTACATGCATCATATAGTATGTCAGGGGCATATTCTTCTCTGACCATGATTTATATTAGTTACATATCCTTTATGATCATTTCTACATTATCATGTTAGGTCTTATACATTAATGCTTACACACGTATATGTCCATGATCATATCTTACTCAGTGTATTTGATATGCTATGTCATGTAACATTTTTTACTAACACACACACACACACACACATATGTAGAGACTAGTATAATACACTTATACTAGTTTCTTATGATTTATATATTCATATTGTCACTTCTTTGAGTGTATTCCATTTATTTCTATTGTCTTTATTGTGTAACATTTAAATATGTTCATTTGCTTGTTGGCCCCTATGCCATTGTGTTATATTGAGTGATTGTGCTATTGTGTGTGTGATTGATTATTTGTTGAGCCTGTACTATTAATCTCTAAACATTGTCATGATATATATCATGCATCTTAGAACTTGATGTGATCACTTAGTACAAGTTTCATTGATATACATACTTATACATGTTATCCATATATATATATATAATGCAACCACCTTATCCTTTTAAGGTAAGTAACCACTAGATTCTATCTCCCTCAACTTAAAAGGGGGGTGAGGGGAATATTAGTGGGGAAATGTCATAGAAGCATGACCTCCACATTTTTATAGTTTCCAAATTATAGTGGGGGTATGTCATAAAAACATTACCTCTAGACTTACATATTTTATCACTTTATTCAGACTTTAGTGGGGGCATGTCACAGAGATATGACCTCCACACTTTCATAATCTCTAGTTTAGTTCCATGATTTAGATATACACTTGGGTCAGAAGCCTTTACATTGCATTGATTTTGCATAGATTTGAAACAAAATTTTCCATATTTATCACACATAATCCATTTCATACATAACAGAGGTGAACATTTCATGCTATTACACCAAAAATTATAAAACTTACCAACTATACTACTTATCAAGATGCATCGATTATACCAGGATGTAATATCATCAAGCCTTTTCCATTGCAACAGTTGATATATTTTATAGGTTGAAGTGACTAAATCATTCAACATCACTAGATTTATAGATTAGAGTGATAAAATCATCCAATCTTACTAGATTTATTTGACAAATTTATTAAATCACTCACTCTCACTAGATTATATATATTCATACTTGAGTTGTGCGATTAAGATATAATGATCTCAATGGTCATGCCATACCTAATCTTTACACTAAATTGAGGGAATAATAACTACCAATCTCCCTCTATAGATATCCAAGATTTATGTCTAAACCTTTTCCAAATCTAATGCTTCATTTAAGGAAGCATCTTCACCAAGTCAAAGATTAAGAGCCAACATGGTCGTATCGACACACATGTGTACTCCTTCTTTGCTCTTTTTCTTTTCAAATAATTTAATTATATTAAATTTTAGATTTTATGCACTAATTTATACTATAACATGCTCTTAGTTATAGATCATAAACTAACAAATCACTCAAAGTGGGCTCAATCAAAGGCAAGGTGTATTATACACACCTCGGTATGCATCTATTTATTTTAACCTAGTAACTTCGTCCTTATGCATTACCAGATTAAAGGGGAAATCTAGATACTAACATTGAATATTTATAACATCTCAATCTTTTATATTTGACAAATATAAATTACAGATCTACCTTTCAGTTTTAGACATTCATGCTAATAAAAAGATCACATTCACCATCTCATCATGGCTAAATTCCTATTTCTTAGTTAGGTCCATATCATTATTTCAATTTTAGTTTTAGATCAATACATGATTTCTATCCCTCTAGAAACTACAAACTCTAGAGGGACACTACCACCAATGGCAATGTCATGATATTTATCTAGTGTCCTCTTGCAAAAAGTCATCCAAGTTGAAAATGACTCAAAACATATGGTTTGGCCTATTTATCTTATTGAACCCTATCATGAGATATTTTCAAAAGGTGTGGTATAAATACATGTTTTAAGCCTTCTCATTCCTCATTTATAAAAATATCAAGCAAACACTTACTAAAGCTAAATCGATCAACTACACAACCAAGATGTTCTACCCTATTCATCCCTATTTTCATATCAAAGATATGAGCATATATATTACAGGGTTGAAGCATTCAAAGAACATCCTATGAGTGATATTTTTGAAATTACAATCTATATTATTTTATGCATATTCATATAATATATTACACCCTTGTGCATACACTTTTCCACACATAGGGGAGAACTACATAATTTTGAGGCCTTCCTTGGAGTATTATCTATGTAGGTAGTGTCCATTGATAGATGGATCAATGGGGAAGCTTGAATTCATGATCCCACTAACCTATTTTTAGTAAATTCATTCCAAGGGTAAGAAGGGTGAAAAGATAGGGTTTGATCAATCAGTGAAGAGTGATGACATGTATCTCACATTTGAATACATTATAAACAATATGATAAAAAATGCATAAAAATAAAGTTAGTCACATCTATATCTAGGCATTATTTTTGATGGAAACCTATATCACAATCAAACATTAGCATCTATGGTGGTGTCTAGATCCATCGACAGTACCTACGACTACAAACTATAATTTTCAAAATTTTAATAATTAATATAGAATATTTGTCCTACATATTTTACACATGTTTTTAGTCCAGATCTACCTATGTACATTAAAGTATCTAAGTGGAATTATTTTTTATTTATTGCAATATATTTCAATAGTTGTACTTTACTATTTGTAGAAATCTCAGTTGTATAAATTCATAAAAATATTTATCTCAATTTCCTATTAGTTGACCTACTATAGATTAGTTTATCAACTTTGTACTTGAACTACTTATATATTATTAACCCTATCCCCCAATTTCAATTTTAGGGTTAATTTTTTTGAGATACAGGTTCTCACTTTCACCATATAGATGTATAACATTATATATCAATTGGTCCATATTCATGGCGTATGCTACTAGTTCATGCACATACACAACAACATCATATAACTTAAATAAAAAACTTTGTCATCAACTTTATATTTATTAGATATGCAGTCATAGTATGGGCATGGACATGGTTCATTCTCTTTTAATCATGCATTTGATTGTACATTGAGATAAATTACATAATCAAACATGCATACATGTTGGGGGCTTGAGCTTTTTCATTATCTTTTGATCATTCATTTTCATTTAAAACGATCTTAACTTGATTGAATTGGAGAAAAAAATTGTAATTGAATCTATAAGACATCTACAGTGTTGATTCATTTCATTTGAGTAAATATTTTTTTATCAGTTCTCTCATTTATTTGAATACTTATTTGTTTGAGTGAACCTAACCACATGGTTCTCTCTCTTTTTAATACATTATTATTTGGGTTAGTAAACTATTTACTTTTTCTCAAACTCATCAAGGTTGGGGCATGTTTCCTTCACAACATAGGATCCTACATAGTTACACAAGTTTCCATCCTCAAAATGGAAAGCTTGATACACATTTACTATGTATGACTTGAGTACTCAAAAGAGATCCTAATTTTCCATCCTCTCACTTGTACATGTTATCTTATGAATCAACCCTTCCATTTTTATACAAACCTACAAGAACCTCATTATGTATTTCAAATCTTCTAAATATTATGCATAAATATATCTAGAATCTTAGTTTAGTTTGCTTGTAGATATGTTGGTTCCATTAGTCATAGTTTTTATCCCTAGTAGAAAATGACCTATGTTAGTTAGAACCAATATGCTCTCGATAACAAATATTTCAAAAGTCAAAACCATCCTTAGAGTTCACCCATTATCTTGTGTGTTGATGTCATGAGGAATAATTCAATTGGATCCATATATAAACAAATCAAGGTCTCATTTAAAATGGACTTGCACTTATCTATTATACATGTATACACTATTACATAATTAGTTGCATACACATATGAAATGAACACAATTACATAATCACACTAGGTGGGAGAACTACATGCGGCTTGATTTTCCTCCTTGGAGTATTGGATACCTAGGAAGTAGTTAATCATTAGGCAATGATGATTGGGGTTAGATCAACCCATTACACTTTCCAATTTTTATTGTAGATTTTTTAAAGGAAAATGATGCTGACTTTTGGATTTGCCCACTTTACTAGGATTCAAGATCACAAAAATAGGGAAAACAGATACACTCACAGTTGACCATACATTCACCATGCCATACTTTCATGTAGGTTAGTACTAACCAAGAAGATAATATCATCCAACGATATTGATCCGATCCTTTGGAACCAACCTAAAACATATAGCGAATCAATTCCAACCCATGGACATGCTTATCCTTGATTTTCAATTCCATAATATAGTCATGATTAAATAGTCAACAAATTTTTTTATCTAAAATTGTGACAAAATAAAATCACTTAATGCAAGTTATGGTTTTAAAATATACTAATGTACATTAATCGATGGTTACAAAACCATTATTACCTAGTAACCAAATGAATTTTTTCATTAGTAGTGGTAAGATGGGTAAAGTAACTTCCCATAACTAAAATATAATGTGAAGACTATTTTTAATGACAAAGATCTCGAATACGCTTGAATGATGTTAATATCAAGTACAGAAGATAGATAAATTTTATAAAAAGAACACGAATTAATTGAACAGCGAAAGTGAATGACAAAATGTTAAACAGAGAGAGTGTATGACAAAACGTTAAACAGAGAACGTGAACGAGATAAATGCTATCATCAATATCTTTATAATATCTTATACGTTTATCGAGCTGGCAAACTTTGACCCTTCAGACTTTGACAAATCTACCAGACTTGATCTCTTATACTTGGAATTTAAAAAATCTCTTATACTTGGAATTTATATCTGGATGCGATTTTTGATGAGCCGCCAGACTTTCACCCTTCAGAGTTTGACAAGCCACCAGACTCTGACCCTTCAAAGTTTGACTTGTTCTCTACTACTATTTTAGGGTAATTGCTGGACACCCTACCTATAATTTAAAGAGTCTCCAGTACTATTTATAGAATGATAGTGTTGCCTCATCCACTTTTTATATAATGATAAATATATTTATATCAAACTATTTTTTAAGATAAATAATTAGTTATCATAAATAAATTATTTAAAATTTTATATTTAAAATAAATTATTATAAATGAATTATTTTTTATCTTTTCATTTATGTCTATATTATTTAGATAGAGTATTGATGTATTATTTTCTTGTTCATTATTTGAAGGTTGTCCTTTCTTTGTTTCTTTATCTTCTTAAGGTAGATTCATGTTTCTTATTGCTCTGAGTTCTTACCACTCTTTATAAATATATTATAATCAACATGAACTTTCAAAAATATAATATTAAAACAATATTTATCTTCTTTGAGTTATCTCAAGTATATAGATGACACACTATCCTCCTTCTTACAACATATTCTTGGTTGAGCCATGCTAGAGCATGATTCAATCTCTATTGTACAATATGAGAGTGTTTCATATTGAGCTCTTTCCTCAACCATGATGAGATTGCCAAGTTCTTGGCCATCCTTTCCAAACCCTCTCCTATCATAACCCATTTTCATCAACTTCTTATGTCAACAACCCCAAACTGCTTCTCAAAATTTCCAATGAATTCCTTCATTCAAAATAATATAACATTGGAAGAAACAACATATGGTGTAGTACTTACCAAACATACCAGAGTCATGGTTTGAGCATGTTTAGAACAAATGAATTGATTGATGAGATTCATGGGACAATCTACTTCTACAAGATTTATTTTAAGACTAGGTACCACTGAATTTGGGTCAGAGAAGAGGATGTTTAGAAAATTGATTTTAGATGTCACTATGGGCCCTATGAATTTTTTGTCATACCCTTTGGATTAACTAATGATCATGCCACTTTATAATCATGCATGGATAATTTTTATAGGCTATACTTGATGAAATTTATGTTGGTTTTATTTGATGACACTCATGTTTATAGAAAAACATGGGAAGTGCATCTACAACATTTGGACATAGTGTTGGGAGTGTTGGAGAAACAAACACTCTTCACCAAAAAGTCTAAATGTGAGCTTACAGTTTCTAAAATTTATACTTGGGGCATGTAGTCAAATCCCAAGGGGTCCATGTGGACCAACAAAAGATATAATACATCATGGATTGGCTTCCCCCCATTACTATGACACATTTGAGGATATTATTTCATTTATGCAACTACTGTAGGTAGTTTGTGAAGGGTTTTTATCATCTTGAAACCAAATTAATAAACTTGATAAAAAAGGGAGCTTTCAATTGGTCAATAAAAACATGTAAGCCTTTGAAAATCTCAAGAAAGTGATGAGTACTTGCCCAGTACTCATTGTTCCATATTTCATCATTCCATTTGTTTTAGAATGTGATTCTTTAAGGGAAGGTATAGGGGCTCTCCTAATGCAAGAAGGACACCCTATCTATTTTGAAAGTATAAAATTCAAATAAGTGGACCGTATGTTCTCCATCTATGACAAGGAAATGTTGGCCATCAGGTATTCTTTAGCCAAGTTCTAGTAGTATTTGATTTATGGCCAATTTTTGGTGAAGATGAACCATAATAACTTGAAATATTTTCTTAGCCAAATTGATTTGAGGGATAGGAAAGAAAAAGGGGTAAGTAAACTATAATATTTTGACTTTGATATTAAATATGTCAAAGGGAAAAATAATGTAGTTGTTGATGTATTGTCTAGGAAGCCCATTTTCTATGTAATGATTGAAATTACAATAGATTGGAGGGCTATAATCATAGTTGAGTATGCAAAGGATAGATTTAATATAGCTATAATAGAAGGTAAGGTTTATGATAATATGTACAAGGTGTTGGATTGATTGATTATCTACAAGAATAGGGTCTTTTTAAACCCTATATCTAAGATGAAACATCAAATATTGAAGGTTGTACATGATACCTCAATGGATGGTCATTTTGGGTACCTCAAAATGTACAAGAGAGGGGGGAGGTTCTTTTC
The DNA here is from genome assembly GCA_037957365.1 of Torreya grandis. Taxonomy (NCBI): domain Eukaryota; kingdom Viridiplantae; phylum Streptophyta; class Pinopsida; order Cupressales; family Taxaceae; genus Torreya; species Torreya grandis. The sequence continues at coordinate 1,383,991 of JARHVA010004687.1, forward strand.
TAAGGGCCTTAAAGAAGTGTTTATTCAATACATCTAGGAGTGCCTTATTTTCCAATAAAATAAGGGAGAAGACACTTTTCCAGTTGGTGTATGTAATGTCCCTTTTTATATCATTCCAACATTTTTGGAAGCTCAAACTTTCTTGGAAAATGCCAGCATTTTTAGAATAGAATTTAGTTAGTGGCATTGTGTTTAGTGGATCAAAATGAATCCATTGGTTCTTTTAGGGAGTATTTATGATAGTCAACAAGGAGTTCAGGAGTGAGGTCACTATTCATAAGGTAATATTCATATATACTATTCATTGACACTATTCATGTGTGACTATTCATGGTGACATGGTAGGTGATGTGGCAAGTTATGCAATTGATGATGTAGAAATGGAGGTGACTTGTGGAGTAATGTGGCATGGCCCACAAGATAATCTAAGGCATGTGAAGGAGTGGGGAAATAAAAGACAAGTTATTTATTTTTTGTAAGTCACATGTCTTCCTTTTGGAGAATATAGACAAGGAGGAAAAATGTGCCACCCTTAGGTGGAATAGTGTTTTGACATGATAAGGAAGTCAAAAGTTGATTGATCTTGTCTTGGAATCTCATGTGCACATGGGGAAGAACACAAGAGGTTTACTATTTCATATTTACTCTCGCATATGTGAGTAAGGTGTCCTTTTTAGTGTCACATGGAAGGTGGGAGACAAAGATAAATTAGCGGATGATCATGAGATCCACATTTTTCTCATTGGCATATGAGGATAAGAATCACACTATTTCAACATGTGTGAAGGCAGGGTGCCAAAGTTGGAGCCACATGGGTGACTAATCTTGTTTCTTGATTTTTGACTAACTTGCACAATAAGATAACTCTTCACATGGGTTACTATGCCCACATGGGAATGTGGAACCATTTTATCTCTCTCATTTTATTCTCTCTCCTCTCCTGTCTTCTTATAAATTCTATATATAGAGAGTTTTATATATTTTAGATGTTTCGTATGTTGTAAAATATATGATGACTAAAACCTAGTATAATATAATAGATAAAGAAGGTTTGGTTTCAAAGCAAAATGGTAAGTTATCAAAGCTAACTAATGATATTAGAAGGTCATGAAGAATAATCGTAAGAGATACATATTGAAGCATGGGATCTTCTAGCATTTTGAATAGTTGGTGACTATATCAAGTAATAATCATAACACTTGATTATAGTTCTTGGAATATTTGATTAAATATGACATGATTACTTTACCTTGAATAAAGGAACTGGGCACTTCAAATCCCTTACGTAGATATTTTGATGCCAACACATATTGTTATTACCATATTAATAAAGGATTTTCCACTAGCGGGGGAGAAGGTGGTATCACGTAGAAAAAAAATTCAATAAACTTGTTACAATGAGATTCAAAATATCTCCCCCTTATTTTTATAATTTCCCACCCATCATTTTATTCTTGGAACCCCATTTACACTATTAACTATAATTTAACCAATATATTGGTGAAAAGTTATAAAAAAATATTATTTCATATATAGTTGAATGTATTTTTTACCATATTTCCAAGTTGACACTTTCACGGGATAGTCAATCAATAGATGTATGGATTTACAACAAAGAATATAGCACCTCATTTATTATGGTGATATTGAAATGGAATATGTACACCCAATTGCAACAATGAAACACCCATTCACATATACATATACATATATATATATATATATATATATATATATATATATATATATATATATATATATACACACATATATACATATATACATATACATATACATATACATATACATATATACATACATACATACATACATACATACATACAACCAATGTATATGAGACACCAATTATAACTTTTATGATTATTACTTGATATAGTCACCAACTATTCAAAATGCTAGAAGATCCCATGCTTCAATATGTATCTCTTACGATTATTCTTCATGACCTTCTAATATCATTAGTTAGCTTTGATAACTTACCATTTTGCTTTGAAACCAAACCTTCTTTATCTATTATATTATACTAGGTTTTAGTCATCATATATTTTACAACATACGAAACATCTAAAATACATACACATTATGATCTTGCAAAGGTAAGACTCCTATTATTTTTAACATTTCCACATTAGGGTCCCGACAATGATGCCATATTAAGTACCCTTCTTAAGGCGAGAGAAAAAAGTGCATTTTCAAGGCTAATAGACAAAACGGTTGCATAGAACAAGGAAAAACATGCAGCTTAACTATGCTGTTCAGCCTATCAGATGTATATTAAGATACATTTTTGAGATTATTTCGCGTATGTGCAGGTATCAGTATACAAAGTAAGTGACATCGAAGAAGCGATTGGTGAACTCCCAGGAGAGTTGAGGCGTCTTCTCATGATCAAAACAGTGTGTTGGCCGAGGCGTAGGTTGAAAAAATATACCAAATAAGTAGTGAAATTTGTTAAAAATTTTTTTCACAATGTGAAAACTACTCGTATTTTATGCTTATTACATGTTATTTAATAAAACGTACCTGATCATTTGATCCCTATTTTGTTGTGCACTCTTATGGAATTAATGATAGATGATTGATAACTTAACCTCTCATCACTTGCACCAATGAAGTTTTAAAGACATTATCGATTAGATATATGATTCAGGACTTGGCCTCAATATAAATTGTTTTCTCAATGGGTTTCAGATTTTTTTATTGACACATGATCTGCAATGACTTGGTCTTTGAGGTTTGGAAATAAAACAAAAGAAGGCTGCCGGCATGTGTATGATATTAAAGGAATAAAAAATACTCTCACTTGTGTGCATATATATAAATAAATCTACCAATAATTAAGGATCCATAAATATATGTAAATATTGTAAATTATAATGTTTGATTACTTCTGCCATTTAGATTGGATATATATAAACAGATGAGTAAATGAAGGATAAGAGGCTTTAATCTCAATATTGGGGTTTTCATGCATATGATAAGATTTGACTCGCCATTTTAATCTAACCTATCACATAAAAAATAGATTTTATTCCTAAAGATATTCTAATGTATTATGATATCTAAAGATTGTAACAAAAATAATATGATTTAAGGGCCTTTGTCAGAGTTAACAAATAATATACTTATCTTGTCTTTTGAGAATGAATCTAGAATGGTTGCCTGTAATCAACTTAGCAAGTAGGGAAACATGATTCTGTTGGGAATTTCACTTCAAACCAAAAAATGAAGGTTGCACTGAAAACCAATTCTGCTAATTTAATTTTTGTGCTAATCAAAAGTTGATGTAAATAACTTCAAAGAAAAAATATGCAAAGTAAAGATTTACACCTTTTAATTAATTTTTAAAAAAATTATATTAAAATTAATAAAAATGTTGAAAGGGTTATAATTTAATTAGTGTTGATGATAATAAAGTGTCATGTCATGTTATTCATCAAATTATATGTTTCATGAAATATCAAGAAGAAATAAAGCTAGGTTCCAATTCCAAATAATTTTTGAGTAAATGGATATTCTTCAATCTTTAATATTAACCTAAGAGTTAAAAACTAAAAAAAAACTATTTTTGATTAAAAACAAAAATTTATACTTTAATCATTCTTAAAAATTAATTTAATTTAAAGAACATTAAAATTATAATTATAATTATGATTATAAATTATTTTATTGAGATGAGTGCTCCATATTCTATCTTGCAAACATCACTAAGTAATAACAAATACTAAATTAATCAATAATCAATCAAACTTATACCATGCAAGTTATCAAAAAATGAAGGGTTAGTTAGTGAGGTTAATTAATTAGTTTACTAAAAAATGTTTTATAATAATTGTTAATAAGACGAAGAAAGCCAGGCAAGCATTAAGAAAGGAATAACTATTACAATGATTATGAGGTGATGAATTTAACATCCTTCACATGTAAAAGGGATGTTTTTCAAAAAAAAATCTCAAAGATTAAATAATATATTATTTTATTGATTTAAGAATTTGTTAATGTTTGTAAATAGTTGGAACAATTTATTTTGGTAAGTTATTTTGTTTTGAGAATTGTCTCTAAAAATATACTTAATGCATAGGTGTATTTTACAAAATTAATGCAAATGATAAAATTATAAATTATCCACAATACCCAAAGATTAGTTAATTATAATAATAAATCACACACACACACACACACACACACACACACACACACACACACACAGATACACACACACACACACACACACACACACACACACACACGCGCGCGCGCGCGCGTGTGTGTGTGTGTGTGTTAGGATCCTGTAGCTCTGATACCAATTGCTAGTACCTTAGAGATCAATTGATTACTTTTGTATAAGGAACTAAACATGGAATTAAACTAGAAGTAATAAGTAACTAGAAATCAGAAACAACAAAGAATATGAGATATGAGAAACAACCAATTTGTATTAAACTCTTCTAGAAGGAAATACAATGAAGAAATCTCTCTCTTCTCACACCTCATAGATGTACAATAATTATCCCTCAAGAGTTCTCTCTCTCTCAATCAATTACAACCAACTCAACACTGAGTTGTTCCCTCCAGTGACAATTAACCCAATTGTTGTTGCCTACTTCCAGTGACAATCAACTCAATGGTTGTTTTGCCTACCTTACAGATCTTCTTGATCTTGCACCTTACAGATCTAATTGACCTTGCTTACATTACAATATAGCTCCATGGGTCTCTTAAATAGAACCCCAAGCAAACAATAATTAAAAACGCAGACTCAAGACTAAAATTAGTCTTTACATGCAAACTAACTGTTCTCTTAAAATTAGAACAGTTCTAGAAATGCACAGGTGACTGATGTCAGTTTTTGCCTGACTGATGTCGGTTGACCATAACCGATGCCGGTTATTGTGTAGCTGGAGACAACCAATGTCGGTTGACCCTAACCGATGTTGGTTGGCTCTGACTGATGTCGGTTACTATGTAACCCACCAACCTCCACATTTGCATATCAGTGAAGCTTTTAGCTCCACAACTCAACAATCTCCCACTTGAAGATAAATAGCTCTACCTATACCTGTACCTGTATAACAACATCCTCTAATTTGTTTCTAGCTTGTTTCTCCATCTTCAAGTTCAATCTTGAAGACCAATAAAAGTTGAATGAAGATTCAACTTCTCCTTTGTTCCTGGCTTTGTTAGCATATCAGTAGGGTTCTTATCCGTATGGATCCATTCCAGCTTCAACTGTCCATCCTTCAATACCTGTCTAATGAAGTGGTACCTAAGCTGTATATGTTTGGTTCTTGAATGAAAAGTTGAATTCTTTGCCAAATGAATTGCACTTTGACTATCACTATACAATTTGCAACTCTCTTGCTCCTTTCCCAACTCTTCCATGAACTGAGTCATTTAAATCATTTCCTTGCTAGCCTTTGTGACTGCAATGTATTATGCCTCTGTAGTAGACAAGGCAACAACCTTCTGCAACTTTGAAATCCAGCTAACCGCCGTTCTACCAATAGTGAACACATATCCTGTGGTGCTTCTCCTGCCATCCAAGTAACCTACCATATTCGAATCTACATACCTATGTAGAGAAGTGTTTGAACCTCCATAGCATAAATGCCTACTGTTGGTCCCTCTCAGATATCTGAGAATCCACTAAACTGCTTTCCAGTGTTCCTTTCCTGGATTGGCCATAAACTTGCTAACAACTCCCACTGCTTGGGCAATATTAGGTCTAGTACACACCATGTACTCAACCTCATCATGTAATTTAGGACACTGTTCTTTGCTCAACTTAAATTGTCTAGACATAGGTGTGTTTATCAGTTTTGCATCCTGCAAATTGACCCTCTCCACTACCTTATTCACATAATCCTCTTGAGACAAAATCAACCTGTGATTTTCTCTGTCTCTAGAAATACTCATGCCAAAGATTTTCTTTGCTGCTCCTAAATCCTTCATGGCAAATGTCTGAGCTAATTTTACCTTTAGCTCAGTAATTTCCTGCATGTGTGAACCTGCAACAAGCATATCAACTACATACAGTAACAAGATAATGTAGCTACTATTATTTAACCTGGTAAAATAAACACAATGGTCATATTGACATTGACTAAAGCCATGCTCTGTCATAAACCTATCAAACCTCAAATACCATTGTCTTGGAGCTTGCTCAAGACCATATAACCTAGCCTTATGTCTCACTTGTCCATTCTCTCCTTCCTTTAACTTATAAATCCATTCAATTTTTAGTGCTTTTTTTTCGGCTGGCAACTCAACCAAATCCCACGTTTGGTTCTCTTCCAAGAAATCAATTTCCTCAATCATGCCATGCTCCCACTGTTTCCTAGATTCTACCTGCATTACCTCTTCAAAACTTCCTGGTTTTCCACCATCAGTGAGCAACAAGTAGTATAAAGAAGGGGAATAATGAATTGGAGGTTTACTTACCCTTTTGGACCTCCTCATGGGCATTTAAGACTTACTGATAGCTTGCTGTCTACCCAAATTTCCTTCTGATAGTGACCGATCTCGATCATCTCTCGATCTGCACCCGACCGATGTTAGTTCCATCTGATTGACCTGACTGACGTCGGTTCTCACCTGACCGATGTCAGTTTCCACCTGCCCAACATCACTGACTTTGGTCTCCACCTGACTGACATCGATTCTTATCTGATCGACGTTAGTCTCTTCCTGATCGACGTCAGTGTCTGTGTTTTCTTGTGAGTGATGATTTTTACCCACGAGCTCATTTTGGATCATAACCTCATCCAAATCAAGATTGCCCTGCTTAGAATTATTCAGCCTCTTGAGCTGATCACTATTCATCACCTTCTCATTGAAAACCAAGGCTTTCCATTTCTTAAATGTGTCAAAAACATTAGATTTCTTCTTTATGAAATAAACCCATACCTTTCTTGTAGCATCATCAATGAAAGAAACATAATACCGTGATCCTCCAATAAAAGCTCCCTGAGTTGGTCCCCACACGTCTGTGTGAACAAGCTCTAACTTGTGCTCCTTCTTTGTTGACCCAGTTGTGAGAAACCTCACTTTCTTTTGTTTTCCAAAAATACAATGCTCATAGAAATCTAGATCTATGCTTTCCAAATCTGAAAGCTTACCTTTTGACTTAAGAACATGCATTCCCTTCTCACTCATGTAACCAAGCCTACAGTGCCACAACTTTACATCTACATCTAAAGTAGATAAAATAGAAGGAGAATAATTAGTAATACAAGTATATAGATAAAGTGTACCTACTTTCTTACCTCTTGCTAATACAAGAGTATCCTTGGAAACTTTCCAAGATTTCATTGTGAGAGTTACTGTACAACCCTCATCACCCAACTTTCCTGCAAAAATCAAATTCCTCTTCAGGATGGGTACATGCATGACATTTTTCAACACCCATGTGTTGCCATTCTGCAATTTCAGATGCACTTTTCCTTTGTCAACAATTTGACAAGGCTCACCATCCCCTAAATAAACTTTTTCAAGGTCTCCATGGACATAATCATTGAAAAATTCTCTACTTGGGGTTGCATGGAAAGAGGCACCAGAATCTAAAACCCAAGATTCTACTTTATCCAAGGAAAATATAAGAGCATCCTGTACAACAATACCTGCTTCTTTATTACCTTCATGCTGATTTTCTTTCAACCAACAATCTTTTTTTGCATGCCCTTTCTTTCCACAATTCCAGCAGGTGATGCTTCCATTTTTGGATTTGGATCTTCTGCTTATCTTTGACCTTGATTTCTCTTGCTTACTCTTCTCTCTTTGCTTTCCCCTGCTTTCAACACTTAAAGCATTACTTGATGTTTTCCCTGTGCTTTTCCTATGAATTTTTTCATTCAAGATTACACTAACAACATCATCAACTTTCAAGATATTTAAAGCAGATGCAATATTACTAACTGTCATTACCAAATTATTCTAACTTTCAGGTAAAGAGCATAAGATTAAGAGAGCTTTAATTTCATCATCAAAAACTATTTTGACTAAATTTAACTGATTTAATAATCCATGAAAATCACTAAGATGACTAGTTACCGATCCACCTTCCTGCATTTGCAAATTAAATAATTGCTTCATAAGAAATACCTTATTCGAAGCTAAGGGTTTTTCATATAAATTTGCCAAAGTATCCATTAACTCTACAGTTGTCTTTGCTTGTGATAAGTTGAAAATCACAGATGATGCTAGGCTCAACCTTATAGATCCAAGAGCCTTTCTATCAAGAACATTCCATTCTTCATCTTGCATATCTGTGGGCTTTCTTAAAACCCCATCCAATGGTAAGTACAGATCTTTCTGATATAGATAATCTTCTATCTGCATCCTCCATAATTGATAATTCTTGCCATTGAATTTCTCTATTCTTAGTTTACTTTCTTCTGCCATTGCTTTACTCCCACTCAAACAGAAACCCCTGTGAGTGAACTTGTAATCAACAAACACTAACCTGCTCTAATACCACTTGTCAAGATCTACACATAGCTCTGATACCAGCTGTCAGGATCTTGTAGCTCTAATACCAATTTTTAGTACCTTAGAGCTCAATTGATTACTTTTGTATAAGCAACTAAACACGAAATTAAACCAGAAGTAATAAGTAACTAGAAATCAGAAACAACAAAGAATATGAGATATGAGAAACAACCAATCTATATTAAACTCTTCCAGAAGGAAATACAATGAAGAAATCTCTCTCTTCTCACACCTCGTAGATGTACAGTAATTCTCCCTCAAGAGTTCTCTCTCTCTCAATCAATTACAACCAACTCAACACTTAGTTGTTCCCTCTAGTGACAATCAACCCAATTGTTGTTGCCTACTTCTAGTGACAATCAACTCAATGGTTGTTTTGCCTACCTTATAGATCTTCTTGATCTTGCACCTTGTAGATCTAATTAACCTTGCTTACATTACAATACAGCCCCATGGGTCTCTTAAATAGAACCCCAAGCAAACAATAATTAGAAATGCAGACTCGAGACTAAAATTAGTCTTTACATGCAAACTAACTGTTCTCCTAAAATTAGAACAATTTTGGAAATGCACAGGTGACCGATGTTAGTTCCTGCCTGACCGATGTCAATCGACCATAATCGATGCTGGTTACTGTGTAGCTAGAGATAACCGATGTCGGTCGACCCCTTACCGATGTTAGTTGGCTCTGACTGATGTCGGTTATTGTGTAACCCAACAACCTCCACATTTGCATATTAGTGAAGCTTTTAGCTCCATAAATCAATTGTGTGTGTGTGTGTGTGTGTGTGTGTGTGTGTGTGTGTGTGTGTGTGTGTGTGTGTGTGTGTGTGTGTGTGTGTGTATGTATATGTGTATATATATACACATACACATATACATATACATATACATATACATATACATATACATATACACATACATACACACACACACATGTATATGTACACACACACACATATACACAAACACATACACATACACATACATGCAAGCACACACACACACAAAATAAAATCTAAAAGCCCTGAAGGTGAAACAACATTAGTTTTGCCTTATAATTAGACAAAGGTTAAGTTATCAAAATAGATACAATATAACTAATATATGAATATAAAAATAACCTCATGTAGGAGGCAACAAAAAAAAGAAAACACACAATAATATCACAAGTAGAAATCCAACATCACCACCTAGGAAAGTCATGCATCTAATGCCCTCCTATTAGTAGCATCTCCAAACTCATACTCACAATCAGGGCCCAACTGACTAGTAACCTTAGGTCCCTTTCGATCAATATCATCAATCACACTTTATACCATATAGTACTAGTCCACTTTATCGAGTAGGGGATCAAATTTATTCTCCTTAACAAAATTCACAACATCACTCACCTCCTACAAACACCTAGTTTTGACCATTCTTTCAGGTAGATTATATAAGTTATTAGAAAATGAAAGGTTGGTTAATGAAATTAATTAATTAATTTGGTAAAAATTATTGTATAATAATTATTAATGATAGGAAAAAATCAATAAATCATCAAGAAGGGAATAATCCTTACATTGATTATGAGTTGATGAAGTTAATAATGCTCACATGTGAAGGGGAAGTTTTTTCTTTAAATGAAAAATAATCATTTTATTGAATTTAATTTTTTTTTATTATATGGTTCTTGCAAGGGATAAAATCAAAAAATTTCCACAATATGATGAAAGATTCTTGTATTTCATCTTGTTGACTCTCTACACATTGTCATTATTTTTACCATGGTTGTTGGTACATTTTAAGAACTCTACTTTTCTTTTCCCCTTGGACTCATTATTTTGTTGTTAATAAAGGGTCTACCCTTAAGGTGTAGGTTCAGGTTGAGAACCTTAGTCTTATTCTACCTTGTTGGCCTTTTCTTTCCTACATAACATAATTTGTATGCCACTTTATTGTCTTGAGAAAAATAAATTATAAAATAGGGTCATATTAAGGTTTATCTATCATAATACCTTGAGTTAACCATTTACATCTAGATAAAGGGATATTCCTCATGTTAATTGAGTGTTCTTATTTCCAATTAAGTGGAGAGGATGGATAGACCATTATCAACAGTTGAAAATGGACAAAAAATATAGTTACCAAAGGCCCATTGTTAAACCCTGACATGAGTGATTTTGGTAGATGTTGGTGCTATAAATAATTTGAATAGTGTCATGAAGACAACTAAACCATCTCAAGAGGCCCCTCATAACCAAGCCAAATACTTTAAGGAAGTGATCAAACAATGTTTCTCTAACACCAATTAGAAGCCAATGTCATCTTTGCCTCTCATTAAACTATTTGAGATTCACATATTTCTCTATAGATAGTGATTGAAACATAGTTTAGGTCATAAACACTAAATTTATTATGCTAGGTAAGACCATGATATTTATTCTATGTAGGATCACTAAAACACTTCCATTTATCTTAAGTAGGACCATGATCTGAAATGGTGCTCAAATAGCTTGGTAGGAATTTTGAGTTGTGGATTTATGTGTCTTCATCAATCCTATCATTTTTTTAGTAATTTCAAAGTTTATAAATAGTTTTTTTTAATCTAATCCACATTGTGGGTTTTCAAAATTACCCAACGCGTATTTTATATTTATGCTAAAACTATTATTTTAGGGTTGTTTTTTAGGTATAGAGAATTTAGGTCTGATCCAATATTTTTCCTAAACTCTACTAAAAATATATATATTTTATTTTAAAATGATTTTTTTGAGCTTCTGGTGATTTTCTAAATTTTTTTCCAAAAGTTTATATTTGCAAGACAAACATGGAAAATTAGAGAATATAGTGGATGTTCACTTTTTTTGAAAAAACATGGATCAAGGTTCATACCATCAGATTCATCTCTTTGAGATATTTCTGAATTACATAGTTTGTAAAAAAATGGAGCACTAAGGTACTCATGGTGAGCATTTGAAGGTCACAGATGACTTTGAGGGTTTCATTTGGTAGGGCATACACCCCTTGCACTATTGTAGCTGAGCTTAACCCAAATCTTCCACCTTAGCTACATGTGGATACTTTTGTCACCACCATTTCCACCTATAAGGATATTCAAATTCATGTAGATATATAACCAATATTAATTTATTCAATTAAACTTCAAAGCTGAGTGTTTTGTGTAGTGGCTTAAGTGATTTTGGTAAACTTTTTGTTGATCATGCAGCTCATGGTGTCAATTCCCACCTCTTATATTAGATAAAACATGTTTTTTTTTTCCAATTTGACACATGATGGCCTTCTAGGTGGATTTAGCATAGAGGGGCTAAACCTCACCATTGAGCCTTATTTTTTGAGTGTTTGAATTTGGAGTCCCATAATTTTTTATCTATAAATATTAGATAGGTGATTTATTTTCCATAGTTTTTTTTTATATATACACAATGGTATGGTTACTTTAACATTTTGTTTACTTTTTTTTCATTATTTTTAGTTTATTTCTAGTTTTACTGGCTAGCTCATGTATGTTAGACCTGATGGAGAATATAAATTTTAAATGGTAGCTCAATTTTTCATCTTATTTTTTTTAAAATACCTTTTTAATACTCTTCACATATATAATATATAAATATTCTACTATTTAAATATATTAGTAGGTTTTTTAGCAAAATGGTTTTCTTTGTAAACTGCAAATCATATTGATTAACAATAAGTATAAGTGTCACATCATTTTAAGATGAAATCAATGTTTAGTGCATTATAAAACTTCTAGGTGGATTTTTCATGTGTATTTTTTACTTGCACTAATTAATGAAGTGCCATGGGTGTCTTTCTAGATTTGTCTACCTTCATGTTTGTGTGCTTTATTACACTCCCTTTTCACATTTTAATTATTGACTACTTCATGTATCATTCTTTTGTGAACTCTCACTTGAGGAATTTGTTGTGATTTTTTACATACCTATAACATTAAAAAATTTGAGATATTCATATATTCCTTGTCTTCACTCCCTATTTAACATATTTAAAGGTCAGCCTATGTGATTTTGTGTGATATAGTTTCAAAAGGGATTGGTATTTATACAAGATCAACCCTCATTCATTTTTCACATAGAAACTGACAAGGTAACTTACCAAAAGCACTAAATTAAGCATTAAAGTAATAAAATATGTCTTATTTATCCCTATTTCCATATCAGGGATAGTAGTTATATCCCCATATGTATGACGTGTTGAAGGGGAATCCCTTGAGCCATATTTTCTATACCACAAGCTAGGCCACTCTATGTACTTGCTTATCACAAATTGCATCCTCATGCAAACACAAGCCAAAATGTAGGGGAAAACTATATAATTTTTAGGCCCTCTTTAGAGTATTGGCTATGTAGGTAGTGCCCATTAATAAAGGGGTCCTTGGGCAGTTTGACACTATGTGCCCACCAACCCTTTTTTCCCACATCCAATCCAAGGGTAAAGAATCTATGGTTTGATCATTTGATAAAGAGAGACAACCTGTGCATACAATCTATACACACCAAAATAAAGGTGGAAAAACCTAGACGAGTCTAAGTGGTCACATCTAGATCCAGTCATTGTTCCATAGTGGACACTTACGTCTAACTCACACACCTGCATCAATATAACTATCTAGATATGATGCAAGTGTATGAGGCCACAGAGTAAAAAAATATAGAATATAATGATTATTGTAGAATCCTAATGTAGTCCACTTTCATCATGTTTCAGCCTAGATCTACATATGCATAATGAACTAAATAAGAAATCTTATTTTTAGTTTATGACAATATCAATCAATAGTTTTACTTTATATTTTTATCATATCTAAGTATTAGATATTAAGAATATTATTTATCAATTAATGAAGATGCCAATAAGGATAATGAACAACATACTAAACATGTTATTATAATAACTAATTTTTGTAGGCACCTAAAATTGGCCTTCAATGGCTTCATACCATACTTTAGCCTGATTCTTACCAACATTTGCAAATATAACCTAAGAATCACTACATGTCTCAAATTTGGAATCATAACATGCTATTTGGACTATAAATAAATTAAATGAGACAAATGCACACATAAAATTAATTCAAATCTTTTAAAATGATAAAAATCTTAAAAAAAATTAATTAACATGCAAAACCTAATCAAATGCTTAATTGAATTAATCCTTGAGCAATTAAATGAATTATCAAAAAGAAAATTTAAAAATCAAAGAATATCCTAGGAATTCATGGTTACCTTTTATGAGTTGTCCAAATTCCAAAATATCTCACCCATGCCTATTCCATGTTAATCATGAGGTTTGGACACCTTTTAACTCTATTGGGGTTAATTAATGAGCTAATGAGAAGTTTGAACCCATTCCAAGCCCTTTTGATAAACCTATAAATACAAGCACTTACCTCTCATTTATGAGAGCTTCAACATAGTAAGGTTATAATGTTGGTTTTATGACAAGATTCTAGGCAATAGTGTTATAATGCCAAAATTGTGAATCACAAGCTAAGCCATCAAGCTACATCAAGCAAGCATGAGCCAAATTATAATGGTACCAAGGAGAGAAGAAGCCACACAACTCCATTTTCCAAAGACTTCTTGAGCACAAGTCGAGCAAGCCAAATGAAGAAATCTCTTAGAGCATTCAAAGAAGGTAAGAAATGTTATTTTTATTGCATTTTAGTTGTGATTTATCAATTGGTATTCTTCACCATGCTCCTCCGTTTGATCTAGGCAATATAGTGTTATGCATGTTAGTGTGTTTCCTTTCATTTTGAATTCTTTTCATTGTAAAGATAACATATGATCTAACCACCCTTCTTGGATTCCTTGATCACAAATAACATGCTCGATGGGACAATATGCACCCAACATCAAAAGGAGATGAAGATGCAACTCATAAATTGACATTTGAATGCTTAAATTCCTTCAAATTTGTAATTTTAGATTTGATTTTTACACATTTTTAATTATCTTGGATCTACACAGATACTGATATCAATCAGGGCTAACTGACATCAGTTCTATGTGACTGTTATCAGTTTATCCCAATCAAGCTCAATTTTGTGTGACCATCGTTGGTCGACATGCATGGAAAAATGTGGTTTATAAAGATTACATTTTGAAGCTTTCTAGTATTCTTTTTTTTGGTTTGTTGTTTCTAGTAGCTTTTAAACTCTCTATCTAATCCTTGCCTTGTATATTTTATTGACATTTTAACTAATCATTGCCTAGCCTAATGGTTTACTCTATTATGGTTTTGCCTTTGGGTACACTGGTGATCAATGATGGTCTTAATTGAATGGTGTCAGTTCTTCATGACTGATATTGGTTCTTTTTGAGATTGACTATAATTGGTTGCATTGAACTAGCATCGATCATATATGACTGACCATGGTCACTGTATTTTCAAAAATAAAAGCTGAGATCTCCTTTTCTAAAGTTTGTTTACTCATAATCAAAAGTGATTCAAAGTAGAAGGATGCTATCTAAAAATTATAGGTCCAGGATGTGATTTGAATCTAAATTTTACAACTTTTGGCTAAAGAACATTTCATTTTGGGATTTTAAAAGGAATCTAGCTAAATCACTCACACTTCATTTTGGTTTTGAAATGAGCATGATAGATCTTACACATTTGGATGTTGGTGTTTAAGAGGAATTATAATGGATAAATCTTAAAATCACTTCATTGTTGGTGTTTAAAATCAGTGCTTAAGTTTTGAACACTTACTTTTGGTATTTAAAAACAAAGTTAGGCGAAATCTTGAAAATTTGGTTTTTGAGCTTAAAATAAACATAGATGACTTTGCTTAAATTATGTTGTGTAATTCTTTCAATATTTCACACTTAAGCCAAGGGGCCAAGTAAATAACATCGTCACATTTCAATTTGGTGCCTAAAATCAAACTTCACTTGCAATTGCTTGCAAACTATTTATTGATTGTTTATTTTCATAAAAAGAATAACGTGTGTATGCTCTCCCCCAATCTCCTATAGGGAACTTGAGTGATTATAAATGTCTTTTAATTGAATTTTTTCCTTAGTCCAAGTTGTTGAAAGAAATTTGTCTAGGATCTCCCCAAAACCCATATGGTATTGGGTGATAAGTAACCTTAAAGTCTTTCTACTAGTCTTTTTTTTCATGTAATTTGGCTCGTGAAGATTATGTCATTACCTCTCACAACTTATCTAGAGAAGTATTGACCTGAGGCTTCATCTTATGGTAGTATTTCGACCCCACTTCATGATGGGGTATATAAATTAGGGTACACATATTGCTAGAGCCAGGGGGTTGAGCAGCTAACCTCTCCTTTAGTAATGAAGGCCTAAGTCAGGTCTAGGCAACCAGGGTATTCCACTAAGCAGTCCATGGATGGAATCATCATGAAAATTAATATAACCTTGCATGATAAGTTGATTAGTATGAACTCAATTGACATGATATTTCTCTTGTGTTAACCACACTTGGAATCAATCTAGACAATCGTAGCTTGTATGTTTTAGTCAACCCCACTTGCCACACCTTGATAAGATATAGGATGATTATACTTATTTGTATTTTAGTCATTTATTATTTTATTTCTTGGTGTGTTGAATCTAAAACTTTTTTGTTTATACCAATTCATGAATGAGTTTGCTTGTCTACATTACTCCATTATTTGAGGAAGTATTATGCTATTCATTTGACACCTAGTTTTAACTTAGAAAAATTTTGTGTCAAAAATGTTGAGTATGACACTTGATTGAGATAAGTAATGTTATGCTACCCAAATAATTTCAAGTCTTGTGCCTTATAAGTCTTTGAAACAAATCATTGTCACATATTTTGGGAGTGATAACGTCGTTATGCTACCTAAATTGTTTCATAGACTTATCTTTATCTTGTGTCCAAGTTTCACATTGTTGAAACCAATTCATGTGTATTGTTAGATATTTGTTTAGCACTATCATGTTGTTCAAGTTTGCCTAGCTTGTTGGTCATTAAAATCCTAGTTTACCTAAGTTGATTCTTTGATTAACTTTCATAAGTTTGGATCCAAACATTGATTTATTTCTATTTAGGCGTCATTTCATAGGGGTTGATACATAGATATTTTGATTTTGGGTTACATAGATTAGGTTAATCCTTTACTCAAATTTAGAAACTACATTGTTTGTGCCTTTGTTTAATAGAATCAGTTTATATTCAATTGCCTTCTATTTTGTGTTTTATACCAATTTGATAATGTTTATGTCTAGAATCAAGTTCCTTGTTTATGCCAAAGTGTTCCAAGTTTGTTATATTAATATCATACTCTTTATTTCAAGTCTAGATTTTGATGCCATATTTAGCCAAAAATCCTAGCATATGCCTTATTTGAGCCTATATTGTGTCATTTGGCCAAAAGTCCTAGTGACTCTTTTTCCTCTCCTAGTTTAGACCTATTTGGAACATCTTTGGACCTAGATTTTGGCATCTTGTTTTTAGTTCATTTTTCTTGATTTTTTTGTGTGATAAATTTAATCTTAAACATTTGACGTTATATTATTTTTACCAAATCTAAGCATAGACATTTTGGAGATATAGCTCCCCTAGACCAAGTTAGACCAAGTTTGAACAACTTGTCCTTTATATATATATTTTTTTAGAGTTTGTAAAAATATAAGACCTTTTGTTATGAAGCTTTCTTCATTGATGTAGATATGTCTAGATACACTTATGGTAGAGTCACGTACAATCCAAGTTATGATGGAATGGCTACACAAAATGACTTTGATTTTGATGGATTTGTTTGAGACTTCTTTGGGGAAAGTCAAAATCCTGAAGCATAACATGCAATGATACCTTCTTGTGGCTAGTTAGCATACAATACTCACCCTCATGTGACCACCCATTCCCTTGCCTATACCATTAACCCTCCTTTGGAGTATGCAGACTACTGAAATCTATAACATCTAAGGAATACCATTTTTATTCTAGGACCTCTTATTTTGACTTGTGTGATCAATCAAGCTCCACAATGCCCCAAAATTTTCATTTTAGGACCTCATATTTTATTTTGTGTGAAAAATTAAGCTCCAAAATACCATACTATTTATATATCAGAACCTCATCATTTGTCTTATACGAGCAACCAAGCTCCAAAATACCCCAAACTTATCATTTCAGGACCTCATATGTTCACTTGTGTGAGCAACCAAGCTTCGTAATGCCTTATTCATATCATTTCAGGACTACATCCTTTAGATCATAATAGCAACCAAGCTTCACAATGCCCTGTCCATATCATTTGAGGACTCTATCGTTTGGCTTGTGTGAGCAATCAAGCTCCATAATTCGCTACCATTTCTAACCTAAACTTTATCCTTTAGCTTATGCAAGAAACCAAGCTCCACAATGCCCTACCATTATCCAACCACCAGTCACTATTCAACTATTTCCATCCATTCTCCACTTTAAAAAACCCAGCCAATTGTGTAACCCCAATACAACCAATCAATACCTCAACCAACCTAATCAGTACCTCTACACCTAAGCTAATCATTTGAAGATAAAGCTATGTTCAATATTGGTATTTTATAATTTATTATAAACTAAGGCTAAGAAAACCAACCAATCTAAGATGTTTTTGTTAAACTAACCATTTTTGATAAGTCAACCTGTGATGAATCACCTCTTGATCTTATACCTATTATCAAGGATTTTCACTCTAACGAGCTAGTATTTTCTAAGTCACTTCTTAATGATTATAACTACCTTTTGGAAAATTATTAACTTGACCATATGCCTATTTTTCAAGAGCCTCCCTCTAACAAGCTAGTCTCTGAGGAGTTATCTCTTGACTTGTTTCCCATTGTTAAGGAGTCTCACTTTGATAAACTAGTCTTTGCATAATCTTTCTTAGAAAATTTTATTCTTGAAGAGCCTATTATGCCATCATAGACCATTACTTATCCAATACCAAACATTCAACAAGACATTATTATAGCACCATCCGTATCTGATGAAGAATAAAAATTAGATTCAGGTTTTATTCTTGAACCAACATCAGATTTAGTATCATAAGCATAATAAACATCACTCTCAACATTGGATTTAGAGTCTATTAAGTTAGAATCATATTCAAAATTAGAATATGTTCAAGGTACAATATTGGTTATGTATGGATCACAAATCAATTTGAATACATTTATGATTCTTATATGGTTTTCTAAGATGATTACTTTAGCTTTGACAAAAGTTCTCCTAATATATTCTAGGAGGATTGTGTTTCCTCCCCCCATTCCATTACCATTCCACATGCCATTACCACCAACCAACATTGATATTGTATTGACATTCCATCTCCCACAAGTGTCAATTTGGAATGATAGAATCATACCTTATTGAATTTCATCCATGGAAACATATCAATTGAATAACATTGGGGAGGACCAGACCACATTTATGCAAAAGAAGACCACTCTCTTAGTGAAACCTTTTTGGAGGTACTAGGGGACAATCAAAGTTTAAACTGAGCATTTTATAATGAAACCTTTTTAGAGACACTATAAGATAATCAAAGTCAAAAGTCAACATTCCTTAGTGAAACCTTCTCAAAGGTGCTATGGGATAATTAAGACAACTTCATTGGTAGAAACCTATTTGAGGTGCCAATAGCTAAGTACAATAGTCCTTCATTGCTTGATGAAGACATTATCAAAGATTAAATCAAAATAGCTTCCACTCTACAGCTTAATTAGATGGCATCTACTCTCAAGCCAAAACAATATAAAAATATGGTGGTCCTATCAAGAGAATATTTAGAAGTCTTCAACCCCATCACATCCAAATTTATGTCAAATATAGAATCAATAACATTGTGTGTGACTAAAAATCTTGATCTTCATTTATTTCCCAACCATTATTCATTCCATTATCAACCACCATTCCATTTCCCAATCAAACTTATCATCCAACATTTATCCATATCTACCATCCCTGGTCATACTTTTCTTTGCAAAGGCTACAAAGATACCTTATCTCAACATTTGAAGGAAATAAAATCAATGACTAACAAAGATCACATCAACATCATTTGCATCCAAATCTGTAGCCCATTCTTGACAAAGCAATTATTTCAATGAGTTATGGGCTATTAATTTACATGATTTATTATTCTAGTTGTATCATTTGTTGATTAGGACATGCATCTCCACATCAACAGGAACACCATAAACATTACTCAGACCAAAAACATGTACCATACCATTTTATCATTCCATTCCTATTAGACCAAATCCTATTTTTAGCCATCTTACCGAGCTTATTTGAACTTGGTTCATCCATTGGTTTCACTTTTGGCATGAAGAATTAGATTAGTTTCAATAGTTATTTCAAGAATTTTAGATAGAAGCCATATTTTGGAGCATTATGATAGAAGTTTTATCAGTTGTATCCTTCATTTCCTATTTCATTCTATATCATGATTTATTTGTGTGGCCTTGATTATAACTACCTATGGGTAAATTAGTGTCTCACTGGTCTTGCTACTTGACATACCAACTTGCCATTCCTATGTCATACTGTACTATTATGCCAACTTTACCTATTTTGTTTGAATTGGTTGTTACACTAGTTAGATTCATCCACTATAAGGTGGAACTACTGTGACTTGAGGCCATTTTGGGAATACATGGGTAGCACTAAATACTTGTTGGGGTAGTTCAGTCTCCCTTTTCCATACGTTCTCACCATTTTGTGAGCTTGGACCATTTAGTATCTCATTACTCTCGATCGAGTTAAGATACTCCAAAATTCCAAAACATTTATAAAATTTCAAAATCCAAAAACATCTATCCTATGTAATCCTAGTTAGTCATCCTTGATGTACCCTAATGGGGAAAATTCATTGTAGGATGCTTTCTTTTGCTTTTTATTTTAATATTTTTATGTGTTTATTTTCTATTTTTTTGTTTATTTATTTGGTTGCCTATTTGTTTGCTTTCAGTACTATTACCTTGACTTAGTCTATATGCATTCATGATGTGATTCCTTGTGCATTATTCTTGAGTCCATCCATATTCATACATCAACATTGTCATCATGCTTTTTATCATTGGTGTATCATTTTTAATTATCTATTGGATCGAGAGTTAGTCCTTATGCATATTTCAACAAAGTTCTCATGGTGTTCTATCATGATGCCTACCATCATGTTCTGTAGCAAAAATCAACTCAAGAAGTCTTACAAGCAATGGAATGATAGATAATTCTCCTTGGTACCCTTGGCAAATCCTCCCACCCACCTTGATCAAATCAACCCATTGACCATTCTAGTTGTATCAAGGCTAATCAGGGTAAGCATCTCCACATTGGAAGATATAATTAAATAATTACCATTGACCAATTATTATTTTTCTATTCATCTCTTTCATCCCTTTGCACATCCTTGTATGTCTGGTTATTTGTGGCATCTTTAGTCATTAGACTAATGCATCTACATTTGTGGCCACTCATCTTTAATCTGTATTCCAGGTTATATCCTTGAGTTATGCTTTTTAATCTTACCTACTGGGGCATCAATCAATCATCTTTATTTCATCTTAGTCATCTTAATGATTATAAATGCCTATGGGAAAATCATTATTTTTGACTCATCAACCCTAACTAGGGCATAGGCTGTTACCACTGATTATAACCGCCTATGCATAAATCAATGTTGCAAACTTTATTGCTAATTATATTTGCCTTTAGGCAAATTAGTACTTTTTAAAAATCGATGCATGCAAGCATTTTATCTTTTGGATTAATCTCACCCATGGGTTAATTCTACCTTACTTCTTGCTAATTTGTGAGGTACTGTACATCCACCAATGTGATGGCCACTGGCTTGAGGGGGCATCATTATAGGCTTCCCAAACACTATCAAGAGATTTTTATTCAATCATCATCTTATTTTTGGCATATAGGTCTTTTATCATTATTTGAGATGATATTGTTATGCATATGGTTTGTAACATCTTCCCAAATAGGGGCAAAATCTAGACACCTAAAATTGTCCATCAATGGCTTCATACCAGACTTTAGCCTCATTCTTACCAACCTTTGCAAATATATCCTAAGAATCACTAAACATCTCAAATTTGGCTTCAAAATATGTTATTTGGCCTATAAATCAATTAAATGGGACAAATGCACACATACAATTAATTTACATCTTGAAAAATGCTAAAAAGCCTAAACATAATTAATTAACATGCAAAACCTAATCAAATGCATAATTGAATTAATCCTTGAAAAATTAAATGAATTATCAAAAAGGAAATTCAAAAATTAAAGAATATCCTATAAATTCATAATTAACTTTTGTGAGTTGTCCAAATTCCAAAATATCTCACCCATGCCTATTCCATGTTAATCATCAGGTTTGGACACCTTTTAACTCTACTAGGGTTAATTAATAAACTAAGGTGAAGTTTGAAACCATTACAATCCCTTTTGATAGACCTATAAATAAAATCACTTGCCTCTCATTTATGAGATCTTGTACATAATAATGTTATAATGCTAGTTCTATGACAAGATTGCAAGCAATAGTGTTATAATGCCAAAATTGTGAATCACAAGCCAAGCCACCAAGCCATCAAGCTACATCAAGCAAGAATGAGGCAAAAAATAATGGTGCTAAGGGGATAAGTAGTCACACAAATCCATTTTACAAAGACTTATTGAACACATGCCGAGCAAGCCAAATAATGAAATCTCTTAGAGCATTCAAGGAAGGTAAGAAAGGTTATTTTTATTGCATTTTAATTGTGCTTTGTGTTGTCCTCAAAAAATGACTTCTCATTTTTGGGACAACATATGAACTATTTTGGCCCTGCAAGACCAAAATTGTCCCTTCCCTTTACAAAAATTTGTTCTGAGCTTTCAAATTCCTCATTTTTCAAGCTTTTCCAGTAAAGGGATTAATGGGTTCAAAGGTTTAATGTCATCAGCAAAATCTAGGCGCATTTGTCAAAGGTTCAAAGTTCAACCATTTCAAAGGTTTCACGGCTCTGATCACTTAATGAGTTTCAAAGGCTCGAACCGTTGAACCTTGAACCATTTTGGTTCATCGGTTCAACAAGTTTAACGATCAAGAGGTTCAATGTGTTTGGTTAAAAAGGATATCAAAGGGGATTAGCCAAATAAATGGAATGAACCATTGAACCTTGAACCACTTCAAAGTTCAATGGTTCACGTGTTTAAAGGTTCAAAGGCTTCCCTAGTTAAGGAAAGAAGCACACACAAAAGCAAGAGTCAGGCAGATGCTGCCAAGTGTCGTCAGTTGAGCCCATTATATTTTGTTTTGAGAAGTGGCAGAAGCTACCACTTGTCCCTTAAAGAGATCGGCAAAGGCTGACAAGTGTCATCATCTGCGAGAGCCTAACTGAGCCCCAAACATTTTTATGGTGTTGCAAAATCTCTAGAGTAGAAAGCACCAAGTGTCAATGGTGGAATGTTTCAGTAAGAAGAGGTGAAAGATACCACGTGTCAAAGGATGGGCCCCCCTCAAATGTAAAGACATAGAATCAAAGGGAGGTGACTTCCTTCAGACATTTTATTCGAAGGAAATAAAGGGACCAACAACCCTCCAAAGAAATTGAAGCTCGAAGGCCACCTAGAAGATCTTGAAGGGTAGATACCCTTGTGGGGGGGAACACTCGACACACATGAAATGAACCTTTTTCAAGACCTCGAAAGACATGTTCCCTTCAGAAAAGGTAAAAGTATTAAAGCACAGTAGAAGTTGCCAAGTGTCACGTACTGAGATAGTTTCAAATGAAGCTTCAAAGCATGGAACTCACCATGTGTCCCATCCCAGTGCAACGAAAGCTACCATGTGTTTGCATCCACACCCCTAGCCTTTAACAGTTTCAAAGCTTATTTCGATAAGATTATTTCAAAGACATGAATGCCATCATGTGTCCTCACCTGCATCACAACAGGATGACATGCTCATGAACAACAAATTCAAAGTGACTGGTTAGCCATTAACCTTCAATCGAGGAAAGACCCATGAATGCCAAATTAGCTGCAATTGTCTATTGATTTTGTGGACTCAAAAGGTGAACAAAGAGGGAAATTTAGTAGGAGTTATTTCCAGTAGGCGAAGCAGTTTGCCAAGTAAATATTTGGGGCCTCCAAGCATTGAAATCACTATTTATTTGTCCCCTTTGATATAAAGGTAGAATAGACAATTACACGGCTAGTAGGTGATGGAATGAGTGATTTAGGCTAAGGAGTAGATAAAGGAGATAAACTAGCACACCATAGTTAAAGCAGCTGCCCTGTTTCAGCATGACAAAATCAAGAATGCATCTAAGGAATTAATGCACCAAATGGATCACCACATGGGAAAAGGTGCCAGGCCTTTGTCTGCCTCTACATAATGTAATCTTTCATATCATTGAAGGGGACTTTTCATTTTTACAGGAGTGAAACTCTACCCATTTTGAAAGAAGAAGACTAAAACTTTGAGCTCAGATTGTAATTTCATTTCATTTTATCTGAATGAGAAAGCAAGTTGTTTGTAGACTTTGTGCTCTTTTGGCTTGTGCTACTTTAGGAAATTGTTATTATGTCTATTTCCTAGAAGCATTCTTATTTATTTAATTTGACAAGAAGAACCAACAAAAGTAATTAGTAAAGTGCCCTGAAATCAACTGTGAGGAAGACTTTGCACTTTCACATTTACTTTAGTCTATGTTTTTCTTTTATTTCTATGTTGAGGATTCTGGGATGACTTTGTGCCCCCATTATCCTTTGTGATATACTCTTTGGGCAATTGAGCTGAAAATTTTGTGTTCTGTTTCATCCTGCTAGTTACTGCGCCCTTTCGCCTTCAGTTACTTTTACTACCTGAAAAAAAACTCCTGTTGTTTCTTGCAAGAACACTTCTAAAAGAAGAGAAGTGCCTTCAATGTTTCCACCAAGATTTTCTCCTTTTTTGTGAGCGTCATCTCTGAAAGAAGAGAGATGGATGGTTTATTCTGACCCCATGTGTTATTTTCTGCTTATATATAGTATATAGCCTCTGTATATTTAATAGGTAACCTCCCCTTGATGAGAGGAGAGATTTGTCCCCTTTAGATGTGGTAAACCTACAACATTGGATGACCAATCTCCCTATGCTGTGGTGATAGGAACTATTTTGGTCACTAGTTAGCTGGCCAACAAAATATTCACCCAATAGTTTTTGGCGACTCCGCTAGGGAGGGACAAGCAGTTTGAAGCCTCAAGCTTCAAATTAAAGCAAGATCAGTCTTTTTCCATTTTTGTTTCACAATCTGGCAACTCCACACTATACCAGAGTCCAAAAATCCCAAGGTGTTGTTGACCCTACTTTTGAGTTGGTGCAACAGAGTAATTTTGAATTGTTTCCTCCACAACCTCACCGTAGACGAACTAGGAGTCTTCCTCCTAGCCCTACCAAGTCACCACCACAAGGTAGAGCTTATTTTTTTACTGCTAGCCAAGCTTTTCCTATCTACACTCCACCTAGATTAGTGATCTGACTTTTACATAATCAAATCATGGTTCAAGGCCCCTGGGGTAACTCTTTTGATCCACTAAATTTGACTCCACCTCTGCATGAGCTTCCACGTAGTTCAAGGAAAAATTTCCCCAAATTATTTGGTGATGGGAAAGTTCATCCTGATGAACACATTATAGCTTTCAGCATAGCCTGTGGCATAATAAGGGTGGAATTTGAAGACATAGCAGTCAGGTTGTTCATGGAGACACTACAAGGCACTATTGCAGACTAGTTCTACCACCTGTAGGCTAGATCAGTGACTGATTGGGACACTCTAAAAGACAAGTTTGAAGCTAGGTTTAAGCCTGTAGAAGATGCACATGCCTTGCTAGCCCAGCTCACTCAAATGAAAAAAGAGCCTCATGAGCCTATGAGGGATTTTATTGCCAAGTTTGACAAGCTGAAGCACAAGATTCCCATGGTCACCTAGCCGACACCTCAGAACCTCAAATGCTTCTTCATCAACTCACAACTGCCTGAAGTGAGTTTTTTGCTGAGATGGGCCAGCCACATAGACCTTGCTACTACTCAAGACTTGGCTACTGAGGTAGAAGATGACCTTATCTTGGTAAGAAAGATAAGGAGAGACCCTAATAAAGGTAAATCCTCTTCATTTTCTGAATACTCACCTACAACCACCACTGACCCAATGGTGTAAAATATGGCAAACAAATGCTAGCTCTCAAAGAGCAAGTGGTGTAAGGGATGTCATTTGCTCTTGCATACAGAGATATGCCCAGGAGGACATTTTAGAATTACGCATACCAAGGCATGCTGCCAAGAATTTAGGATAGCAAAATTGCCTTCCTCCTCCACAGAGGATCCTCACCCTCGAAGCACCTCCAACTAACTCAGTAGTTGGATATCTTGAAGCTAAATTAGACTTCTCATTCCAGCCTGAGTTGAATCCCAAAGATGACGCTAATCTCTTCACTGAGGAAGAAGAAAAATTAGTTGGCGACTCCCATATTAGTTTCCTGAACTATCAGGATGAACCTAAAAGTGAAGGCAATGCAGCTGAGGGGTCATACACTATTTTTACCCAGTCCAAGAATCAATCAGCTCAATAAGCTGATAAGGAGAAAGTAGAAGAGCGACCTCAACCAGTAGTTTCAATTGCTAAGTGGGGATTCCCTCTTCCTTTCCAGCCAAAGGACCCAGTGATTTTGAGAAAGGTAAGTACCCCAAATGCCCCTACACCTTTTACTTGAAATCCATAGTCCAGTCCTCCCCCTTTCAAAAATCAAAAGGATGAACTCCCATCCTCTGCTCTTAGATTGTTCCAGACATTTGATATCATTGACCATATAAAAAAACCAAAATTCAAATGTCTGAATTTGAATTTCTACATTCACATCCTGAGCAATTAGATAGACTGGTTCAATGTGTTAAAAACCAAAACATATTTGTTAAACAAGCAATTCTCAAAGTGACACATGATCCTACCAAGAATGCACCCACGAAGAACAACCTTGTCATTGCTCCCCCTACTGCTCCTGGTAGAACTGAACCTTTTTATGTCTCATTGCTAATAAATGGACATCAATTGAATAATTGCATCATTGATTATGGAGCTTTAGACAATGTCATGCTTGCTAAAGTGGCCGAATCCCTTGACCTCACATTGACTAAGACTTTTGGTAGATGCTTCTCCATGGAGAACAAGCAAGTGCCTTTGCTGGGACAAATTAAAGATGCCCAATTTGCATTTGATGCCTTTCCAGACAAAAGACTCAAGATGAATGTCTTGGTAGTAGATGTCCCAACATCATATGGCATCCTTCTTGGGTGGAATTTCTGTATGGATGTTGAAGGTGACTTGAGTATAGATTTATCAGAGGTGAGGATTCCAGTCAAAGGTGTTATGAAGAGGTTACTCCCTGAGAAAGAAGTGAAATATGTGGTTACCTAGACCTCAGCACCTGAAGCTCAAATTCTATTTGAGTCTTCAAGTATGGGTAACTACTTTATGTACACGGATGGAGTTCATGAGACATCTGATGAAGCTCTTGTAGATGACAGCCTAGAAATGCATTCAACTGGAATAGTAGAGGAATTGGCTGAGCACAAGGTAAGTGTGGAAGTATCTCCACCCCCGAATGAAGAAGAATCTAAAAGAAAATCAATATCAAATGAGGTATGGATTCTTGAATTTGATGGCATCTGCTTTTCCACTGGTTCAGGAGCTGGGGTTGTGTTAATATCTCCTCAAGGAGATATTTTTCTCTTATCTTATAAATTTCAATTTAGCAACATGAATAACACAACGGAATATGAGTCTCTATTGCTTGGATTGAGAGTCGCTCGAGACAAAGGCATAAAGCTCCTTCATGCTAAAAGAGATGCCGAACTAGTGGTTTGTCAGGGGAGGAACCTGTATCAAACCAAGAATGAAAGATTTCATCATTATTGTAATCTAGTCTAGGACCAGCTTGAAGACTTTGACACTTTCAACATCTCTATAGCTCCTAGAGAATTCATTGATCGGGTAGATACACTGGCAATTTTAGCTACTCTCTTGGTCTCCCACCCAGATTTCAAAGGAGACAGGTACATAATTGAGCTGGTCCTCCAGCCAAGTGTACCTAATAATGCCATTCATTGGTAGGTATTTAACAATGACAACCAAATCATTGCCTTCCTAGAGCAAAAAGATGGCTTTAAATGGCTGCATTTTGAAGGCAGTGAACCTCAAAAGTGTGAAACAACTCTTAAATCAAATGCAGACATGGGTGAGGAGTTCTTGCAACTCAAAGGGAATAAGATTCCCAAAGGCCTAGTTTCCCTTGAGAAGCTGTTTGATAAACATGATAGATTCATCAAACAACAACCAATGGATTCAAGCTCATCTCAGGAGTTTGATCAAGTAAATCTTGGAACCAAGGAAGACCCCAAGATGGTGAACATTGGAAAATGTTGTAATCTTAAAGAGCATTTCAAGTTTACCTCTTTGCTCAATGAATACATGGATGTCCTAGCGTACTCCTAAGTTGACCTAAAATCATTTTGACCTGATGAAATTTGACACAACATCCCTCTCAAGGTTGATTCAACACCTTACAGGCAAAAGTCTAGGCATTATAATCTAAAAATATCAAGTACTATTTTATTTGAGATACAAAAAATGCTAAATGCCAGGATAATCTTCTCAATCCATCATTCCACATGGGTTGCCAATATAGTGCATGTGAGAAAGAAGAATGGTGGAATTTGCCTTTGTGTGGATTTTAGAAATTTGAATCAGCCATCCTTGAAGGATAATTATCCTTTGCCAATCATGGATCAAGTGCTATAGATAGTGATAGGCTCAGAGATGTTATCAATGTTAGATGGCTTTCAGGATATAATCAGGTCAAAGTTGGTGAAGTAGACCAACATAAGACCACTTTCACCACACATTGGGGCACATTTGCATATAAAAGAATGCCTTTTGGCTTGATAAATGCTGGCGCTACCTTCCAAAGAGTAATGGACCTTGCCTTCAAAGATGAGATGGGTAAGTTCATTGTAGTTTATCTTGATGACTTGACCGTCTTCTCTAAGCATCGCCTAGATCATGTGAGCCATTTGCAACAAGTGTTGGAGCATTGCCACCAGAATGGAATTTCCTTAAACCCCAAGAAGTCAGTCTTTAGAGTAACAGAGGGGAAACTTCTCAGACACATTGTGTCCAAAGGAGGCATAAATATTAACTCAGATAGATTCAAGTCTATCCAAGAACTTTCCTTGCCCACAAGCAAGACTGCTATTCACTCTTTCTTTGGAAAGGTGAATTTCTTATGGAGGTTCATCTCTGAGTTTGGCGAGAAGACTAGGTACATTGTAAACATGATGAAGGGAAAATCCACCTTCAACTAGACTGAAAAAATTAAGTTGAAATTTGAGGATATCAAGACTATCATTACCCATGCTCTAATTCTGGCTTATCCAGACTATAGCAAAGAGTTCACCATTTACAGCTATGCTTCAAAACATATGCTTTCAGCAATTTTGGTTCAACAGAATAAAGAAGGTATGGAATCTCTCATTTCATTTATGAGCTATCCTCTCAAATCTCATTAGTTGAAGTACTCAAATATGGAGAAGCACACTTATACAGTGGTGAAGGTCATAAAACACTTTCATTTCTACATCCTTAATTCTTGAGTTACTACCTTAGTCCCTGACACCACAATGAAATCTATACTGACTCAGCAGGAGTTTGGGATGAAAAGAGGCAATTGAGTTACAAAGATCTAGGAGTTTGATCTGATCATCAAGCCAACAAAGCTAATACATGGAAAGGGGCTATGCTAACTAATTGCTGATAACAAGCCAAGAGAAACAGAGCATGAAGAATTAGAGGTGGATGACACACCAACAGTCTTCTTTGTCTCCACCACAAATGAGTGGTATTCAGGTATTGCTCATTTCCTTACTTATGGTGAATGTCTTGTTCACCTATCTTATAAAGAAAGGAGAACCATCAATCTGAAAGCTACTAATTTTGTCCTCTGGGACAATGGCTTATATAAGAGGAGCCTTGATGGAACGTTCCTTCGTTGTGTGGACAAGGAACAACAAAGCTGACTTTTGAAGTCTTTCCACAATTCAGCCTATGGAGGACATTTTTTTGCCCCTGTGACTGCCCACAAGATCCTACAAGACAGGTATTATTGGCCAACTCTCTTTCAAGATGCATACAAGTGGGTCAGGGGATGTGAACTATGCCAATAGTTTATTTGAAGGACCAAGTTAGCTGCACTACCCCTCAAACCAGTAATCATAAAGGAGCCATTCCAACAATGGGGGATTGATTTTATTGGATTCGTAAACCCATCATCAAGTGCTAGACATGACTATGTCCTCACAACAACAAGCTACTTCACCAAATGGGTGGAAGCAGTTCCAAACAAACATGCTACTTCAGAAGTAGTATGCAATTTATTTAAAGAAAACATCATGTCCAAGTTTGGGGTCCCAATCAAAATTGTCACTAACAATGCCACCTGTTTCACTTCTCACGAGGTTACTCAATTCTGTTTCCACTAGAAAATCACACTCTCACACTCTTCTAATTACTTTCCACAAGGGAATGGATAGGCTAAATCAAGCAATAAGAACTTGGTGACTATCATCAAGAACCTGGTGGATGATAACCAAAGGACTTAGCATAAGGCATTGGTTGATGCTCTATGGGTAGATAGAATTACACCCAAGAGGGCAATTGGTATGTCTCCCTTCCAACTTCTTTATGGTGTCAATGCTGAGATACCAATCACCTTGGAATTTCCAGCATTGAAATTGGCTAAGGCGATTGAGGATCAAACATACGAGAACTCACTTGAGAAGAGGATCATGTGCCTTGCTAAGCTGAATGAGCAGAGAATTGTAGTGGTGGACCGAATTGCCACCCATCAAAATCTAGTGAAGAAGCTCTTCGACCAGAAAGCAAAGAATCATGATTTCTAGATTGGAGATCAAGTCCTACTGTGGGATAAGAGAAGAGAACCAAAGGGGATGCATGGAAAATTTGATTCCCTATGGAGGGGCCCTTTTACTATTCATTAGCTCAATGGTAAAAATAGTTTCCTATTGAAGTATCAAGATGGAACTCTCTTTTTTCTGCCTCACAATGGGCAACATTTGAAGCACTTCAACTCTTGACGTATCAGATGAGTTCCCCTGTACATATGTATATTTGTGTATTCTTTTATTTCTATTTTATTCTTTTGTTTTCATTTTTGGAGCCTTTCTTCTTGGGTAGCGTGACTTCATAACCCAATGGCACACTTCAAGGCACTAGAGATTCTAGTTTATACTCCCCTCAGCTGTGTTTCAAGTTTCCAACTGAAGGTAGTTCCCCAACAGGATCCAGCTGTTGTCCCTAAAAAATGACTTCTCATTTTTGGGACAACATATGAACTATTTTGGCCCTGCAAGACCAAAATTGTCCCTTCCCTTTACAAAAATTTGTTCTGAGCTTTCAAATTCCTCATTTTTCAAGCTTTTCCAATAAAGGGATTAGTAGGTTCAAAGGTTCAACATCATTAGCAAGAGCTAGGCGCATTTGTCAAAGGTTCAAAGTTCAACCATTTCAAAGGTTCTGCAGCTTCGAGCACTTAACGAGTTTCAAAGGCTCAAAATGTTGAACCATTGAACCTTGAACCATTTTGGTTCATCAGTTCAATAGGTTCAATGATCAAGAGGTTCAATGCATTTGGTTCAAAAGGATATCAAATGGGCTTAGCCAAATAAATGGAATGAACTATTGAACCTTGAACTGCTTCAAAGTTCAATGGTTCACGGGTTCAAAGGTTTAAAGGCTGCCCCAATTAAGGAAAGAAGGACGTGCAAAAGTAAGAGTCAGGTGGATACTACCAAGTGTCATCACCTGAGCCCATTATAATTTGTTTCAAGAAGTGGTGGAAGCTGCCACCTGTCCCTTAAAGAGATCGGTAGAGGCCGACAAGTGTCATCATTTGTGAGAGCCTAACTGAGCCCCAAACATTTTTATGGTGTTGCAAAAGCTCAAGAGCAAAAAGTGCCAAGTGTCAACAGCAGAATGTTTTAGTAAGAAGAGGTAGAAGATGCCACATGTCAAAGGATGGGGCCCTCTCAAATGCAAAGACATAGAATCAAAGGGAGGTGACTTCTTTCATACAAATTATCTGAAGGAATTCCTTCAAACATTTTGTCTGAACGAAATAAAGGGACCAATAGCCCTCCAAAGAAATTGAAGCCCGAAGGCCACCTAGAAGATCTTGAAGGGCAGATACCCTTATGGGGGTGAACACTTGACACACATGAAACGAACCTTTTTCAAGACCCCAAAAGGCATGTTCCCTTTGAAAAAGGTCGAAGCATCAAAGCATAGTGGACACTGCCAAGTGTCGCGTATCAAGACACAATTTCAAATGAAGCTTCAAAGTGAAAAACTCACCACGTGTCTCATCCCAATGTAGCGAAAGCTGCCACATGTATGCATCTGTGCCCCCAACCTTTAATAGTTTCAAAGCTTATTCTAATAAGCTTATTTCAAAGACATGGATGCCACCACGTGTCCTCACCCATGTCACAGTAGGATGATAGGCTCACAAACGTCAAATTTAGAGTGATTAGCTAGCTATTAACCTTCAATCGAGGAAAGACCCATGAATGCCAAATTGGTTCCAATTGTTTGTTTATTTTTGCAGACTCAAAAGGTGAACCCAGATGCATCTAAAGAGCCTAAGGTTGGGACATAGAGAATGAAGAGACAAAGAGGGAAACTCAGTAGGAGTTATTTCCAGTAGGTGAAGCAGTTCACTAAGTAAATATTTGGGGCCTCCAAACGTTGAAAGCACCGTCTATTTGTCTCTTTTGAGATGTAGCCATAATAGACAATTGCGCAGCTAGCAGGTGATGGAATGAGCGATTCACGCTAAGGAGTAGACAAAGGAGATAAAATAGCCACCCTGTTCTAGCATGACAAAATCAAGAATGCATCCAAGGAATTAATGCACCAAATGAATCACCCCATGGGAAAAGGTGCCCAGCCTCTCTTTGCCTCTATATAATGTAATCTTTCATATCATTGAAGGGGACTTTTCATTTTTACAGGAGCAAAACTCTGCCCATTTTGAAAGAAGAAGACTGAGACTTTGAGTTAGATTGTAATTTCATTTCATTTTATCTGAATGAGAAAGCAAATTGTTTGCAGACTTTATGCTATTTTGGCTTGTGAGACTTTAGGAAATTGTTCTTATGTCTTTTTCCTAGAAGCATTCTTATTTATTTAATTTGATAAGTATAACCAGCAAAAGTAATTAGTAAAGTGTCCTAAAATCAACTGTGAGGAAGACTTTGCACTTTCATATTTGCTTTTAGTCTATATTTTTCTTTTCTTTTTGTGTTGAGGATTCTGGGATGACTTTGTGCCCCCATTATCCTTTGTGATATACTCTTTGGGTAGTTGAGGTGGAAACTTAGTGTTCTGTTTCATCCTGCTAGTTACTATGCCCTTTCGTCATCAGTTACTTTTACTACCTAAAAGAAACTCCTGCTGTTTCCTGCAAGAACACTTCTGAAAGAAGAGAAGTGCCTTCAGTGTTTCCACCAAGATTTTCTCCTTTGTTTGTGAGCATCATCTCTGAAAGAAGAGAGGTGGATGGTTTATTTTGCCCCCATGTGTTATTTTTTACTTATATATATAGTATATAGCCTCAGTATATTTAATAGAGAACCTCCCCTTGATGAGAGGAGAGATTTGTCCCCTTTAGATGTGGTAAACCTGCAACATTGGATGACCAATCTCCTTATGCTGTGGTGATAGGAACTATTTGGTCACTAGTTAGCTGGCTGACAAAATATTCACCCAACACTTTGTCAATTGGTTTTCTTCACAATGTTCCTCCCTTTGATCTATGCAAGATAGTGTTATTCATGTTAGTTAGTTTTCTTTCATTTTGATTTATTTTCATTGTGAAGCTAACATATGATCTAACCACCCTTCTTGGATTCCTTGATCATAGTTATGATCATGAAAATGATAAAATCTAATTAAAATGATGAATATAATGAAAATTATGAACATGAAAAAATAGGTCAAGAGAAAGTATAATCTCTTGCTATGTTTTGACACCTTATATGACAAAATCCAAATGATCATCATGGGATCCTCAACACCACATTAGAAATTAAAAAAACAAAAAATCCTAGATGAAAAACTAGGTCCATATATTGATCATGTTATTAGATCTATGGTTCATCCATATACCAATAACCCTTACATTTATCACATTACCAATTCATAAGTCTAATAGAGGCATGAGATATGTGTTTACACCATTGTTACCCAGAGAAAATACTCCTGTTACTACATCTTACATAAAAAACATTAATACTTAAACCAAACTACTAGTCTCAATGCATATATCCACTCAAACTATGGGTATACCTACTTTGATGACTTTTAAAAATACAAACCTTAGTGATAAATATGTGAAGATTTTGTTCAAACTATAAAAATTTAGAAAGATAATGTTACAAATATTGAAAAATATTATAGGAAGTCAACTTATGCCATTGATTCACAAGAGATATTGCATAATCCTCTTGACCTAAAATATATTTTCACCCCTTTCCAACTAGTTTTGTTGCACCTAAGTTCACATTTAATGATGAAAAAGGTGATCTTAAATATCATCTTCAATCTATCTATGCGGCATGCCTTGATTATGCCTCTAAAGATTTAAATATTTGACTAAACTATTTCTAAAGAGCCTCAATTAGTATTATCTAAGGTGGTTCCATGACTTATCAATCCAATCTATAAAGGTATTCAAACCTCTTGCATATTAGTTTTTGGCACACTTCTCTATCAACATTACCAAAAAGGTTTCTTATGCCCAAATTGGAAAAATCAAACAAGGAACCAATGAACCCATTAGTGAAGATGTATTAAGGTACAAGACAATGTTGGCTAAAATGACCAATCCAATGGAATATAAAGAGCTTCAAGACATAGTCAATAAAATTTTGCTTTCCCCATTACATGAGTCTATTATTTTCAAAAAGTTTAAATATTTTGATGACTTACGCCATATTATTTGCGATCTTGAAATTAAACTTACCTCATTGAACAAAATTAAGTATGTAGTAAACACGCTGACTACATCCAATACCAAGTTTACTATCAAACCAAGTTATAAGGTGAAACCTCTAAAACCTAAAAAAGAAATGACTACAATAGTTAATGTAGTGTCAAAAAAACATAATCAATTTGTCCTATCTACTGCACCAAGGAGGCGATTTTCATGCTTACCCAAATATCCATCTTTGATACTTGTAAAGCTTGTGGAGTGTCCCCTTATATCTCTCCATCTTCCTATAGAGGATGATATTAGTAGACCTATACCTAAGAGATATGATGTTAATGCTTATTGTAACTATCACGAAGGCCCTAGGAATTTTATGAACTAACATTTTACCTTGAATCATAAGATCGAAGAACTCATTGATAACGAAAAAATTACTTAGATGATCCTCCACATAAATTAGGTTCAAAACCTGGTGATCAACATAATTAGAATATATTTAACAATCATTTGTAATATCATTCTAAGAAGGAACTAAAATTAAAAATTTCATATAATTCACATCCTCCTCCACCACATTATGGGCACCCATTAGAAGCGATTATTGGTACTTATACATGGAATACTGAGAGAAATTTTATTACTTTTGATTATAGTTAGATTATGGATAATGAATTAGTTCTTAATTAATTATTCATTCGATCATACCTTAACCACCAGATTATATATAGTGTTATGATTTATAAGGGTGCTAGTGATAATGTTTACACCATGGAATTAATTAAACATTTTGGATATATACATGTTGATTTACATCCATCAACTAACTTGGTTAGAGTATTTAATGAAACCTCATAGCAGGTCCTTGGTGAAATTACCTTACATTTACAGGTTGGCCCAACACATGTGGTTACTACAATCTCATTTTTACCATACACGGGAGTATTTGATATGTTATTGGGATGAATTTGGATACATACACTCTTTGTAATACCTTATATACTATATGGGTGTGTTAAATACATCCATGCCAACAAGGTAATTAAAGTCTCTCAAATTCTATATGAACATATAATGGAATGAAATAAGTTTTTACCCAAGTTATTAATTATTAAACCTACTCAGGTTAATCTTCTAAAAATGGGTAAGCAACAAAAAATCCCCTTTCCTATGTGGCCAATACTTGAGATTCCATTGCATTAGAGATACCTAGTGGATTCTACAAAATCCTCATCTACTACTACATAGCTAATGTAATTACCTAGAGCAATTAAACATGTTTTTATTTATGTTATTCCAAAGAAACCATAAGACACTCAATGATGGGTTCCATAAACCCACATTCCTTTTATTATTGCCTCCTGAACATAGAGTCCTATTATACATATGAAAACTAACACAAATTATTTAGTGTCAACTTTTACCCTTATACATGATCCTTGGTAGTACCACCTATTCATTGCACCAAGTTCTGAGTGGGGAGATACAGAGGGTGAATCCACTGAACTAATAAGTTAAATGATGAGAAATTAAAACCACCAATTATGATGGCCTGTAAATGATAGAAAAGTAAAAAATTAAAAGGTGAAACCACCAATTTCATGGGATCAAAACTATTAATATTCAAGGTGAAACCATTTTTTTAACTTGGTATAGAGTTTTACAATTTTTATTAAAAAATATGATGATTTAATTCAATTTCTAGATTGATTCTTTCACTTAGAAGGATGTAGGAGTCAAAGATTTTTTGGGGTGCGTTCGAGTCCCACCTAGTATGATTATATATAATAAGAATCCAAATAGGGTTAGTCTATTTTTAATGAATACAAATCCAAAATAACTTGAAGAACATAACACCCTAATCCTATGCAATAGGTTTGAGCAAGAATAAGCAATAGAAAAATCAAGTAGAAGACAAAATATAAATGGTATACCTTGTTTGTATGCTTTTTTTGTTATCGGTTCAAAGAAGCTTGTGTTTGGATTATAGAACTAGAGGTATTTATAAATGTTGATTCATTATATGAGTATCATCTCCCCTTGTATACTCTTGACTTATCTTCGAAGTTAGTGTGAGAATGTTGAATCTCTAGTGTGAGTTTAGCATCATAAGTTTACTTCAAAAGAGCTTATCTATAATGGTCAAAAGCCATTGTATTTATAGAATTTTGGAATGATTATGAGCCATTGATATAATATCAAGATCAATGGTTGATAATGAATCCTCAAACTCATTATTTCATACATGGAATGTGTAAGAAACTCCATTTAAGACTTTTTGGAGTGTGGAAGGAAGTCTTGGAAGAAAAGTGCAATGATTGGTTCTTTTGGAGTGTGTCATAGGACATGTAAGAGAGAAGTGTTTAAGAGGCCTTTAAGATGTGTAATAGAGTATGTAAGTGGCCACATCATAGATCACCTTTCTTACTCTCCACTCCATTCTATTAAACTACCTTTGTGACATCACCAATGTGAGTTAATAACGTAATTTTTATTTTAATAAAATAGATAATTATAATTCCATGGAATTTTATATTAGAGGAATGATTAGGATAAGTAATAAAGGTGATTAATTATAAATTAGAATAATAGTGCACTTGTAATGTTCGTTTGTGATTCATTTAATTGTCTTATAATAACATTTTTAAATATTTGATTTGATTCAGGATGTGTTAGATAATATTAATGTTTCAATATGATCCATTTACCCAATCAAGGATATGTCACTATGATTTTGGATTAAAATGGTAGTTATGTAGGTAAACTAGGCCCATTTATGATTTTTGACTATATTTGCATGTGATTTCATAAAATTGTTTTGATAATTGTTTATATGCATAAGTGGTTAAAATGGAGTGTCTATAGAATCCAATGAGATGATCTAAAATGTATCTATTGTGAATTAAAATTATAGGATCCTCCAAAACCTAGAACTTGCATTAGAGATCCTGGAGGTCTGAAACAACTCTCAAACATCTTGAAAGGATATAAATAAAATATAACTTAAAGTATAAGAAACTAAGTGTCCATATCTAAATACTAAACTATTCCATGTACGCACTTTTATAATAGAAATACTATGTATGCAATTCTAAAAACTAAAACCACATACATGGTTTTAAATATTAAACCCACGTATGCAGTCTTGGCTTGGTAATTATTGAGCCTATCTGCCAAGACCGCATACACATTTTTTAAAAACTGCATACATGAAAACATTGAAATCTATTTTAATGCAAAATGTGTCCACTTTCTGGCCCCCCAATCGCATGCACTTGCCCATTTATGTATACATACATACATACATGCAGACATACATACATACATATATGCATGCATACATACATATACATACATGCATACATATATGTACATACATAAATATACAAACACAAATAAACACACACACACACACACACACACACGATAATGATTCCCTATTTTTATTTATATCTGTATGTTTATGTGATGTTGATGTTTAATATATATAACATTGTACAATGTTTTTATGTTATTGTCTAGTATTTTTCATTATTTTATAGCAAATGTGAGCATGTATGTAAAAGTAATGAAAAGTAATTTGAGTAAAAATGACTATATATTCAATGTGCTTTAATTCCACACACATAATTATTGACCAACAAGTGAGTATGGATTGATTATACTAACCTGGTCCTATAGAATTCTCCCAATGTACACAACCAATCAATTTTAAAACCAAATGAACCACAAGTGTGTTTATCTTTAATTTTGAATTTTAGAAGAGTCACAGTTATAATGTCAATAAGAAAATATAAATATTTTTATCTCTTTATTAATTTATATATTTATCATATTCATTTTTCAAGTTAAAAGAATTAATCATCATATTTTACATTCAAATCCACGTTTGAATGCCATATCTATTAATTTAAAATACATTTAAAAGTTATATATTAATTATATTAATCTCACTCATTAATACAAATTAGGTTAAAACATATTGGTGAACCCTTACACATCAAACAATACAAAATCCCAAGGTTTTCCCTTAGGGTATCATACTTCAAGGGTTTCAGTTTTCAACCTTAGGGTTTTATTTCTAGATCTGATTTCTTATTTTCCCTTCCCCTCTCTACAAATGATAATTTTTTATCTTTTTCCATAGGGTTTTCTCAAAAATTCACCTATTTCTATTTTCATATATTAGGCTCATTCCTTTATTAGATAATATATTAATAAGAAAATATAAGGCTTTAGGTAGAGTGTTACCTCCCATAAATTATATCACCAATGAAATATCACTATCGAATGCTTTAAGATAGTAAAGGAAAACATGGTGAGTTTTTGGTCTTACCAAGATTAGGATTCTATCCCATGTCTTCTAAAATCTTATGTTGAATTCTTGAATGACTTATTGAGGTGCACTCCTCATACTGGTTAGCTGCTTAATTAGTGACAAGTTATCACTCTTGTCTTTAAGTCTTCTCCTCAATGCATCTCCCAGCTCATCCCATGTGGTGATTGATTCGGGTGCCAATGTTCCATACTAGTCAAGAGATTTCCATTTGAAGGATACAACCAATAATCTGATTGCAATGTTCTGTTCAATGATGTGATGAATATTGCATAGGTCATAAATATTTCTAATATGCTCAATAGGTGTGATGGTTGTCTCATCGGTATATGATGGAACATTTTTGAGGACAAATATGGGGATATCATCATAGTGGGCAAGCCTTAGAGGACTATGTCTATTTAAGGAAACAAAATGATGGTTCCTTGCCATGGTGGCTTTAGGACTTTGTAAGAATGGGGGAATCAAGAACTTTCTTAGGGGCTTGTGAGCAAGGTATGACTTGTTAAGGATACGGATGGTGTTTTCAAATTTGGGTGCTTTGTAGGAATAATGAAGAAGCTATTGAAACTAAAAAGGTATTGCTTTGGTTATATATTTTTTATTTACCTTAGGCATGAAACACTGCACTAGTCTACAACCAAGATTGAAATGTTTGAGTTGATAGATACTACATGAAGTGGACTGTTATAACTCTTTGTTTTCAAAGCCAACATCTACCTTGAATAAAATTATTAGATTTCAAGTCTCACTAGGCATGCCTAAAATATTATATCCTAAAATTTCACCCTATATAATTCAAGTAGACCTTCTCAATTTTAGGATAACATGGAACTGTCTTCCTTCATATGCAAGCTACTACAAGAGATAGATCTATGGGTTTGAAAGGGCTAGCTCTCTTAATTTATATTCTAATCTCACACTACAATAGGATAATCACTATTGGGGGTGAAAATAGAAGAAGGAGACATAAAATAAACTAATGATAATGATGTGATACACCAAAGATAAATCCACACAACACACTTGCATCTGCACCAAGAAAGGAGACTATTAAAATAGACCTTTAATATATGTCCTTCGAGCATAAGTATTTATCATGGAGTTAGATTGATATACATATCCAAATGTGGGTGAAAATATGGTCTGATACTAGACACTATGATTCCCTCTCACACTTCAATACACACTTAACAAACATATACACTTCATGAAAATTGTTAGAAGAGATATCAATCACACATAACATACAAGAGAAGAATCAAAGGAGAACATATTCATCACTTTTAAACCACATAAACCAACTAACACACTTAGGAAAGAGATTGATAAAAATGATTCAACTTCATAAAATTTTATTCAAAGGCAAATGAGGTGTCAAAATTATCAGGGCTTTGTCATACCAATTGAGGATCCATTACAAATCCAAAAAGACTTGAATATATAGAACATAGGAGACGAGAGAGAAGAATTGAAGATGAAGGATCACAAAACCAAGTGTTAAACTATATAAAATAGTTACAATTCAAGTGAATGAAATTATAAATAGGTCATAAAGGTTCTGTTGGACAAATGTCCGTCACAAATATGACATATCCTTCAGGTTGGCATAAAGACTCTTCATGTTCTTCTTTGAAAATACCCTCATGATGATGAGTGGTACATATGTATTTAAGTACCTATATAATATGATATAACATATGATCTGACATTATAAGATGTAAATGAGATTAGGTATAACCATATATGCTTTTAATTGATAGCCTTCTTTGTTTAACTTGCTATTCACTTGCTTGCGACTACTCACTAGCTTTCTAGGTCTATCTTCACACTTGTCACCTAAGTGGATTGTAGTTACTCATGGAGATGAATTGTAAATGATATAGGTCACCTATTTAATACCTCTTTGTTCTTTGGTCTATCAAATAGACCTCAATACTTTTAATGTCACTCTTCTAACTATCATATTTAGGTAGTCACTTTGCCTTCTCACTGTCTATTTAGACTGACTGCAATGAATGGTCTAAAAAAGAGGTTTTCATGCAAAAATATGTTGAGGATTCAATTTTATAAGTTTTAAAAACTATCTATAGACCTCCCAAAATTATTTTCATCTGCTCATTCCCTTTTGAACTTATAGAACAACTCAAATCCTATAATAAACTTAGTATTGGACCTGTCCATACAATTGAAAGTACAAAAAAGTGGATGGTGAGGACCTATAGAGAGTGATATTCATGTAAAAATCAATTTATATTCCATTTGAACAATTTTATATGCATCTCCATTCATTTCTTCTCTATCAGGTTTAAGCAAGGGTTTTGGGAGGTTTTGTTTGTTAATAATGATTCATACAAACTAGATGTTAAACCTTCAAATAAATTCCATTGATAAAATTATATAGACTCCCCTCAACTATCCCTAAATTCTTGAGGTCTCATTCATACCCTCTGTATAGATATGAGTGAATGAAACTTGCTCTCGAGCTCCTTCAATGCATTATGAGTACCCCTAGGAGAAGGTTAGGCCAAAATAGCCAATTCCATGATTTTATTTGCCATCTGATGGATGTTACTAGATTATACTTTTCCATGAATTTACTTATAAGGTTTATAAATTTGTCATGGTCATATGGATGAGTTTAGGCACCTTTAGTGTTTAGGCCTAGTTCTAGGCCTAACATGCATAGACTGAGTATGCCTGCATATGACCACTTTTGAATATTCATGCTGACTATAGGGCCTCCTATATAATTTTTAATATTAATTCCAACCTTATAAATCATCTCACAATGATCGTTTTCTCTCCATTTCATCTTTCCATCATGGATTCATAGGTCTACAATATGAAATTCCTATGGAGTGCACTCTATCTAAGACAAAATAGAGGTACCTCCCCTATTTTCCTAGCCAAAGTGAGACTATGTAAATTATCTTAAAATTATCCTTTTCTCTCCATTTCATCTTTCCATCATGGATGCATAGGTCTACAGTATGAACTACCTGTGGAGTGCCCTTTGTCTGAGACAAAATAGAGGGTACCTCCCCTATTTTCTTGGCTAAAGTGAGACTATGTAGGTATTAGATAGGTCATGATGATTTTATAAAAAAAATTTCAAATTTGTATCATAGCTCTAGACCCCCTCCAAAAATTCAAAATCCAAAGACTAGCTATTAGTTCCTATAACTATGCACAATGTTCTATACAGGGTTTTAGATTGACTGTGTTTGAGGTTCATCACTATAGGTTAAGTAAATTACATATTTTAAACACCTAGGAGTGTATAAGTACCATTTTTAGAGTGGTTCCAAACATGGCCATACACCATACACTTATTCATACTTCTAAACTATAGCTCTCCATTTTCTATAACTAGTCTACAATTAGACTATAGGTGTCTCACTAAAGAAAACAAAGGGTTCCTATAGGTGATTATTAGAGTTTGAAGACTAAATTGGATGATATTGATTCCATATGAGGTCATTGGTATAATGATATTATACCTCTTTTCATCAACCAACTAGCATCTTTTATTGCTTAGGCTAATATGTAGTATGAAAGTCCAAACTGTAGATGTATATCTTAGGGAACATGGAATTAATGTAGGTATAAATTTATACTTGAAAACTATGTTTTTTCACTTGCATATCATATTTATGTCATGAAGGACCATTCCACACTTGAATGTATTCACCTTTGACTTCAGGCCATGTTCTCATCTCTATATCATTAATGCACTAGAAGTTGACAAGTTCCAGGTTCACTTTTGGTCTGATGGGACTGTAGATCACTTAGTGATTTCAATAAAAATCCAACTATAATAAAATACCATGCAACCATCATTATACTTAAAATAAAAATCATCTTATTATGTTAATACATTACCTTTAGGCCTAGGCTACTATCATGAAAGAACTAGACCTACTCAGACCTCATGGATCTTCACCAATAAATGCTACATTTTGAGGCAAGATCTCTTTCTCAGATAAATTAAGGTAATCAATACCATTTTAACCCTATGAACATGGATTTAGGTCTAGATATGTGTAATGGCCTCAAAATTCATATAATGACCTCCTATATATTCTCAAACTTGCTTGATAGTCTCAATTGGATTTCAAACATCTCCAAAATCATTTCATCACTACATAGGCCTCAATGGTGTTGGTTTCAAACCAATGTTTGAGGATGCCTATATGTGTTATTAGATATAGGACTTTGTATTTTGGATTGGTTGTCACAACCAATATCTAATGTTTTGAAAATTTTATTCTTACTTCTTTCACCTTGAAAGTCTCATCAAAGCCTAAAAACTCTAATATTCATCAATAGGACTATTGAAGGCTTGCTTCCAACTGATAACTTTAGGTGATAGTCATAATAAAGTTTGATTGTATTCTTATACCTCTCCTTACCAACATTGAGCTTATTTGGCACAAAACTTCTATTAAGAAACTCACTATTATGTTTTAAGAAGTTAGAATTAGTGTACTACCTTGGATTTGAAGTCACTCACAGGGAGATATAACTCTATGATTAAAAACAACAATCTACTAGCACTTTGATATGTTTTTACTAATTTACTTATCTTCACATGTTAAAAACCAATTAGAAACAACATTAAAGTAGTGTGCATCTTTTTCAAGACCATGTTCACTACTTGGTTGATACAGACCAATAAAAATAAATGGGAAACTTGAAACCATTGGGGATGTGCAGACAGTCTAGAGTCACCAACATTCTTTGTGATGGTTCATGAATCATACACCACCAAAATAGAAACTATTTCCATGAAAAATAAGTCCATAAATGATAATATCACCCACCAAGTGCACTATCTTGAACTCTACTCCTCCTATCCTTATTGACTATAAACTGGTTGACTTGTTTAACTTTCCCAAGAGAGTGATCAGAGAGATGGACCATTTTTTGTCATTAATAACCTATTAAAGCTTACAAATATTGTAAAAGACATGGGGGGATTTTAAATAAATCTCTTGAAGCCTTCCCACTTACCAAGTGGTTGTACATGTCTGTACAACTATTTAAAACTTCATATTTTGTAGTGATCTCTTCATTTCGACATTGAACCTACATCCTCTTTAGTTTCAAAATATTTATCTAACATTATTTAACATATTAGATGTTAGAGTACATCTTGACACATTTTTCATCTTTTAGAAACCATACAATTCATCTATAGTGACC
The DNA here is from genome assembly GCA_037957365.1 of Torreya grandis. NCBI lineage: Eukaryota > Viridiplantae > Streptophyta > Pinopsida > Cupressales > Taxaceae > Torreya > Torreya grandis. The sequence continues at coordinate 1,428,152 of JARHVA010004687.1, forward strand.
AAAAGGTGACACAAAGGAATATTAAGACAATGACACAAATGACAAAGGTTTAAAACACATTAAGTGACCTTAAAAACATGACTAGACATTATGTATGACCTTTATGACCATGTTATGACTTAGAAAGACCCTATAAATTTTTTGACTATATAAGGGGTTGACCTAATTTGACCTGGGGTCAAATTTGGTCAACATTTTGGTGATTTCCTAGGGGTAGCAAGCCTGACATGCTAAGGCCCAATTGCCTTCTCCTATCCTTGGGTAATGGATTCACCTATACACTTTTATTGACATGGATAAGCCTTTGAAAGGAAACCAAACCACACAAGACACAACAAGGAAATAAAAAATAAAAAATAATAAACAAGACACACACTTGTGTTAATATGAACACTTAGGGAAAACACACATAACTCAAATGAAAAGACACATACCTATTGTAGTTGTACAATAATTCAAAACACTTGAGGTGGAGAACCTTCTTCATTGCTTCAACCAGGATCAAAGACAATGATTATTTCATCACTAATTCTCTATGAAAATAGTCCATCATATGAGGCATATTTATCAGTGAACACTTGCTTGTCAAGATAGTCAAATGATTTGCCATGGTTGGATCTTCTGTTGACTGCAAGTTTGTCATTTGGAGTAGTCAAGAACACTCCATCTATCTCTCCAAGAAACTTGTTTGAGATGGAAGTTAGCTTGAAATTTGACATGTTCACTTGACATTCTTCCATATAATCATTGGATATCATCATGCAGAATTGAGTGCTCATAAAGATTATCAAGCAGAATTGAGTGCTCATAAATATTATCATGTTTTGACATAACTGGGATACTTACATCATCTTCCATGTGTACAAGGTAGTTACCCCATGAAACTTGCTCTAGAATGTTATTAGGATTTGCCTCAAGGACTCCATCCTAATCTTTATGATGTATGTAAGTTATAAGACTAGTTTATTCAAATCCACCTTGCTCATCTCCCCACTCATCAAAATACATATCAGTTATGCCATCAAGGAGAGTTAGAGGTTATTGATCACTAGGGTGATCATATTATTTAATGACATTACAATTCATGTTAGAATTATAAGTTACATATGGATCTACATGAAAACTAGATATAGGTTCAGACTTGATTATCACTGTTGCACCATACTTGGTTTTAAAATCCATATAGGACTAGTCTAAAGTTAGATAACCTCAAATCTTAGTAGTGAACTCTCTTGACAAATAAAGTTAAAAATGAGGAGGCACATCTACCACTAAAACATCTTGGGAAATGATGAAGGTATGGAAATCATGGAGAATAATTGTCCAACCTCTGATTATGTCAATGGTTTTTGTAGCTAACCCATACAATTATAGTACTCCTTTGGCATGAGGCTCATACTTCAAGTTCAATTTTTCAGCAACTTGTTTGGGTATGATACAAGTACTATCTCCACTATAAATAAGAAAATTATGTACTATAAAATATCCAATGATAATGGATAGATATAAAGGAGGAGGATTGTTTACCTTTTCAACTTTTCTTGAATGTCCTTCACTTGGCTTCATGGTGTTTGTCAAGGCTGCATCTCTTTGGATAGGTTGTTTGGTTATCAAACTAAGCCTAGAAAAATCCTCTTGAAGTAGGTCTACTTGTCTAGGTATTTCCAATGTGTCCTACATTGACACATTCAAAGGAGACCTCCTCATTTTCTCTACAATGTTAGTGAAAGGACCATTAATGTTTTTTTGTCCACTAGGAAGAATAATATTGCCTATACCTTGAGAATTATGAGGTATGAAAACACTCCTAGCATTTTGATCTCTTTGAATTAATTTTTTATTTGGAATGACATTAGACATACCTTCCCTTGTGTTTTTTTGAACATTCAATTATTGACCCTTAGCAGCCTCTTGAACTTCTTCAACTGCCTTCCTTTTGATCCTTATGTTTGCATCTATAGAACTTGCATATATGCTTGATTGCCCTTGATAATTGACTACACATGAGTCATCTTGCTACCAATTACCCAATATATACCCCACTTGAGCACCCTTCACATCATTCCCTCCTCCATTTGGTACCTCATCTTGGGTTTGTTAGTGCCCAAAATTGCACTGGAGGAATTGGGCCCTTCTTTGTATCAAATTTTATGTCCTTAGCCAGATTTCTATTTCCATGTATTTATTTGGAGGGTCAAGTTCATGGACATAATTTTCTATGTCCTTTGTCTTGTATTTTCTTGGTGAAGGTGTTCTTTACCTTAGAATTTTTGGTCCTTTTACACAAACACAATTTCAGATTTTTTGTCTTGGAAAAAAAGTTTGAAGACTTATTTCTGTTGGACATTTTATCTACTACAAAAGTTCCAAAGGAATTCAATGTCTTATTAATTCAGGCTAAGTATTTTACAAATTTTTTGAAGGGATATTTCATTGGTTATAGGTCATTTGTTTTAGACTTTTTATCTATGGCAAAAATTCTAAAGGGCAATTGCCTTTCAGGCATTTTTCCTACAAAAAAAGTTGGAAGGAATTGTAAGGTCATTTGTTTCAGCCAAAGGTAATTTCCAAAAATCATGAAGGGTCATTTTTCCTTTGAAAAAGTTTATAAGGATAATTTACTTTGGGATTTTTTCCTTTGAAAAATATCCAAAGGGCACTTTTGAAGGGAAAAGGATGCTTACAAAAAACCTGAAATGTCAGGATTAGGAGCACAATTGATTACCCTGTATAAGCAACTAAACACGAAATTTAACCAAAAGTAATAAGTAACTAGAAATCAAAAACAACACAAAATTTGAGAGACAATACAATCTTGTATTCAACTCATCCAGAAGGAAATACAATGAAGAAATTACACTCTTCCCACACCTCTTAGGCATACCAGTAATTCTCCCTCAAGAGTTCTTTCTCTCACAACCAATTACAACCACAACTCAAACACAGAGTTGTACCCTCCACCAATCAATAACAATACTGCCAGTCAAACAAGTACTCACAGTACTCCAAGTAGATCTCCCTTGATCTTGCACACCTACAAATGAAATGATCTTACTTACCATGTATATCTCTTACCTGATCTTGCAACAACCTACAGATCAACCTGGTTTTGCACACTTGCAAACCTAGATCTTACAATCGAAAGGATCTCTTCCTTGTCCTTGATTACAATACAACCCCATGAGTCTATTATATAGATCCCATGTAAACAATAATTAGATTTCTAATTACAATAATTAGAAATGTAGACTCTAGACTAAAATTAGTCTTTTACATGAAAACAAACTGTCCGTCTAAAATAAGACTAGTTTTGGAAGTGCATGCAAACGCATGCACACACAGGCTGCTGACATCAGTGCCTATCTAATCGATGTCAACTGACCCATAACCAATGTCGGTTACTATGAACACTAAAGATGATCGACGTTGGTTGCGCTATCGATGTTAGTTTCTCTGTAACTCAACAACCTCCTCCATGTTTACATCAGTAAAGCTTTTAGCTCCACAACCTAACAATATCCCACTTGGAGATAAATAGCTGCACCTGTACCTATACCTATACATCATCTAATTTTGTTTCTTGGCTTGTATCCCTATTCAAGTTCAATCTTGAAGACCAACCACCACACATCTTGTGGTGCTACCCCTGTCATCCAAGTCCCCTGCAATATTCGAATCTACATACCCATGTAGAGAAGTGCTTGACCCTGCATCACATGTATACCTACTGATGGTCCCTCTTAGATACCTAAAAATCCACTGAACTGCTTTCTAGCACTACAAACTTGCTAACAACACCCACTGCTTGGGAAACATTAGGTCTAGTACACATGTACTTAACCTCATCATGTGAATTGGGACACTGTTCTGTGAACTGTCCATCCATAGGTGTGTTAACTAGTTCTACATCCTGCATATTGAACCTCGCCACTACCTTATTCACATTTTTATCTTGAGACAACATCAACCTGTGATCTTCCTTGTCTCTAGGAATACTCATGCCAAAGAATTTTGCTACTTCCAAATTCTTCATGACACACCTCTGAACTAACTTTACCTTTAGCTCAGCAACTCCTGGCATGTGTGACCCTATAATAAGCATACACACTACATACAGTAATAGTATAATGTAGCTAATATTATCCACCCTGGTAAAGGAAACACAATGGTTACATTGACATTAACTAAAGCCATGCTTTGTCATACACTTGCCAAACCTCCACTGTCTTGTAGCTTGCTCAAGACCATATACCCTAGCCTTTCATCTCATGTGTCCATTCTCTCTCTTCTTTAACTTGGGAATCCATTCATCTTTCAGTGCTTTCTTTCTGACTGGTAACTCTACCAAATCTACATTTTGTTCTCTACCAAGGAATCAATTTCCTCATTCATGCCATGCTCCCACTGTTTCCTAGATTCTACCTACTTTGCCTCTTTAAAACTTCATAGTTCTTGACCATCAGTGAGAAACAAGTAGTATAAAGAAGGGGAATAATGAATTTGAGGCTTACTTACCCTTTTAGTCCTCCACATGGGCATTTGAGACTCCTTGATAGCTTGCTGCCTGCCCAAAATCCATTTTTTGATTGACCCTAGTCTGTACCTGATCGATGTCAATCCCACCTGATCACCGACACCAGTTCCTTGACTGACGTCAGTGTCCACCTAGTCACTGACGTCAGCTCCCTAACCAACATCAGTATTCACCTGCCCAACACTACTAACTCTGGTCTACACATGACCGACGTTGGTACTTGCCTATTTGATGTCAGTTCCTCCTGATCGACGTCGATAATTGTCTTTTCCTGTGAGTGATGAATTTTTACCTATGAGCTTACTTTGAATCATAACCTTATCCAGACTACCCTACTCAGAATTATTCATCCCCTTGAGTTGATCTCTGTCCATCATCTTCTCCTTGAAAACTAAGGCTTTCTTGTTCTTGTCAAAAACATCAGATTTCCTCTTTTTGCAATAAACTTGATCCTTTTTTATAGCATCAGTATCAAGAAACCTCACTTTCTTCTGTTGCCTACAAAAATATTGATCTATGCTTTTCAGCTGAATTCTTACCTTTTGACTCAAGAACATGCATCCCCTTCTTATTCATGTGACCAAGCCTACGGAGCCACATCTTTGCATGTACATCTGAAGTAGATAAACCAAAAAGAGAATCAGTAATACAAGTAGATAGATAAAGAGTACCTACTTTCTTACCTCTTGCTAAAACAAGTGCACCCTTGGAAACTTTCCAAGATTCTGCTGTGAGAGTTACTGTGCATCCCTCATCACCCAACTTTCCTACAAAAATCAAATTCTACTTCAGGACTGGGACATGCATGACCTCCTTCAACACCCATGTGTTGCCCATCTGCAATTTTAGTTATACTTTCCCTTTTCCAACCATTTAACAAGGCTTACCATCCCCTAAATAAATCTTTCCAAAGTCCCCTTGGACATATTCATGAAAAAATTCTCTATTTGGTGTTGCATGGAAAGAGGCACTAGAATTTAAAACCCAAGATTCCACTTTATCCAAGGAACATACAAGAGCATCCTGTGCAACAATATCTGTAACATCTGCTTCTTTATTTCCTTCATGCTGATCTTCAACCAACCTAAAATTTTTCTTTATGTGCCTTGCCTTTCCACAATTCCAATAGATTTTCCTGCCATGCCTGGATCTAGATCTCCTGCCTATCTTTGACCTTGATTTCCCTTGCTCAATCTTCTCTCTTTGCCTTTCCCTACTTTCAACACTTAAAGCATTCCCTGATGATTCACCTATGCTTTTCTTGTGAATTTCTTCATTCAAGATTACACTAACAACATCATCAAATTATAAGATATTTGAAGCAGACGCAGTATTGCTAACTGCCATTACCAAACTATCCCAACTTTCCAGTAATGAGCATAAGATTAAGAGAGCCTTAATTTCATCACCAAAATCTATATTGACTGAAACTAACTGATTTACTAATCCATGGAAATCACTAAGATGACTATGTACCGATCCACCTTCCAACATTTGCAAATTAAAATAATTGCTTCATAAGAAATACCTTATTTGAAGCTGAAGGTTTTTCATATAAATTTGCCAAAGATTCCATTAACTCTACCATTGTCTTAGCATGTGATAAGTTGGAAATCACAGACGATGCCAGGCTCAACCTTATAGATCCCAGAGCCTTCCGATCAAGAACCTTCCATTCTTCATCTTTCATATCCATGGGCTTGCTTACAACCCCACCCAACGATAAGTATAGATCTTTTTGATACAGATAATCTTCTATCTGCATCCTCCATAATTGATAATTCTTGTCATTAAACTTCTCCATTCTTAGCTTACTTTTTTCTGCCATTGCTTTACTCCCACTCAATCAAAAACCCCTGAGAGTGACCTGTAATCAAACACAAACCTACTATGAATCAGGCTCTGTGAACCTGCAACCTCGCTCTGATACCAATTTATCAGGATCTAGAACATAAAGCTCTGATACCACTTTGTCAGGATTAGGAGCACAATTGATTACCTTGTATAAGCAACTAAACATAGAATTTAACTAGAAGTAATAAGTAATTAGAAATTAGAAACAACACATAATTTGAGAGATAACACAATCTTGTATTCAACTCATCCAGAAGGAAATACAATGAAGAAATTACACTCTTCCCACACCTCTTGGGCGTACTAGTAATTCTCCCTTAAGAATTCTGTCTCTCACAACCAATTACAACCACAAATCAAACATAGAGTTGTACCCTCCACCAGTCAATAACAATACTACCAATCAAACAAGTACTCAAATTACTTCAAGTAGATCTCCCTTGATCTTGCACACTTGTAAATCAAATGATCTTACTTACCATGTAGATCTCCTACCTGATCTTGCAACAACCTGCAGATCAACTTGGTTTTGCACACCTGCAAACCTAGATCTTACAATTGGAAGGATCTCTTCTTTGTCCTTGATTACAATAAAGTCCCATGAGTCTATTATATAGATCCCATGCAAACAATAATTAGACTTCTAATTATAATAATTAGAAATGTAGAATCAAGACTAAAATTAGTCTTTTACATGTAAACAAACTATCCATCTAAAATAAGACCAGTTCTAGAAGTGCATGCACACATAAGCTGCCGACATCAGTGCCTGTCTGACCGATGTTGACCAACCCATAACTAACATTAGTTATTGTGAACACTGAAGATGATCGATGTCGGTTGTGCTGCCGATGTCGGTTTCTTTGTAACTCAGCAACCTCCTCCATGTTTGCATTAGTGAAGCTTTTAGCTCAACAACCTAACATGAAAGATACTTTCGAAAGGACATTTTGCCTTTCTAAAATGTCTGAAGGATTATTTCCTTCAAGTATTTTTCCCTTAAAAAATTCCCAAAGGGTGTCTACAAAATATCTGAAGGATAATTCTATATTCAGAAGACACTTACACAAATCCTTAAGGGCACTTTCAAAAGGTGGAGGACACTTTCAATAATTCCAAAAGGGTAATTTTAAAAGGTGGACACTTTCAATAATTTTGAAAGGCGCTTTCAAGAGTTTAAAGGACCATTGTAAAAACTTAAAGGGCATATTTATAGGGTAGGTGCCCTTAGAAAAAAATTCTAAAGGGTATATTCAAGTGCTTGAAAGATTCTTTCAGCAAAATTTTAGAAGTTCAATTCCTTTGGGAGAATTGCTTGGACACATTTCTTACAGGATAATAGTGTTGAAGCAAAAAAGGAGGCCAAAGACAAATACTCAAAAAAAATTGTTGTAGAATAAAGTCCCTAAAAGAATATTTACAAATTGTAGGTGATGGTCTCATGGACATTTTTAATGGGTGCACAGACATCAATTTTAAGTTGTAGGGACTAGTCATTTATTTTTAAATAGGGCAGATCCAATGGCTCATGTTCTCTTAGATTAGGATGATCTGATGGTGCATGAACAAATCTAAATAATCAAAGGGACTCATAAAGCCCATGGGGATACCAAGTGTCGAGATCATGGGGTGTGTTTAAAAGTTTGAGCATGTTTTGAGGATCCAATGGTGCGAGTTGGCATTTGATTACTCAATAGGACCCATGATTGAATGAGATTATTCCACATGGCATAAGCATGCTCAAATATAGACCGATTATATACTAGGTACACAAGATGCTCGTAGGGTTACCACACAACATATCCTTAGGGCCAAGGAAGAAGCATCATCTGATCATGCTCCACTCCTTGAATCATGATCTGATGGAGTGTGTTTGCTTTCCCAACTAGATCTGATGATACATATCCAAGGTTGAAAAGTTAGATATCTCATGACCAAATGTAAGAAAGATAGGTTGCACAGTTGCATGCCACAAGGTTATAGTTAGAGCATCTCATTACAGGATCTACAACTCACGTGTGCTGAGGAGATGAAGATCTAATGGTGTGAGCCAGGATAGACTTTTTAAAGGGTTAGGATTGCATGAGGAGGTGAAAAGTGTCCATCCTAGAGCCATTAGTCACTCTTATAGCTATGAAGATGCCTAGTTAGATCCAAGGTGGAATGCCAAGTGTCAATATGTGGTAATCTTTGTTTTCAAAGTTAAAATTGATGGTTATTTCATAGTCATGGCAATGATTTGAGGAGTAAAATAATGTCTAACTACCAATTCAAAAGTGAATATTTCCAATCATGATTATGGATCATTTTAGTTTCATGTCACAATCAGATCTAGTCCTGAGCCATCATTATAGGTAATGGGATTTCCATGTAACATGTATAAAGAAGAGATTCATGTCCAGAAATGTCCATGATTTGAAATTGAGTAACAGGAAATCATTTTCAAATAAGTTTCCTATGAGGATAAAATATGTTTGGATTTCAAATAATTTTCTCCCTCTAACTGTGCAAGTGAGTGATCAAGGGATATTCAAGTGGTTCCACATCAAGATAAAATCTATTTGGCTCCTTGATTAAATATCCTCTTTCTAGGCTCATGTGAAAAGAAATTTTCAGCCAAAAGATCAAATGATGTGCTCCAAGTGGTTACAAGTCCTCATCATTCTTTGTGAAGGTAGTTTCAACAATGATTTGTCTTAAAAATTGATGAATATCTCAGGCAATAGCAAAATTCATTTTCTAACTAGGAGCATCTCAACATGATTGGAAATGCTCATTATGCAATTTTTGAGAATTGCATCCCATGATCCCATAGTTGGGAAGGATTGAAAAAGTATAAATAGAAGGCTTATCTTCTATTTCAGAGGTTGGCTGGCCATTTATTGGTCATTGTGTTGGTCTATGTCTTCCTTAGTATACGATCTTCACACTTTGGGATCACAAATGTGTGTGTTTTGTCTCTCTTACTAAGGTGGTTGTAGTTGTAAAACCATTAGAAAGCTATTAGAGCATTTCTATATGTCTCCCTTGTCCAACATGGAACAAAGCCACCATGTTTGTCCGCATGGTAGTATTATAAAACATTTATGTATGTATGTTTTTTCTTTCAAGTTAATGAAAATGCTTATGGTTTTATGCCATTTTCTATTGATGAAGTGTAGTGATATGCCCTGCAAATGTTGTTGATAGGATATCTTATTCTATGCTCATTACTGGTTGTCATCTTGGGTTTAGTTTTGGATTATAAATACTTTTCTACATTGTATTTAGAGTATGTTATTGAATAACTTGTTAGGGCACCCTAGTTTTATGAATTTAATAAGAAAAGGCAAAACCCTCCTTGTAGTTCCATTATCTTGCATTTGAGTTATCTACATCATTGTAATAAAGGATGTCATGAATGATTGAAATAATCCCTGCTAATTAAAGACCTCCCTCACATCACCCTCCCCTTTTTTATAACTAACAAACTATCCTACCATATCTTACCCTACATTTAACACACCCTTTGTATAATATAAATGTTATTTTCCTTGAAGACACATAAAACCTTTCATATTTGAAATATGTTTGTAGTTTTTGCTTGAAATCCTAGTGCTACAATTTTCTATTTAGTCCATGTCATTGAATATTTTATAAAAATGAAGATTGTAGTCATCTATTCATTTGTATTTAGTAGCTTGTGTATGACATAAATAATTTGTGCATTTTATGTGACAACCCTTCATGGGTGAAGTGTGCAAACTTGGTTATGCTTTGGTCATATTTCTCCTTTGTGCCAAGAATCACCAAGGAGATTGAAGTGTAAAATTTCTCCATGTGAGAAAGCTACCGCATAGGTTCCCTCACCTTGGTTTAAGTAGAGCCAAAAGTATCAGTGAGTTAACCATACCTTTTATAGATGCTTCTTAGTCATTTTTTTCATTTTGATCTAATTTTGATGTCAAACCCTCCCTTGACTACAATGAAATATTAGCAGGTTTTCCATAATTATTTACCATTTATCTGAAGTGTGTAAGGTCAAGTTGTATGAGGTGTACAACTAGGAACCAACACTCTTTTGGTGTCATTGCCAGGGATAGAAAAGAGCCTTAGAGCCTTGTTGTTAGGGAATCTTATAAAGAGTGTCTTTCATGTTTTAAAGATTTTTGCTTATCTACATTGATCTGACTATCTTGGCCATCAACGTCGCAATACTCCACCATGGACGTGCCAAGATTTGAGGTTTGACAATTTGAATTATACTATGTTTGTTGCAAAGAGCTGAAAATAATATATGTTGGAAGGTGTCTTTTCCCTTTTAAACATTATTTTGAAGATTTCAGTGTCTTTGTTTTCCATCTCATTAAGATTTAACAAGTTTATTTTCATCATGTATCACTATTATATCTAACTTTCAATTTTGAGTGTTAATTTTATTGCTTTCAAAGCTAGAAGGATTGAGATCATCCTTCAAAGGTGTCTCATTAGAACCTTGTCTCATCACTATGTTTACATCAAAGATGAAGGAGACAAGTTTAGAGGCTCGAATGGAAGTGCTTGATCTATTAAGTACCAAAGTAAATGTTGTAGATTTAAATATTGACATTTATTAGTGTGATAGGTGCTTCCTCCCCCATCCCCCATGTGATATTGCTAAACTAAGTGATGAAGATTCAGATGAACCTGAGTATGCATCACCTAAATATGATATTTTCATGTTCAATTGTCAAGACTTCTCAGGGGAGTTTTTTACCTCCATGAAAATGGTGTTTGCTACTATTGTAAAATAGTTTTGAAGTGAGATCAAGAGAGTCCTGATGTATAATTTTGATTATGATGATAGTGAAACACAAGCATATGATTTACCTAATTGTAATGCAATTGAAGTTCAAGAGTATGCTCTAATAGAAGTACTACACATGGATGTAGAATTGGGTGATTCCATTGGGAATGTGAACATTGTTGAGTAACCAATTATTCTTGATGCTAGGTTTGAAAATGAAGGTGCTATTTAGAGAATATCATTTCATGAAGATGGGGTTATTTTATATGCTCCTAAGGATGAATTCTTTCATTTCCCTTTCAATCATTACTTTGAGTGCATAATTGACATTGTTGATCCTAATGCACTCTTGCTTGGCACTCACATGATTATAGCTAAGAAACATGTTTATTTACAACTGCTAAAGGAAAACCAAAATATGTTAGCTTGGTATTAACCTCACTTGAGACCATAAAAATAATATTTGATTCAATGTGTCATCCTATTACAGCTTAGAAACATTACCTTTAGGCAAGTGTAGATATTGTTTTACTTCATTATGGCCACCAAGCTGATGGAAAAGTTTAAGAGATTAAGGGATGGCAGAATTATGGAGCTACCAAATAATGGAAAGCATCCAAAGCATTTCCTTGACTGAGCCAAATAATGTACCATATTGTATAGTGTTTTGTTGTTTTATCTTTTTGTTTCTTCTATTATCCCTCTATTTTGGGCCTTGTTTATATAGCTTCCTTTTGTGTTTTCTTGTCATGTTCATTTCAGATCCTCTTGATCTATTTTTTTAGTTTGCCATGTTTTGTAGAGCCTTCATGAGCATTTGTTGAAAATATTGTTAAGTCTTGTCTCCATAGCCCAATGGATCAGTACATGGTTTGGTATTCTATGGTTCTTTGCACACCTGTAGGGGGTATGCATCCCCAGGTGAGGGTTAATGTTAGTGCCCAAAATTGCAATGGAGCAATTGGGCCCTTGTTTGTATCAAAGTTTATGTCCTCAACCATATTTATATCTCTATTTATTCCTTTGGAAGGTCAAGTCCATGCAAATAATTTTTTAATTTCTTTGTCTTATCTTTTCTTGGTGAAGGTGTTCTTTCCCTTAGACTTTTTTGGCCTTTTGTATGAACACAATGTCTGATAGAAATAGGTCTATTTCACTAAAAATTATGTCTATTTCAAGTCTAAATAAAAATAGAGAAGGATAAGGATAAGTGATTAGAATGAGCCCAGATTGGTTTGCACATTGTATCTAAGTGTTGTGAGCACTCCTCTTTGGCTGGGATGACTACTTGCAAATAAGAAAGCACTACCATAAAATATTTGTTAGTAGATATATAAGTGGGTTGCCAAGCTATGTGCTTGTTCCAAGAAGTGTCAAACTTACTTAGAGATGATAGTCCACTTTTAAGGGACAAAAGAGTAATAAATAACCAAGAGAGCAAAAAAGATAGAGTAAACGAGAGATTATGTTACCATTATTTGTAACTTGAGTGTAGCAGAGAGTAACTATGTGTAGTAGAGAGTAATAGAGTGCAGGTGGTATATTTAGTTTGTATTTTGGAAGTTGTTTGGGTAGCTTTTAGAAGGGTTACTAAAAATCCATAAATTTTGATGTTGGTTAGGTTACCGAGGTCGATGAGCAAGTGTGATCGATATCAGTTAGGATGTCGATGTCAATAGGGGAAATAATTGCCTAGGGCTTACAAAAGGATCTTTTGGGTTTAAGAAATGGTTTTGGTCAGGTCAGGAAGGTTGGGGAGAGTTGTGTGTTAGAGAGTATTGTTTGGATAGATCTGGTCAGAGGTTTGGTGTGTTGGAACAAGGGGAAATAAATAGGGAAGGTTTATAACTCCCTCATGGGGATTTGGTCAGGGATATGTAAAACAATAAATACTAGATATAAAGTGATTATAAAGTAACTACTTAAAAACATATAGAATAAGTGATGTACTTAGATGTGGAGGTGATTGAATAATAAGTACCAAATGGATCGCTCCTATAAGGCTTGTTGAATTGATGCCTTAAATGGAGAAAACAAACATGTGCTACTCATTTTCCAGATATTGGTCCCTGATCTGGATTGACTTGTGTAAGGTAATAGTGAGCCAAGATATGGAAAGTTTGATGCCAAAATCTTGTATGTGAATATAAATGAATTTTCTTAATTTTTGTTGACCTGGACATTAGTTTGGAGTTTGGCTTAAATAACTGACATTGACAATCCTAGTAATGTCTGTCGTGGGTTGATCGACATCAGTGGCATAAGAATAGGTAAAAGTACTATTTTAGCCTATTTTATGTTGTTTCTCATGCCAAGGGTGGTATCTATTAAGAAATGGTAGAAATGGGAGGTTAAAAAGGATGTAGTAGGTTAGGAATTTATTTTTGAGGTGAGAATAAGTCATAGGGTCAAATATTAGGGATATAAGCTGTGAGGGCCAGAGTTGTGATAGGCAATTGGGACTACGATGGAGAGAGAAATAGTGAAGCCTAGGGTAGAGAGGGGAGAGTAGGTTAGATAGTTAGGTGGGTATATGGCTGAGATAACCTTATAAGATCTTGTGTCGACTAAGTGCTACCTACATAGCCCAGTTGAGAGCCTCAAACCAATGTAGTTCTCCCAGAGAGAAGGGAAAAAGGTGGTGGTAGGTTATATTAGAAAGTATGTGACTTAAGGTGTGTGTATACATGCAAGATAAGTAGGAGTTGATGCTATGGGATCACCTACCTATGTTGTTGATGTAGATGAGGAGGGATGTCACCTTAGATGAGTGGGAGCACATGGTAGTCATAGGTTTATGGAAAGTGCGACAATATTGTCAAGTTATACAAGATGTGATTTTGATGATAGAATTGATCAAGAGGTGGGATCACACCACCAACACCTTTCATTTACTGATCAAAGAGTTGATAGTGACCTAGGAGGATGTTTACAAGATTTTGTTGTTGCTGCTCTAAGGTGAGGAGCTCTTCTCATGTTTTAGAGAGGACCATGATATTCACATGGCGGCATTATTTGGAGAGCATGTTAGTGAGGCAACCTATCACTCAATGAGATTTTCCTATGAGCCACTTTATATTATTGATGAGGAGAAGCATTGGCTAAGCATCCTAATGATGATATGGATTACAGTGTATGAACTATTAGATGCAAATGGTGGAATATTTCTTATTGCATTGATAGGTGTTTTAACACAGATGGTTGAGCAATAGACTATATTCACATGGGGACCAACTTTTTTGGCATAGTTATACAGAGAGCTATGGGGGTTGAGACTGTGATGATGATATAGTTTGTGTGTCAAGAATTTACTCCATTATTAGGCATATGAACATATTGTGGTGACATGACCATTGGGGTTACCTACCATAATTGTATCTAGTTTCAAGGTTGGTTTCAGATGGTGGAGAGATGGTATGGCCCAGACCTAAGTAAATAACATAGTGTGAGATATTGATCACTATAGGTGCATGATAGAGGGATTCATCCCTATAGATATTGTGTGGAGACCTTACTTGACACACCCTACATTTAGAGGATATGTAGAGCATCTTTCTGGCTTACAGAGCACATTATGGGTTAGAGAGAGATGAGTCAGTGAGCTAGAGATGGTACCCATGGCACAGGTCAAGAGACAATTTAGCTTGATATAAGATGTACTGCCTACCTTTAATTGATATAAGAGGGATGATATAAAGGCACCCTTACCCTTATCGTAGGATACCAAGGTCAGGTGTAGTAGACCCAAGATGCATAGCAGTGTATCTTGTTTGGTGGACAGGTTTGCATCTTACAGTTTAGGTTAGGAGGCCACCACCAAATTTACAGGGGTTGATGAGAGAGATGTAGCTATATAGGCTTGGGATGCAATGATATAGGCACAAGATGTTGTAGTATAGGCTTGAGGTGTAGTAGTACAAGATCAATATGTAGCTCAAGCACAAGTATTTTTTTTATAGGGATAGGTGGTGATATTGTAGGTCCAAGTTGGGGCATTATAGGGCCAGGTCAGGGTATTACAGGGTTAGGTTACTGAACTGATAGTAGAGAGAGATAGTTTGAGAGTAGTAGGTTAGGTTACTCCTCTTCTACCATAGGGACTAGTATAGGCTGAGCCTTCAGTAGGTGTAATGGGACCATCGCATATTATATCTCTAGTGAGGTACAACACTTCTCTTGATGAGATTTCTTATTATGAGAGGGCTATTAGGGAGTTCCCATAGATTTAGAAGTATTTTGAGTTTAGAGAGCAGGAGAGATCAGTGACACGTGCATAGCTTTTAGCTCATACATACATAGAGAAATAGAGAGTGGTAATAACACTACTTCTTCACGACCACGCAGAGAGCCTTGAGGACTCTGAGCACCATAGTTTGTTATTGTTATATATGTTGTATATACACTAGCCTATGAGCCAAAGATGAGAGATGTATATTTTGAGAGAGAGATGATAATGTGATGATGTATTGATGTATATTTATGTTGAGAATATATATATATATATATATATATATATACATATATATATATATACATATATATATATATATACATATATATATATATACATATATACATATATATATATATATATATATACATATATATATACATATATATATACATATATATATACATACATATATACATATATATATATATATATATATACATATATATATATATATATATATATATATACATATATATATATATATATATACATATATATATATATATATATATATATATATGAGATGTGTTATTGTGATTTTGAGATGCATTTTATTGTGATAGTGATGATGATCTTGATGTAGATGGTGAATTTAATGTTATGTTAATTGTATGTTAATGTTGAGCATGTTAGTTGAGTTAGACTATCATTTCCCATATGTGTGATGGTATACATATAGCTGATTTGATGGATTTATCTTAGCATTTTTCCATATTTGTGATGGTGTATGCTTAAAATGGATAGGTTTTTTATGTTATTGTTTGTATGAAGTTTTCATCTCAGTAAAGAGATCAACATGTGATTTGGATGGGAAATAAAGAGGCAAAATGCTCGTATACTGGCATATATATATATGAGATGTGTTATTGTGATAGTGATGATGATCTTGATGTAGATGGTGAATTTAATGTTATGTTAATTGTATGTTAATGTTGAGCATGTTAGTTGAGGTAGACTATCATTTCCCATATGTGTGATGGTATATGTATAGCTGATTTGTTGGATTTATCTTAGCATTTTTCCATATTTGTGATGGTGTATGCTTAAATTAGATAGGTTTTTTATGTTATTGTTTGTATGAAGTTTTCATCTCAGTAAAGAGATCGACATATGATTTGGATGGGAAATAAAGAGGCAAAATGCTCGTATACTAGCAAAGACCATAATCATAACATAAATAGGTTCAAGAATATGAGCCTCCTTCATACTTTGCATCCTTTCACCATTTTGTTTGTTAGAGAAGCATCATGTTCACCTGGTGTTAAGTGAGTTCAAAGTCCCTTGAAAGAGTATGAGGGGAAAAGGGTAAAATGAGTGAAAGTGTTTGGGTAGCATAACATTCGAAGTGGGGATGATATGCCCCTATTGTAGATGACTTGAGAGCTACTATAGGCAAGTCCATGACTTAAAGCCTTTTTTTGTGTAAGTTGATCAATGCGGGAAGCCTACAATGGGATTTCATTTGTGTTGAGGTCATATGAAGTGGATCAATATGAGAATCTATTTATTTGTTTTTATTTCCCTTTAATAACAAAGCTTGGCCTAGCCATCCTTCAAGGGAGTGGTCCAAGCATTTATTTTTGAGTTTAAATAGTTGTCCATCAAGGGAGTAGTCTATTGATAGTAGCAAAGAGAAGCTACGTAGCTGTCCTTCAAGGGAGCAGTCTACATTGGGAATCATGACCTGAGAGATTATAACTTGTCTACATATCCCTTTTTTTTTCTTTTATTCATGGACAAGACTATAGAGGCTTAGGATTTTTCCACTTTGAGGGAAAAACCATAGCACTTCATAAGTTAACTAAGTGTGTAGGAGTAAGGGTTAGGAGGAAGGGAGATGAATGTAACAAGGGTGTTCAAGGGATGAGCTCAAGTGAAACACGAGGTGAAGCATTACTTGGTTAACAAAAGAATGGTCATAGGTGTAAGGAATTTAAAGGCTCAAGTTTTGGCTTTCCTTCAAGAGAAGACAAGTGATAAGTTCCTAAGCCATACTTGTGAGTTATGATGTAGGGTCCAAGCCAATTAGGAGAAAACTTACCCCATTTTCTTTTCTCCATGTTTGTCACATGTTGATTTTATTTTAAGATGAGATCTCTAACATTAAAATCTCACTCTTTGAGTTTTTTGTTATAAGCACATTTGATACGCTCTTGATAGATTTGGAGATGTTTGAGGGCTATGAGATGGTGCTCATCAACGAACTCAAGTTGAGCCAAATGTTCTTGGAAAAAGTCATCATTAGTAAGTATGTCTTTTAGAGAAATGTGAAGAGAAGGAATATGAACCTCAAGAGGCAAAATAGCCTCTGTCCCATACACCAAGGAAAAAAGGCACAGCATCCATAGGGGTTTGATTGCTAGTGTGGTAAGCCCATAAAGCAAAGGGGATGTGTGTGTGCCAATCTTTGCCCATATCAATGACTACCTTCATGAGAATTTTGGTTAATGTTTTGTTATAAGCTTCTACCTATCCATTTTCTTATGGATAGTATGGTGATGAGAGTCTTAATTTGATTCCAAATGTATCACAAAGACTTTGGACAATCTTGTTTTTAAAAGATTTGTTGTTATCTGTTATAATTTTATATGGGACACCAAAATGATAGATGATGTGATGGTTGATAAAGTCAATAATTTTGTCATCCTTAGTGGAGATGAGAGGAATGGCCTTAACCCACTTGGTGAATTATTCAGTGCCAATAATGATAGAATGGTGATGAAGGGATGAATGAGGGTTAGTCTCACCAATTAGATCCAATCCCCATTGGGGAAAGGGATAAAAGTATTTGGTGACCTATAATGCATGACTTGGAACATGAAGGAGGTTAGCGTGTTATTGACATTTGATGCAATGATGAATGTAATCACCATAGTATTGATGAAGTGTTGGCCAATAATAGCCAAGTCAAAGGATACACTTGGCAACTACATGACCATTGAAATTTCCACCACAAATCCCATCATGGACTTCATTAATAGCGAAGGGAATCTCAATACTAGTGAGGTATCTAAGGAGGAGACCATCAAAACCTTGCTTGTTGAGAAGTCCCCCTAGCAGAGTGTAATGTGTGGCACATTTTATGAAGGCACATCTCCCATTATTGGAGAGATCAGAAGGGGTAATAGAAAAGGAAAGATAATCCATGAGTTACTTGTACCATAAGTCATGTGGATTGGATGTTACATTTCTGATCAAAAGGATGGTAGTTGATACATATGAGGGTAATGTTAATCAATGCACAGTGACATATATTTTTGAGGAAGAGGGTGAAGAGGGTGTGTGTGAAGCAAGTGAATCCATTGTGTCAACAAACTTGTTTGTAGACTGAGGAATAGTTTGTAAGAGATAAGAGTCAAATGATCCCAATAGCGTATCTACACGATGTTTATACCACTGTAGAATTTCATTTTTACATAGGTAAGAACCATTAACCTGATTAACCACTAGCTGAGAATCACCAAAAGTGGTTATGGATTTGATACCCAAGAAGATAGTTATTTGAAGCCATAAGATCAAAGCCTCATATTTGGCCATATTATTAGTACATTCAAAATCTAGTTTAAATGACAAAGGCATAGGCTCTCCATATAGAGGAATAAGAATGACCCTTGTACCCCCATCGTATTGACATTTAGACCCATAAAAGAGCATCTTCATTTGATAGGAGATGTCAACAGTGGAGAGAATTATGAGGGATTCATCAGGGAATTTGAGGTTTGAAGCTTGGTTACTAGGTAAAGGGGTGGAAACTAATTGGTCAGTGATTTTTTTCCCCTTGATAGACTTTTGTGGAATAAAATCTAAGTCAAATTCAACAAGGGGCATAATCCATCGAGCTACATGTTGGTTTTGATTTGGCTTGGAATGAAAGTATTTGAGCAGATCAGTATGAGTGACCATGTAGGTTTTGTGATTTACAAGATAATGGTGAAGCTTAGAGGCTGAACGTGAGGCAAAGCTTTTCGGTATGGATATATCAAGTCTCATAATTAATAAGTGTGTGGCTTATGTAGTAAACCACCTACTCTTGATGTTGATCATCTTGGTATGCAATCATAACACCCACAGAATGGTCTGTTGTAGAGATGTAAAGGTAGAAACATTGATTTTCCTTAGGTGGAATAAGAACTAGTGGGGAAAGGAGATATTGTTTGAGTGCATCAAAAGATTCTTGGTAATCTATATTCTAATGGAAGGAGACATATTTTTTGAGGATATGGTGAAAGGGTTGGAAATGATCTGATAACTAAGAGATGAAGCAGTATATTGACTAAAGTTTGCCTTGTAGGCTAAGGAGTTATTTTATATTAGTAGGTGGAGGCATCTCTAGTATTGCTCTAACCTTAGCAGGGTCAACTTCAATACCATGGAGAGAAATGATAAAGCCTAAGAGTTTACCAGAAAGGAAAACCAAAGACACATTTTTTGGGTTTAGTTGAATGTTATATTAGAGGAGATGAGTAAATATGATTTTGAGAATCATCAAGTGATCTTGGTGAAGTTTAGATTTTCCAAGTAAGTCATCCATGTAGTCTTTCATAACTTTGTGTAGGATATCATGGAAGATGTAAGTCATAGCATATTGGTAGGTGGTACCAGCATTATTTAGACCAAAAGGCATGCCCCAATAATAGAAAGTCCCCCATGGGGTAATGAAGTTTGTCTTGTGTTGATCCTTAGGATCAACCAAGATTTGATTATATCTAGAGAACCCATCCATAAATGATAGCATCTCATGGCTAGCTATTAGATCAAAAAGTTGGTCGATACTTGGTAATGGGAAGTCATCTTTTGGACAAGCAAGGTTTAAGTCATGGTAGTCAGTGTAAATGCACATTCCTCTGGTCACTTTTGTGAGAGGAACAATATTGGAAATCCATTACAGGTAGTCAATGGGTTGGATAAAGTTAACAAAAAGGAAGTGTTGGAGATCTTCTTTGACAAGGAGAGCAATACAAGGATGTATTTTGTGAAACTTCTACTTAGTAGGTTTAGCATCTCGATTGGTGACAATGTTATGGGTGACAATAGAGGGGTCAATACCAGGCATGTCATTATAAGACCAAGTGAAGGCTTTGCTATGGTTATTAATAAATGTTACATAATCAACTTGCCTAGAGGAATCCAAAGATTGGTCAATCTTGAGGATGTGGGGGTTATCGTGAGAGGACAAATTAATGTCAATGGTAGATTCATTTAACATAACTTGTGTTTCAGATGGAAGCGATCATTGGATATAAGAATCATATGTACCCATGTATGTGATAATAGCATCATCATATTGACATTGGATAGTTTTAATAATGAGAGAATCTTCATTAATTAATTTAGGATGAATGAGAGGAAGGGACCTTGTTTCATTACCTTGGTGATAGGTGAGAGGCTCCAAATGGATGGAATTTATTGATTTTTTTTAAGGAGGTATAGATACCTCTGATTTGATAGGTGATGGTGGAGAAGAAGGTGGAGAAGGAGAGACTAGATTTTTAATAATTGGTACATGGGAAGTTTTGGTGAGTTTAGTTGGTTCGTCATAACCCATTCCATGCCTCTTTTTGGAATTTTTAATGGTTTTTCTAGTGGGATATACAATGGGCGTATGGACACCCTACTTGTAATGACTTCAAACCAAATCCTTTCCAGGCACACCTATAAAGATAGGTGTGAGTGAAACTAGGTTTTCTCAAGAAAGAGAAGTCACATATAAATGGTTAAGGCAAAGAGGATAGATTACCAACAGTGGGACCCTGATCAATTCCCCCATATGTGAAATTAGTTCACAGGTTAGGGGGCCCATAAGGGATGACCATCCTAATATAGGGATCATAATTTGGGTGCATATTAAGCTTTCCATACTCTTGTATAGTATAGAACATGTCGAGTGTCAAGAAATGATATTTTTTGAGTGACAAATGTTTAAAAGTTTCCTCCATGGGATCTTTATTAAGAATTTGTGTTATCGATATCTTTGTAACTGGGGTAGTGGAACTTATGGAAACTTCAAAAGTATCATGTGAAGAAGATGATGCCTTTAATATAATGAGAACATCATTGGGACTATAATTCATGTTTCATGTTTTAAATGGAGGTGGGTCAGCAGGTATAACATGCACTTGCCCATTATGCTCAAACTTGACACAATAGTGCAATGTTGAGGGTACACATGCCATAACACGTATCTAAGGTCATACAAGTAGTATTTTATATTGGAACTCTCCTTCTAAAACATAGAAGAGCTCAAAAATTATGTGAGGACCTACACAAATATGTAAGACAATAGTGCCCACTATAGTAGCTATGGTATCGTTAAAGGAGCAGAGCACTACCTCAATTTGAGACATGCAATTATCGAGAAGAGCTAGTTGTTTGTAGGCATGGGTGGAAATAATATTAATACTAGCTCCCCCATTCATCAAAACTCTCTTGACATGATTTTGATCAATATATGTGGTAATAAAAAGGGTAGAATCTTGATCTTTAGGGTGTTGAGGTGGAATTTCTAAATCACTGAAGGAAATTAGGGAGATGGAATTAAGAGAGTTGACCAAAGCTATAAGAGGTTAGGGATCATCAGGTTGAACCTCAACTGCTTTCAAGGCACTAATCAAAGCTTGATGATATTAGGGTTAGTTTTGGATTAACTCATACAAGGACATTTTCATAGGAGTTTGGTGAAATTTTTTCACCATCAAGCTTTGAATAATGTCTGAAAAGGTTGGTTTTAGGACACCCAAGATGGAAATCTTGGGATTTGATGGACTGTCTTTGGAAAATTGATGATCCCAAGGAGCAGTGAATTTTTCCTTACCTTTATGCTTTTGGTTTTATGACTGTGTTGCCACATTAACTATGTTGATCTAAAATATAGGTAAAGGAGGTGGCAAAGGGGGTATGACAACATCTTTAGGTTTAAATTTAGGTGGAATAGTAGGAGGCATTGTGGATGCCAGAGATGGAATAATAAGAAGGCTAATGGGAGTATCAAAAAATAGATTGTCGACATCAATGTGTTGCTAAATGACTATTGTGAGAGATTTATAACTCTCAGTATCATGTTCAGGTGAATGATGATATAGACACACTTGTGTATCATTAAACCAAGATGGCTTCAATCCAAGATGACTATAAGGCTTAATGGGAGGAAGAGTTATTATGGAAGATTGCAATAAATGATGTAGAATTTTTTTTTGAGAGCCTACAAGTGGGTTCACACTTTTTTTGGTAATAAGAGTGGACACCTTCTGGTTAGAAGTCATAGGGGTGATTTTGCATGGTGATTTGTCTGGTGGTGGTGGAATTACATGTTTTTGTAACACTTTCTTGGTATTAGGTATCACGATGTTTTATGTGAAAGGTCTACTAGGTGGTAGAGGTAGTAGTGAAGGTAACTTATCCTTTTGTTTCATTTGGATTGGTAACACTTCAACTAAAGTAGAAGGGTATGGTACTAAAATTGATGGTAAAGTTGAGGGTTGAAGAGGGAAGGATCAACAAGACCTAGGAAGTTTAACCTTTTTTTGTAGTTCAGCACATGAAACTCCAATTTTTGGTTGGAGAGTTAGATCTAATTTTACCTATGGATGAATTAGATTAGAGACAGGGCATACACCTAAAGACCTAATTTGGATTAATTTGGTAGATGCCTATGAGGGTGAGGGTTCTGACATAGATGGGTGAATGTTTGGTGATTTTAGTGAAGAAGCTCTGGCTTTGTCAAAGACCTTGGGGTAAAGGGTAGTGAGAGGATTGATACTAAAGGTTGACACTTATGTTGGATAAGGATATTTAAGTCAGTCCTAAAATTCCACGTGATCTAGCTTCATGGAGTCAAGAAATTTGAGACTTTTGACCAAACACAAGAAGGGTTTAGATGAAGTTGACGTAGGCCTTATGGTTGATTTTTTAAAAGGCTAAGGTGATTGAAAAAGAGGGAAATTGTTGGTCACTGCTACTTTGGGCCAAAGATGAGAAAGAGCTGCAATAGTGTGAGATACCCAACCAAAGAACTCTATCACCGCCTTTGTTGGGATTTATGGAAGGACACAATTGATTACCAAATACAAGCAACTTACATGCGGAATTAAATCAGAATCAACAAGTAACTAGAATTCAAAAATAACACATGATATGAGAGACAATACACAACTTATATTAAAACTCTTTCAGAAGGAAATACAATAAATAAGATTGCCACAGTTCTTCTTCCTTACACACCTCTAGGGCTCCCACACCTCTAAGGCATAAATAGTAAATCTTCCCTCAAATATCTCTCTCTTACGGTCCCAACACACAACTCAAACACAGAGTTGGTGTTCACCTCCAACCAGTCAATATCCACTACTGCCAGTTCTCTAGTGCTCCACACACTCCATAAGTACACAATCATACTTCAAGTAGATCTCCCCTGAACTGCAACAACCTGCAACCCAATCTGATCTTACTTATGGAAGGATCTTCCTTGCCTTCCTCTTTGCTCTCTTTCTGAGTACACACTATACTCCAAGTAGATCTTGCTTGATTCTGCTCCCTGTTGTGTTGATGTCCTCCCTGATCTTGCACACCTACAAATCAATCTGGTTCTGCACACTTGCAAACTTAAATCATGCACACACATACACCTGTAGATCAATGATCTTACTTACCATGTAGATCTCCTAAAGTAGCCATGCACACCTGCTGACCAAGATCCTACACCCCTAAAGAATCCTACTGACTCTCTAAAACCAGCACCCACCTTGGTACTACTGTGGAACTAGGAGGAAAACCCTTGATCACCTCACACACCGAAGGAGCTAAGTTTGCTCAACTCAAACTAGAACACCTTACAATACAATACATGAGTCTCTTAAATAGATCTCATGCAAACAATAATTAGACACCTAATTACAATAATTAGATCCACAGCTTCTAGTTTAAATTTGGCTCTTGACATGCAAACACTTGGTTCGTTAACTAACTGCCCGTAACACTCGTAGTTCAAACCGCACAAGCAACCGACATCAGTCCCTATCTGCCTAGAGGTGATCGACACCGACTGATCCCTGATCAACGTCGGTTACTTCTTGTCTGTACCCTATTGACATCAATTGGCCTGATCGACGCCGGTGTCTATGACACTCAAAAAATCCTCTACAACCTCCTCCTCTATTTGCATTAGTGAAGCTTTTAGCTCCACAACCTAACAATCTCCCACTTGGAGATAAATAGCTGCACTATACCTATACCTGTACCCCGTCTAATCTATTTCCTGGCTTGTATCCCTCTTCAAGATTAATTCTGAAGACCGCCCACCACACAACCTATGGTGCACCTCCTGTCATCCAAGTAACCTGCCACATCCAAACCTACAAACCCATGTAGTGAATTCTTGACCCTACATAGAATGAATCCCTGCTACTGGTCCCTCTCAAATCCCTGAGAACCCACTTCCCCGAATTAGCTCCTAACTCTCTGATAGCTCCCACTGCTTGGGAAAACTTAGGTCTATACCAGACCTCATGTGATTTCAGACACTGAATTGTCCAGCCCTTAGTGTGCTCTAGTTCTACATCTTGCGTGATGAACGTCGCCAACACCTAATTCACATCAGCTCCCACTGGAGACAAAATCACTTGTGATCTTCCATGTCTCCCATGCCAAAGAATTTTGTTGCTCCAAATTCCTCATGACATGCCACTGAACTAACCTTACCCTTAGCTCAGCAAAACCCTGTATGTACAAACCTGCTAGCTAGCATACCATCCACATACAGTAATAGGATAATGTTGCAATCACCATCCCCCTGGTAAGACAAACCACAGTAGTTACCCTGACATTGACTAAAGCCATGCTTTGTCATCCACCTGTCAAAACCTGTACCACTGTCTTGTAGCTTCTTCAAGACCATATGACTTGGTCTTCCATCTCATGTGTCTGTTCTCTCTATTCTTCAACTAAGGAATCTATTCGTCTCTGTGCTTTCTTCTAGTTGGCAACCCTACCAAATCTCCTGCTTGGTTCTGCATCATATCCCTGCCATGCTCCCACTATTTCCTAGATCCTTCCTGCTCTACAATCAGCAACTAGTATAAAGAAGAGGAACAATGAATTTGAGGCTTACTTACCACTTCAGTCCTCCATATGGGCATTTGAGACTCCTTGACAGCTTGCTATCCACCCAAAATTTGTTATAATGACCAACCTCGGTCACTACACAGTCTACATCCGATCGATGTCTGTTCCCATGCGCCTATCCTGACTACCAACTCTGCCAATGTTGATGTCCCTATTGCTAACATCGGTCCTCTTGACCGATGTCGATCTTACCTATTGTCGATGTCGATCCTCCTAACCGACATTCATCTGACCCTGCCTGACATCACCAGCTTCGGTCTACACATGACTGACATTGGCACCTGTCTGTTCGATGCCAGTTCCCCCTGACCGATGTCGGTACTTGTGTTTGCCTGTGAGTGATGAATTTTTACCTGCGAGCTCCTTTGAATCAAAACCCATGTCCAAACTGCCTTGCTCAGAAGTATCCAGCCCCATCCACTGGTCTCTGTCTGTCATCTCCTCTAAGAACACCAAGGCTTTCTAGTTCTTAAGCTTGTCAAAGACATCTGACTTCCTCTTAAGAACATGCATCTCTTTCTTGCTCATGTGACCAAGCTTACAAAGCCATGCCTCTGTAATAGAAGAATAATTAGTAATATAAGCAAGTAGATAAAGAGTACCTGCTTTCTTACCACCAGCTAATTCAAGTGTATCCGCTGTGAGAGTTCTTGTGCATCTCTCATCACCCAACTTCCCTGAAGAAATTAGCCACATATCCAAGCCTGGGACCTGCATGACCTCCTTCAACACCCATGTGTTGGCTACCTACAATTTCAGCTTCACTTCCCCTTTGCCAATTCTTTGGCAAGGCTCACCAGCTCCTCTACTTGGTGCTGCATGGAAAGAGGTAATAGAATCTATAAAACAAGATTCTACTTTATCCAAGAAACCTCCCAGAGCATCTTGTGCCACATCACCTGCAACATCTGCTTTTTTAGTTCCTTCATGCTGATCTTCTACCAACCAACAATATTCTTTTACCTGCTCTTTCTTTCCATAGGACCATAGGTGATCATTTGTGCTTTTCAATTCCTCCATTCTTAGTGTACTTTCTTCTACCATTACTCTACTCCCACTCAATCAAAAACCCCTGAGAGTGACCTATAACCAAACACAAAACCACTCCCTACAACCTTAGCTCTGATACCACTTTGTTAGATACCCAATCAAAGAAATCTATCACCACCTTTGTTGGGATTTATGGAATCACACAATTGATTACCAAATACAAGCAACTTACATGCAAAATTAAACCAGAATCAACAAGTAACTAGAATTCAAAAATAACACATGATATGAGAGACAATACACAACTTGTATTAAAACTCTTTTAGAAGGAAATACAACAAAGAATATTGCCACAATTCTTCTTCCTTACACAGCTCTAGGGCTCCCACACCTCTAGGGCATAAATAGTAAATCTTCCCTCAAATCTCTCTCTCTTATGGTCCCAACACACAACTCAAACACAGAGTTGGTGTTCACCTCCAACTAGTCAGTATCCACTACTGCCAGTTCTCCAGTGCTCCACATACTCCACAAGTACACAATCATACTTCAAGTAGATCTCTCCTGAACTGCAACAACCTGTAACCCAATCTGATCTTACTTATGGAAGGATCTTCCTTGCCTTCCTCTTTGCTCTCTTTCTAAGTACACACTGTACTCCAAGTAGATCCTACCTGATTCTGCTCCCTATTGTGTTACTGTCCTCCCTGATCTTGCACACCTGTAAATCAATCTGGTTCTGCACACCTGCAAACCTGGATCATGCACACGCATACACCTATAGATCAATGATCTTACTTACCATGTAGATCTCCTAAAGTAGCCATGCACACCTGTTGACCAAGATCCTACACCCCTGAAGAATCCTGCTGACCCTCTAAAACTAGCACCCAACTTGGTACTGCTGTGGAACTAGGAGGAACACCCTTGCTCACCTCACACACTGAAGGAGCTAACTTTGCTCAACTCAAACTAGAACACCTTACAATACAATCCATGAGTCTCTTAAATAGATCTCATGCAAACAATAATTAGATTCGCAGCTTCTAGTCTAAATTTGGCTCTTGACATGCAAACACTTGGTTCATTAACTAACTACCCGTAACACTCATAGTTTGAACTGCACAGGTGACCAATGTTGGTCCCTGTTTGCCTAGAGGTGACTGACACCGACCGATCCCTGACCGACATCGGTTGCTTCTTGTCTGTACCTTGCTGACGCCGGTTGGCCTGATCGACGCCAGTGTCTGTGACACTCAACAACTCCTCTGCAACCTCCTCCTCTATTTTCATTAGTGAAGCTTTTAGCTCCACAACCTAACAAATAGGGTCTTCTTCGACAGAGACAAGAGAAGAGGCATGGTCTTCCATGGGTGGAGGAGAGGTAGGTTAAGAGGGTTACTCAAGGGGGTAGATCATAGATATAATCACTCCCTCAACATGTAGGTGAGGAATAGGTAAAGTATGATCCTCCATAGGTAAAATAAGTGATAAGAGTGGTAGAATTGGAGTAGGCACAATAGGTCTCTTGTCTAATATAGGAGTAGATAACACTGACTCTTCTAGGAGAAAAGGTGGAGTGGATGGGGTATTACTCTCTATAGATAGAGGAGAGGTAGGAAAAGAGGGTTCCTCAAGAGGTTATAACACAAGAATGATGTTCCCCTCAACATGTGGTTGTGAAACGGGTAGGGTATGGTCCTTAAGTGGTAAGAGGATAGGTAACATTGGTGCAAAAACAACTAGTAATACATGTTCCTCTAATGGAAAAAGGAGTGTTAAAAGGGGGTCTTCCTCACGTAGGAGTGGAACAAGTGAAATATGCTCTTCTACTTGAGGAGGAAGAAAGGGTAAAATAAGTGTCACTGACTATGGGGAAGGAGTTGATAAAATGGGTGCCTTTTGTTGTGGGAGAGGTTGAACTAGAGGTAAAGGAAAGACCATATTAACCCTATGGATATTATGATCACATGAGTTAGTCATGGTCTGAACAACATTTTGATTGGGTGAATGGTTAGGAAAAGGTTGTTTGAACACATCCATATTTTGATTAGTGGGTATATTAAGATTATATAAGATGAGACCACCCATAACAAGCATATTTTGAATAATGTTATTGAATGTTTTATAGTTATTAGAATTATGACCTTTAACTCGATGGTAGCCACAAAACTCATCCTTATACCAAGTTGGAATAGGATAGGAGGGATCAAACTATATAAGAGGTTTGATTTGAGGAAGGGTTATGACATCTTGTTGCAATAGTTTTTCCAAAATGGAAGTATATGACTCCCCAATGGGAGTGTATTGTCTTTGTTCATACCATTATTGGAATTGCTTAGTTGGATTTTAGGAAGTTGAGGAATTAGGTTGGTTTATGGCTATGGAAGAAGTTGATTTAACGACTACCCCATTGGTGGAGCCTTTAGATTTTTGGTTAGAAGGAGAATTTTTAGAAGAAGAGGATTCATTCGATTTGGAATTGGCATTCTTACTGCATAACTTGACTCTGCCTTCATCTATAGCCTAGATCCTAAGTTTTTGCACCATTGTAAAGGCCTCATCAAATGTGCAAAAAATTTGTACTTAGAGTGTGGATGAAATGTTCTTAGCACATGCCCTTGAGAAGAGTTCAATAAGCTTAGGTTAGGGTAAGGAGAAGGAGAGTTGATCAATCAAGCCCCTCCAATGATCGAAAAAATATGTCATAGACTCATTATCAAATTGTTGAATAGAATAAAGGTCTATAATAGAAACTTTTTTAGAAATGTTAATAGAGAAATGGTCTAGGAATATTTTTGTGAGTTGGGTAAATGAGAAATGAGAGTGCTAAGCTATAGAGCTATACCAATCTAGGGCAGCACTCGAAAGACACATAGGGAACGTGTGAAGTAATAACGCATCATCATGCCCTATTAAATAAAAATCATGTCTAAATTCTCACAAATGTTGTTGTGGTTCCTCTTTACTCTAGAAATGAGTAAATTTGGGGAGTTCCCATTGGCTTGGATAAGGGAAAATAGGCACAAAAGGATGGATGGGTTCATTACATATCTGATCATAAGATAACACATTATTTGAACCCAAAATGGATGTCTCTAGATTAGACATTTTGTCCATCAACATCTTAATGAGGTCTAGAGGGGGATTAGTTTTGGAGATAGCCCCTATGTTATAGGGAATATATAGGAAGTAGAGGGAGTGTATGACATAACTTGTTGAGGTTGTGTTGGGGAAACCTAAGGATAATGAGTCATAGGCTAGGGGGCGGAAAGAAAAGGGGTTTGTCCCATTGGGTTAGAGACTATGCTTTAGTTGGATGTTATTATAGGTTGGGTTATTGGCATGGTTAAACTAGATGAAGGGTGAGTCATAACTTGGGTAATTATAGGTGCAAGAGTAGATGGAATAGGTACCACAAAATTCTGAAATGGGGTGAGACTGAACTGCTCATGGTTGTGAAAGTAGGGAAGTTACACCAGGGTTTAGGTGGGATTGGGAAGTTATTGATGATAAACTTTGGACATTGTTTATGGTTGGGTTACTTGTTGAGGTGGTGGTTTGAGTAACTATAGGGAAAATAGTGGAGATAGCTAAAACTACAGTTTTCTCCATTAGATAGGTTGGCATACCATAGATTGGGTCACCCAAAGAATTGTAGGTTCATTTCATGGCAAGGTAATGCTAAAGGGATGCCACATTATAATCAAGAAATTTATCAAAATCTTGTTCTCCTTCAAGCACAATGGGAATTTGGTTGGGGCTGGGAGTATGCTTTGTATCTAAAGTATGCTCTATGATAGAATTGGTAGCAAGAGGGGAAGGTTGAAGTGGTTGCTGACTTGCATAATCATCAAGAATTTTGGCTTGAGTTCACATCAATACCATGCAAGAATATGTAAAAATAGTCTTAATACTTTGTATTAGTGATAGCATAAGGAAAAACTAGGTTTGGGTGTAGGTAAATAGGTTATTTTAGCTTGTTGTTTTGAGAAAATTAAAAATACATAGTCACTAACGTCGGTCACTTGACTGATGTCGGTAGTAAAATTTTGTCAACATCAGTGGGATTAAATAGTGTTGGTAGGCTAAAGTCTATCGATGTCAGTATAATTAATCGATGTCGATCACTATGATATCCTAGGAAATGGAAAATCTAATGTTTTAGAAACCTAGTGAAAGAATATAGGTAAAATAGGGGATGCAAGAGGTCTGTGTAAGTTGAAATAACACTTAGAAAAATTGATATAATAGGTTATACAAACTGAGTATTACAAATAGTCTTTATTTTGTGAATCAATGGAAAAATGTCCTTACCAATTCCAGAATATGGAAGGCAATAGAAAAGTAGAAAAAAACATACAATCACTAATTATTAACTCCTAGAGATTAATTTTAGTCTCGTGTTAGCTTATGCCTTAATTAGATAGTGAGAAGAGAATTTGGTTAGCGAAGGTAATAGGAAGAAATCTAGAGCTAGTTTCAGGTTAGTTTTAGTGCTCAAGAGGAAATATGTGTTAGAATAGGTATGTGGCTAATTATAGGAGCTTGTACCCCCCACTTCACAAACCTAAAGATGAGACTTGCTACTTAGCCAAAATATACCTTCTACCTAGAGTTTATACTCCACCAGAGAACAGAGTGGGTTCTCCCCTTGGTAGTGAAATCCAAGTAAGATAGCCGAGTAGGGTAAGGTGATTCACTAGGTGATGAAATCTTGATGGGCCTTGTCTCAAGTGATTTTAGATGTTTATATTTTTGAGTGTGATTTGATTGTGTAACATAAGTGAACTACAATTCATTCACAATGCTTGTAATTAACTAGGTGAGTTAATATGTAACAAGCAAACAATGAAGTGCAATAAGTTTTAAACCCAAGTCTAAAATATTTAGATTCGAATGAAAACAAAGATGAAATAGGAGTAGAGAATGAAATTCACTATCCTAATGTGCATGCAAGAAATAAATAATGAAGAGATTATTTTAACTTGTAAGAAAAATGATAAATTTCTTTTAGAGGCAAAAAAAAAAAAAAGAGTGGCAGAGAAGAAGAAATTTGAGTTTATTGCCCTTAAATAAAAAATAAAATGTTGAATTTTTGATTTGAGGGAGAAAAAAAGGAGATAGTGCAAGAAATAAAATTTTCACTATAATTCACTTATATGAATGCTTAAAACAAGCAATGAACCCAAGGAAAACTCTAGGGTCCCACCGGGCCTGCCAAAAAATTTTCACTAAAAATTGTGTCTATTTCAAGTCTAAAGAAAAATAGAGAAGAAGGATAGGGATAAGTGATTAGAATGAACCTAAATTTGTTTACGTGCCATATCTAGTTGTTGTGAGCACTCCTCTTTGGTTGGGGAAGACTATCTGCAAGTAAGAAAATACTACCACAAAAGGTCTGTTAGTGGATATATGAGTGGGCTACCAAGCTATGCGCTTATTCCAAGAAGTGTCAAAATTATTTAGATATGATAGTCCACTTTTGAGAGATAAAATAGTAATAAATAACCAAGAGATTAGAAAAGAGAGATTATGTTACCATTATTCACACCTTGAGTGCAACAGAGAGTAATAATGTGCAACAGTGAGTAATAGAGTACAAGTGGTATATTCAGCTTATATTTGGGAAGTTGTTTGGGTAGGTTTTAGAAGGGTTATTGAAAATCCATAGTTGTCGATGTCGGTTAGGCTACTGAGGTTGGTGAGCAAACGTGACCAATATCGTTTAGGTCGTCAATGTCGGTAGGGGCAATAATTGCCTAGGGCTTGCAAAAGGCTTTTTTGGGTCTGATAAATGATTTTGGTCAGTTAAAGAAGGTTGGTGAGAGTTGTGTGTGTGTGAGAGAGTATTGTTTAGATAGATCTTGTTAGAGGTTTGGTGTGTTGGAACAAGGGGAAACAAGCAGGGAAGCTTTATAACTCCCTCATGGGGGTTCAGTTAGGGATGTGTAAAATAATAAATAGTAGATATAAAGTGATTATAAAGTAACTACTTAAAGACTTACAAAATAAGTGATGTACTTAGATACAGAGGTGATTGAGTGATAAGTGCGAGATGGATGGCTCTTATAAGGCTTGTTGAATTGATGCCTTGAATAGAGAAAACAAGTTTGTGTTGGTGGTTCTCCAGAGCTTGGTTCTTGATCTAGATTGACTTATGCAAGGTAATAGTGAGCCAAGATGTGTATAGTTTGATGCCAAAAGCCTATATGCAAATAGAAATGAGTTTTCATAATTTTTACTGACTTGAACATTAATTTGGAGTTTGGCTTAAATAATTGACATCGGCAATCCCACTGACATCAGATATGGGTTGATCAATTTCGATGGCATGAGAATAGATAAAATTACTATTTTAAACCTATTTTCTATTGTTTCTCATGTGAAGTGTGGTATCCATTAGGAAACAATAGAAATGGGAGGTTAAGAAGGACGTAGTTGGTTAGGAATTTATTTTTGAGGTGAGAATAAGTCATGGGTAGTTAGGATAAGGGGACTAAGTCTTGAGGTGACTTAGAGGGTAAGAATTAGTCTTAGGATGAGGTGGACAGGTAAGGTGGCATAAGTGGTTTTAAATTAACTTAATTAAAAATTTTAAATTAATTAAATGTGTGAGGGGTAAAGTCATGGGTTAGGGAGGCTAATTATTTTTATTATTGAAAAGGGGCTCAATGGGGGTTTTGAAATAGGGAGTTACGCATGTGTGTGACATAATTTTGGTGTCTACAAGGTCTTTGGATTTTTTGTCTCAGACAAAAAGTCTGAAGACTTATTTCTATCAGACATTTTTTTTGATATAAAAGTTTTGAAGGAATTCAATGTCTTATCACTTTCAGGTTAAGTGTTTTACAAAAGTTCTAAATGGCTATTTCATTGGTTTTGGGTCATTTGTTTCAGACTTTTTGTCCATGGAAAAAATTATGAAGGGCACTTTCCCTTCAGACATTTTGCCTGCACAAAAATCTTGAAGGAATTGTAAAGTCAGTTGTTTCGACTAAATGTACTTTCCAAAAATCCTGAAGGGTCATTTTATCTTTACAAAAGTTTTGAAGGATCATTTCCTTTAGGAATTTTGCCTTTGAAAAATTCTTAAAGGGCACTTTAAAAGGGCGAAGGATACTTACAAAAAACCTAAAATACACTTTTAAAGGACCATTTTGCCTTTGCAAAATTCCTAAAGGGTGTCTACAAACTGTATGAAGGATAATTTTGGATTTAGAGGACACACAAATCCTGAAGGGCACTTTCATAAGGTGGAGGACACTTTCTATTATTCCATAAGTACACTTTTAGAAGGTGGAGGACACTTTCAATAATTTTGAAATATACTTTCAAGAGTTCAAAGGACCATTCCAAAAGTTTGAAGGCCATTTTTGTAGGGTAGGTGTCCTTAAAAAAAATTTATGAAGGGTATATTCAAGTTCTCAAAAGTTTCTTTCAAGAAAATTACAAAGGTTCAATTCCTTTGAGAGAATTGCTTGGACATATTTATTGCATGACAATAGTGTCGAAGCAAACAGGGAGTCCAAAGATAAAGACCCAGACAAAATTGTCATGGAACAAAGTCTCTGAAATAATATTTCCAAATTATAGGTGATGGTCTCAAAGATATTTTTGATGGGTGCACACACATAAATTTTAAGCTACAAGGACTAGCCATTTATTTTCAAACAAGGTAAATCCAATGAATTGTGTTTTCTTAAAGTAGGATGATCAAATGGTACGTGTTCAAAGTTGAATAATATTAGGGACTCGAGAAGCCAGTAGGAATACCAAGTGTAGTGCTCATGGGGCATGTTTTAAAGTTTGAACATGTTTCAAGGATCTGATGGTGCAAGTTGGTAGTTAATTAGTTAATAGGACTAAGATTGAATGGGAAACTTCCATGTGGTGTAAACATGCTCAAAGCCACATTTGATGGTGCATATCCAAGGTTGAAAAGTCAAAGATCCCATGAGAAAATGTAAGAAAGACAAGTGGCACAGTTGCATGCCACAAGGTTATAGCTTGAGAATCTCATTACAGGATCTACAGTTTGCATGTGCTCAGGAGATGAAGATCTAATGGTGTGAGATAGGATATAATTTTCAAAGGGCTAAGATTACATGAGGAGGTGACAAGTGTCTAAACTAGATCCATTAGTTGCCCTTAGAGATATTCAGATGCCCAATTAGATTTAAGGTGGAACTCTATGTGTCAGTATTGGTAAGCATTATTTTCAAAGCTAAAATTGATGGTTATTTCATATATGTGGCAATGGTTTGAGGAGAAAAAGAATGTCTAACTACCAATTCAAAAGTGAATATTTCTAATCATGATCATAGATCATTTTAGTTTCATGTCATAATTAGATCCACTCCTGATCCATCATTATAGGTAATGGGCTTTCCCTTTAGCATGCACAAAGAAGAGATTCATGTCCAAAAATGTCCATGATTTGAAATTGAGTAAAAGGAAAGAATTTTTAAATAAGTTTCATACGAGGAAAAATTTATTTTGGAATTCAAATGATTTTCTCCCTCCAACTATGCAAGTGAGTGATCAAGGGATCTTTAGGTGGTTCCATATCAAGACAAAATATGTTTGGCTCCCCGAGTGAATATTCAAGGAAGAAGCATCATCCAATCACACCCCACTCTTCAGATCATGATCTGATATAGTGCATTTACTTTCCCAACTAGATCTAATGATACATAACACGGGTTAAAAAGTTAGAGATCCTGTGAGCAAATGTAAGAAAGATAGGTGGCACAGTTGCATGCCATAAGGTTATAGCTGGAGCATCTCATTGTAGGATCTACAACTCATGTGTGTTTGGGAGATGAGCATCTAATGGTGTGAGCCAAGATAGATTTTTTAAAGGGTTAGGATTGCATGAGGAGGTGAAAAGTGTCCATACTAGAGCCATTAGTCACTCTTAGAGCTATGAAAATGCCTAGTTAGTTCAAAGGTAGAACTCCAAGTGTTAATATGTGGTAAGATTTGTTTTCAAAGTTAAAATTGATGGTTATTTCATAGTCATGGAAATGATTTGAGGAGTAAAATAATGCCTAACTACCAATTTAAAAGTGAATATTTCCAATCATGATCATGGATGATTTTAGTTTCATGTCACAATCAGATCCACTCCTGAGCCATCATTGCAGGTAATGGGTTTTCCATTTAGCATGCATAAAGAAGAGATTCATGTCGAGAAATGTCCATGATTTGAAATTGAGTAAAAAGAAATAATTTTTAAATAAGTTGCATATGAGGACAAAATATGTTTGGCTTTCAAATGATTTTCTCCCTCCAACTATGCAAGTGAGTGATTAAGGGATCCTCAGGTGGTTCCACATCAAGACAAAATCTATTTGGATCCTAGAGAAAATATCCTCCTTCTAGGATAATGAGAAAATATCCTCCTTCAGCCAAAAGATCAAATGATGTGCTCTAGGTGTTTGTAAGTCCTCATTATTTATGATGGTATTTACAACAATGATTTGTCTTGAAAATTGATGAATATCTTAAAAAATAACAAAATCCATTTTCCAGCTAGGAGCATCTCGACAAGACTAAAAAAGTTAGTTATGTAATTTTTGAAAATTATAGTCCATGGTCCCATATTGGGGAAGGATTAAAATGTATAAATAGAAGGCTTGTCTTCTATTTCAAAGGTTGGTTGGCCATTTATTGGTCATTGTGTTGGTCTATGTCTTCCTTAGTATAGGCTCTTCACATTTTGGGATCACTAATGTGTGTGTTTTGTCTCTCTTGCTAAGGTGGTTATAGTTGTACAACCATTAACAATCTCTAAGAGAATTTATAGATGTCTACCTATCCAACATGGAGCAAATCCACCATGCTTGTCCCCATGACAGCATTTTGAAACATTGATGTATGTATGATTTTTATTTCAAGTTAATGAAAATGCATGTGGTTCTGTGTCATTTTATATTAATGAAGTACAGTGATATGCCTTGAAAATATTATTTGTAGGATATATTATTTTATGCTCATAAATGGTTGTCATCTTGGGTTTATTTTTAGATTATAAATCCCTTTTTGCATTGTATTTGGAGTATGTTGGTGAATAACTTGTCAAATCCCTCCTTATAGTTCCATTATCTTGAATTTGAGTTGTCTACATATTTGCAATAAAGGATGTCATGAATGATTGAAATAATCACTATTGATTGAAAATCTCCATCACACCACCCTCCCCTTTTTATATCTGACAAACTATCCTACCCTATCCTACTTTGCATTTAACACACCCTTTGCATACCAAAAGTTTTATTTGCATTGTACACACCTAAGACCTTGCATATTTGAAATATGTTTGCAGTTTGTGCTTGAAATCTTAGTGATATAGTATTCTATTTAGCCCATGTCATTGAATATTTTATAAAAATGAAGATTGCAATCATGCATTCATTTGTCTTTAGTAGCTTGTGTATGACATAAAGTATTTGTGTATTTCATGTGAAAACCCTTCATGAGTGAAGTGTACAAACTTGGTTATGATTTGGTCATATTTCTCCTTTGTGCCAAGAATCCCCATGGAGATTGAAGTGTAAAAATTTTCCATATGAGAAAACTACCCCATATGTTCTATCACCTTGGTTAGGTAGAGCCAAAAGTAGCAGGGAGTTAACCATACCCTCTGTAGGTACTTCTCAGTCACTTTCTAAATTTTAGTTTAATCTTAATGTCAAACCCTCCCCTAGCTACAATGACATATTAGTGAGTTTTCCATAATTTCTTTTCATTTCTCTCAAGTGTGCAAGGTTAAGTTACATGAGGTGTATAACTAGGAACCAACCGGGTCACAGCTGCTATAGTTCCAAAATTTACCATGAAGCTTGATTAAAGGATTCATTGACATAATTATATGGATCACAAGGTTTATCCAATGAGGGTTTACTATTATGCTCTTGGGCAAGGTTATTTTGAGTAGGCACTAGTTTCCTTGAGGTTGAAGGAGCATTGGGATTGTAACCATCATATGACTTATATTGTACCAACTATCATTTACCTTGAGGAAGACCTTAGAAAGGAGGTCTATTGCCTTGATAATTGGGGTAGGATTGATTAAGTTGATTGTGACTTTAGAAATACTTAACTTGTTTCTATTGAATGACCTTCTTTAAACCTAAGATCTTTTACTCCATAGCTCTCATCCTTTCTACCTCATTAGGTTTGCTTGGTTGACTAGGGGAAACAAGCTTGTGTTTAGGTGTAGAAATAGTAGCAAAAAAAGGTGTAAGAGTTTGTAAATCAGGAAACGAAGGCATGGGAGATCTTGGTAAAATATTCCTAGCCTAAATCAAATAATTTTATGCCCTAATTGCCACTTCATAGGCGTTAGGTAGAGTGTTACCTCCCATAGATTATATCATCATTGAATTGTCACTATCAAATGCTTTAATATAGTAAAAGAAATCATGGTGAGCTATTGGTCTTACCAAGACTGGGATTCTATTTTATGTAATTTTAAATCTTGTGTTGAAGTCCTTAATGACTTCTTGAGGTGCTCTCCTAATACTGGTTAGCTGCTCAGTTAGTGACAAGTTGTCACTTTTATCCTCAAATCTTCTCCTCAATGCATCTCCCAACTCATCCCATGTGGTGATTGATTCAGGTGCCAATGTTCCATACTGGTCAAGAGCTTTCCCTTTGAAAGAGACAACCAATAATCTAATTACACTGTTATCTTCGATGATGTGATGGATATTGCAAAAGTTATCAAGATTTATAATATGATCAATAGGTGTGATGTCAGTCTCACTGGTGTATGATGGAATAATTTTGAGGGAAAATATGGGGATATCATTATAGTGGGAAAGTCTTAGAGGAATCTACCCATTTAAGGTAATAAAAGTATGGTTCCTTGCCATGGTGGCTT
Organism: Torreya grandis; assembly: GCA_037957365.1. Taxonomy (NCBI): domain Eukaryota; kingdom Viridiplantae; phylum Streptophyta; class Pinopsida; order Cupressales; family Taxaceae; genus Torreya; species Torreya grandis. Next base: position 1,466,535 of record JARHVA010004687.1, read on the forward strand.
TAGGATTTTGAAATAATGGGGGAATCAAGAACATTCTTATGGGTTTGGGATCAAGGTATGACATGTTTGGATAAGGATGGATGTTTTCAAATTTGGTTGCTTTATAGAAATAATGAGGAAAATCTTAAAAATAAAAAGGTATGGCTTTTATGAGAGATCTTGTGTTTACCTTAGGCACAAAAGAGTACATTATTCTATAACCAATATTTAAATGTTGGAGTCACTAGATACTCTAGGAAGTGTATTGTTCCAACTACTTGTTGTCAAAGATAGCATTTACCTTGTATAACTTTCTTGGACAACAGATCCCACAGGGCATGCCAAAATTGTTACAACTTGAATTTGAACCCTATAAAAGTCAAGTAGACCTTATCAATTTTAGGATAACATGTAACTATCTCCCTTCATAGCTAAGCTACTACAAGAGATAGATGTATAGGTTTGAAAGAGATAGCTACCTTGATTTATCTTCTAGGCTCATACTACACTAGGATAATCACCATTAGGGGTGAAAATGGAAGAAGGAGACATAAAATTAACCTATTTTAATGATGTGATACACCAAAGATAACTCCACATAACACATTTGCATCTGCACTAAGAAAGGAGACTATTAAAACTGACCTTAACTCCACATCCTTCTAGCATAAGTATTTCTCATAGAGGTAGATTGATATCTATATCTAGAGGTGGGTGAAAATAAGGTCTAATAATAGACACTACTATTCCCTCTCACACTTTGAGAAACACATAACAAACACAGACACTTTATGAAACATGTTAGAAGAGATATCATTTACATAAAACATGCAAGAGCATAATAGAAGTAAGGAGAACATATTCATCACTTGTCAACCAAATAAACCACTTGATACACTTAGTAAATGGATTTAAAATAATTAATAAAATTCAAAAATAATTATTCTAAGGCAAATGAGGTGTCAAAACTAGCAGGGCTTCTCCATACCAATTTTGGATACATTGCAAAGCCAAAAAGGATTGAATATATAAAACATATGAGAGGAGAGAGAAGAAGTGAATATGAAGGATCACAAGACCAAGTTTAAAACTTTAGAAACCAATTACAATGAAATTGAATGAAATGAAAAATAGTTCATGAATGTCCTTTTGAAAAAATGTCCATCACAAACATGACATATCCTCCAAGTTGGCATATAGACTCTTCATGTTCCTCTTTGAAACTGCCCTCATCATGATGAGTAATCCATCTATCTTTAATTACCCATGGAAGTTTTTGATACATATGATATAACATGATAACATGGAAATTATATCAAGGACAACCATCTACACCTTCAACTAATAGCCTTATTTGTTACACTTGTTCACTTTTTTACAACTACTCACTAGCCTTCTAGGTCTATCTTCACACTTGTCACCTAAGTGGCTTGCAATTTCTCATGGAGATATGTTGTATATGATGTAATACACATATTGAATACCTCTTTTTCCTTTGGTCTATCAAATATATTTCAAGAGTTTCAATGTCACTCTTCTCACTATCATATTTAGGCAGTCACTTTGCCTTCTTGTTGTTTGTTTAGACTGCCTATAATGAATGGTATAATAGAGAGGTTTTCATGCACAAATACGCTGATAATTGAGTTTTATAAATTGGAAAAATTCGCTATATACCTCTCAAAATGATTTGCATCTGCTCATTCATTTCTACACCTATAAAACAACTCAAATCCTACAAGAAACTTATTATTAGACCTATATATACAAGTCAAAGTATAAAAATGTGGTTTATGAGGATCTTAAGAGAGTGATAATAATGTAAAAATAACTTTATAGTCCATTTTAACACTTCTATATGCATCTCCATTCATTTCTTGTCCATTGGGTTTAATCAAGGGTTTTAGGAGATTTTGCTTGTTAACAATGATTCATTAAAACTAGATGTTGAACCTCCAAACAAATTCCACTGAGAAATAGATAGGTACACATATCCCTATCTTATTTAGGTCTCATTCACACCCTACATACAATATATGAGTTAGTGAAACTGGCTCTTGAGCTCTTTCAATGCATTTTGAGTATCCCTGAGAGAAGGTTAGGCCAAAATGGACAATTCTATGATTTTATTTTACAAATAATGGATTTTACAAGCCTTATAATTTTTGTTTAAATTCATCATATGGTTTATAAAGTTCTCATGGTCATATGGATGAGTTTAGGCACTTGTAAGGTTTAGGCCTAGTTCTAGGCCTAGTAGGCCTAGATTGAGTATGACTATATATGACCAATTCTGAATATTCATGTTGACTATAAGGACTCATATATACTTTTTCATATTCATTCCAACATTATATGTCATCTTAAAATTATCCTTTACTCTCCATTTCATCTTTCCATCATGGATGCATAGGTCTACATTATGGACTACCTATGGAGTGCCCTTGTGTGAGACAAAATGGAGGGTACCTACCCTATTTTATTGGACAAAGTGAGACTATGGAGGAATTATATATGTCATTATGATGTTATTCACCAATTTTCAAATTCTAATCATACTTCTAGACCCCCCAAAACTTTAAAGTCCTAAAACTAGCTATCAATTCCTGTGACTATGCACAGTGTTTTTTGTAGGGTTTTAGATTGACTATGTTTGAGGCTCATAACTATAGGTTAAGGATATTAAATATTTAATAAAAATAGGATTGAATCATTACAAATATGATAGTTTTTTCCAAACATGGCCATCCATCAGACACTTATGCATACTTCCAAACTATAGCTCTCCATTTTCTAGAACTAGTTTGCAGTTAGACTGTAGGTATCTCACTAAGGAAAAGAAAGGGTTATTATATGTTTTTATTAGTTTTTTATGACTTAATTGGATTATATTTATTTCCTATTATGTCATTGTTGTCATTATATTAGTACCGTTGTTCATCAACTAACTAGCATCCTTCATTACTTAGGCTAGTCTATCATATGAGAGTTCAAACTGTAGATGTATATCTTAGGGAGCAGAGAATTCATATAGGTATAAATTTATACTTGAACACTATGTTTTCACACCTACATATTATCTTTAGGTCATTTATTACCATTCCATACTTTAATTTATTCACCTCGGACTATAGGCCATGTTCTCATCTCTATACCATCAATGCACTAGAAGTTTGCAAGCTCCGGGTTCAATTTTGGTCTGATGGGACTATAGCTCACTTAGTGATTTCAATAAAAACTTGACTGAAATGAAATCCCACTCAAAAATTATTCTCCTTGACCTATTAGTCATGTTTTTGTGTCAGTACATTAGCTTTAAGCCTAGGCTACTAGTATGAAATAACTAGACCTACTCATACCTCATGGATCTTCACCAACAAATGCTACATTATGAGGTAGGATCTCTTTCTCAAATAAATTAAGGTAATCAGTCTGATTTTGACCTTATGAACAGGGATTTAGGTCTGACTATGTGTAATTTCCTCATAATTCATATAATGACCTCTATATTCTCTTACTTTCTTGACAGTCTCAATTAGATTTCAAACATCTCCAAAATAATTTCATCACTACTCAGTCCTCTCTGGTATTTCTTTCAAAAAATTGTTTGAGGCTACCTATAAATGTTATTAGATATAGGACTGTGTATGTTAGATTGGTTCTCACAACTAATATCTAATATTTTAAATAGATCAGTGTTACTACTTTCACCTTGAGAGTCTCATTAAAGCCTAAAAACTCTAATCTTCATCAATAAGAATATTGAAGCCCTGTTTCCAATTACTGACTATAGGTGATAGCCATAAGAAATTTTGATTGTATTCTTATACCTCTCAAACATTGATCTTATTGGGAAAAAACCTTCAATTAATAAACTCACCATTATGATTTGAGAAGTTGGAACTAGTGTACTACCTTGGATTTGAAGTCACTCACATGAAGATATAACTCTACAACTAAAAACAATAATATTTATACCTCAATGGTGTTCATTACTAGCATAGTGAGATGTTTATGCTAATATCCTTATCTTCACACATGCAAAACTATTTGGAAACAACATGAAATGAATGTTCATATTTTGCAATACCATGTTCACTACTTGGTTGACATAGACCGGTACAAATAGATGGGAAACCTAAAGCCATTGGGTATGTGTAGGTAGTTTAGAGCCACCAACATTGCTTAGTGGTGGTCCATGAAGCATAAACCACCAAACTAGAAACTATTTCCATGAAAATTAAGTCCATAAAGCTACTATCACCCACCAAGTGCAGTCTCTTAAACTTTGCTCCTCCTATCTATATTGATTGTAAACTAGTTGACTTGTTTGACCTACCCAAGAGAGCAATGAGAGAGATGGATTTATTTTTTTCATTTTTAACCTGTTAAATCTTTTCAATCTTGGAAAATATGTGGGTATTTTAAGGGTCTCTCTTGAATCATTCCCACATGCCAAGTGGTTGTTCTTGTTAGTACAACTACTTAAAACTACTTATTTTATAGTGATCTCCTCCTTTCCATGTTAAACCTGTATCCTATTTAATTTTAAAATAATTATTTGACATTATCTAAAATATTGTATGTTAGAGTACATCTTGACACTTTTTTTTCTCTTGTTGAAATCATATAATTCATCTAGAGTGACCAAAAGGTGACATAAAGGAATATTAAGATAATGACACAAATGACCAAGGTTTTAAAACACATTAAGTGACATTCAAAACATGACTAGACATTATCTATGACCTTTATGACCATGTTATGACTTATCAAGACCCTATATAATGTTTGAATATATAGGGGGTTCACCTAATTTGATCTAGGGTAAAATTTGGTCAACAGGTACCCTATTGGAAAGTTGAATCTATAGGTTAAAGGGATAACTCCCCTTGATGAATCACTTATGCTCAAACACTAATCTACCACTTGATTAGAAAAGGAAGATAAACCTAATCTAATGGGATGATACAAAAAAATGTTTGATAACTACCACTAGCTGCAAATGCACTTCAAACATGAGACTAACCTATAACAAATACTTCTCCAAATCTGCCTTTCTACATCAATATTTCTCAT